>JAEQBH010006015.1:0-111712 GCA_016808115.1 Tetrastigma voinierianum | reverse complement strand
AGCGTGATCTCATCCATCCTTAGTGATTGATCTCAAGAATTCGGGTGCCATCGTATTGGGAGGCTTTGGCTCACATCCTCAGGGGAATTAGCGCCATTAAGTTCAGGTGTCTTTATTTGTGCACTTTATCTTGGTTTGAGTTGCTGACATTATGTTGTTGAGTATCGACGGGGCGGCTACCCATCTTTGGCGGGATTTGAAGCTGTGAGCTCGGATGGTCTAAAATGACGGAGGCCAGTGAAGCTCAAATCAGGCTGAGGCATCGCCGATGCGGCGAGCCTTGGTAGGGTAGAGAAGAGAAGGCCGAGATGGCTTAAGAGTTGGGGGGCGGGCTTGGGGAGGTCGAGGGGATGGGGGCAGCGGGGTTGCCGGAATGGGCGCGGTGCGGGGGATGGAGCTGCGGGGCTACCAGGAATGGGCTTTAGGTAGTCGGGAGGCTGCAGACATCCAGGAATGAGTACCGGGTAGTCAGGGAAGGGCGCTGCAAGTTTGCTGAGATGAGTTGCGTAATGAAAGCTGATCTTTGCCAGAGACGAGGAGCTTGCTACGAGAAGCAGGAAAATTTGAGGCTGTGGGCAGCAGTAGATGAGTGCCGTGCGTTCGGGGACAGCCCGGAGCGATGAAGCTGCGGTCGTTCGGAGGACGGAGCGATAACAAGTTTATTTGGCCCGAGGGGGGCGAGGGCTGCGCTTAGTGGGTACGGATGGCTTGCTTTCGAGAGGAGGGTTGTACGCCTGCGGGCTTGGACCTTAATTTTGATATTCCCGATGACGGAGGCAAAGAGTCCATTCCATTGTTCTTTTTAGAGAGCCAGTACCAGTGGGCTAGCTCCACTTCTTCATATCTGCTCCTAACCGCATAAATAAAGGAGCCTCCTTGTAAAATTCTACTTGTTTTTTGGTCGAACTTAGGCTTTTGCAGAGATATATATGCTTGTTGTTCTTGTCTTTGATGCTTAATGAATACCCCATTTTCTATCTCTTCGCACCCCCCAGTTGTGTTCCTTGTCTTCCTTTCACATGCAGGCTGACCCTAGCTCCTAGGTTACAAGGCCTGGTCGAAGCGGTGAGGTCACTGAAAATTCGAGGCCTTGCACACGAAAGGAGCTCAGGTGAGTTTAGTGTGCACTGGTGAAGGCGGCTCTGGGCTCTGAGCCTTAGTTAGGCCGGTTGAGCTCTTAAAAGTTGTTTGCTAAGGCTTCGTAGGCTGTCTTTGAGATGGCGGAATTTCTGTGACTATATGGCCTTTTTTGAGCATTTGAGCTCTTGAAAGCGAAATTGTTGAGACTCAGTGGGCCTAATATGCTGGTTTGAGGCTGGCACAACGTGGTATGTGATGTACAGCAGTTGAGCTCTTGAAAGGCCCAGTGCTTTTGAGGCTCAGTGAAATTTAATGTGCTGGTGACGCTCTGGAGCTATAAGGCCTTAGTAGAGAACTGATTCGGCTCTTGAAAAGCGAGCTCACCCCGAGGCTCGGAAATGAAACTAATCTGCTGAAATTTGAATTAGCTCTCTTGGGCTCTATGGCCTTTGTTGACGGTTAGGCTCTTGGCCCAGGCTCACGAGGCTCGTGGGCTATCTGCTGAGGTAGGCTTGGCTCTTGGGCTCCTATGGCCTTTGTTGAGGCGAGTTAGGCTCTTGAGCGAATGCGGGGCTCAGGTGGATGTCTGCTGAGGTGAGCCGCTCTGTTGCTATGGCTTTTGGTTGGCTTGGTTGAGTTCTGAAAGCGGAGCTGCGAGGCTCCGTGGGCTAATCTGCTGACTTGCGCTGCGACTATAAGCGGTTGAGCTCTTAAGCCCGAGGCATTGAGGCTCAGGTAGGCTATCTGCTGGCAGGCGGCTCTTGAGCTCTGAGGCCTTAGTTGGCTTGATTAAACTCTTTAGAAAACTAAGGCCTGGCCGAGGCTCAGTGGGCTAATCTGCTGGTTGGGGCGGCTCTGGGGCTCTGAGGCCTTAGTTGAGCGGTTGGGCTCTTCGAGCGAGCTGCGAGGCTCAGTGGAGCCTGTCTGCTGCAGTGGGCGGCTCACTGGGCTAGTAAGCCTTAGTTGAGCGATTGAGCTCTTGGCTTAGTGCGAGGCACCAGTGGGCTAATCTGCACGAGGCACTTGCTCACGCGGCTATATGGTCGATTTGGCTTCCTTCTCTTGGAAGGCGCGGATAGCTTTAATCTGGCTTTATGGAGGGTGGAATGGATTCTTGTGACTTGAGGCGAAAATTCTTGAGGCTCTTGAATTTACTTGGCCCCGTGGCTACATGGCTTGTTCGGTGGTATTTGGGCTCTTGGGCGACGTGGCCACAGTGGCTATGGCGATTGACTTCCTTCTCTTATAAAGGTGCGGGTAGCTTTAATGCTTTATGGAGGATTGGAGCAGTTACGCTGACTTCAAGGCTCCCAGGCTTCCTTCTGAATAAGCGACTCCTCTGTGATGGTGCTCATGCGTCGACCCTTATTCCCTTTTTAGGCGTAATTGGATTCTGCGCACGATGAAGTGTCAAGGCTTGGTCGTCATTGCGGAGGCACACTTACAGTGATCTTGAAGTTTGGAGTTTGGTTAGATGGTCTTACCTTGTAGGTGTTATGTATTGTTTTCCTAGTTACTCCCTTGTAGAGTCATGTTATTCCTAGCTACGTCGGAGTAGCGAATTTGTGCTAGGGAATGCACATCCGGAGGCGGCGTACTCAAAAAATAACTTTTAGTACCTCTCTCTCCATTTTTTCCTCTTTTTTTCTTCTCTTCTTTCCTTTTCTCTTCTTTCTTCTCCTTTTCCTTCTCCTTTTCCCTCCCGTTTCCCACTCTCTCTCTTAACTTCTCTCCTTTCCTTTCTCATTCTTGAGATTTTTAGGGAGCTGCTTGTCTTGTTGCTCGATATGTAGGGATGGCCTTCTGCTGATTGTAACTTCTTTAGATGATTGTATCTTCTTTCAAAAATAAAGAACAATTTTTTTCGTGAAGCATGAATTTTGATATTTTGGGGTGTCACGACTTTCTCAGGCGTTTTAAATGAGCTACACCTTTCTTTATGACCTTGCTTTTGATTCGTAAAGATATTAAGCAAGTGTCAGCGAACACCTGTTGTTATCAGAAAGCACAGTGGTACTTTGTGAGATTACAATCGAAGTGCATTGATAAATTGTTTGAGGTGCTTAGCGTTAAGAGTGAGGTAGAATTCTTCCTTCTTTCGTTTGGAGTTCGTAGTTGCTAGGTCGGACTACGCGTGACACGATGTAAGGGCCTTCCCAATTGGGTCCTAGCTTTCCATGTGTAGGATCTTTCCTCGTTGGCAGAAGCTTTTTTAAAACTACGTAGCCATGCTTATAACTCTTGGGTTTGACCTTTCAGTCATAGTACCTCCTGATCTTCACTTTTGGTAGTCTTCGATGCGTTTAGACACCTTTCGCGCTTTCATCTAGAAGGTCGAGGTTTAGGCGAAGAGCTTCTTCGTTATGTTCTACACTTGCCAATTTAATCCTTGGGGTTTAGTCGATCTCGATAGGAACACGCTGGTGCGAGTTAGAGCGGAAATGGGGTCTCCCGAGTTGCGACTTAACGTGTAGTTCTGTGTGCCCAGTAACTTTCGGGAGTATTCTACCCATTTGCCTTTAAAATCTTCCAACTTAGTGTAATCTTTGTTTTAAGGGTTTGATGGTGACTTCCTACTTGTCCATTGGATTGTGGATGAGATGGGGATGAGTAATAGTTCCACGATTAGAGGCTTTCGGCACGAAAATCAATAAACTTAGGATTGTGGTGTTTCCCATTGTCGACGAGGCTCTCGGGATACAAACACATACTATGGGCAGCAGCGAGTTACGTACCTTTTGTTACATGATAGTAGCGAGGGCTCGGCTTACACCCATTTGGTGAAATAATCCACTCTGACGTTAAATTTGCATTGGCCTTGAGTATTTGGGGTCAAATATATCCAACCCGAATTCTTCCAGAAAAAAAGCCAAGGGCTTGTAGTGGCGTGGTGGCTCCCGGAAGGGAGATGAGAGATTTTGGGCGTGCGTCGTGAACTTTGCACTTTTGACCGGCTTTCTATTGCGTCTACGGGCATTGTGGAGCCAAATAATACCCACACTTTCAGAGGCTTTTCCTTAATGCAGAGTTATGATGTGATTTCCACATATGCCTCCGTGTACTTCCCTCGTACGTGGTTGGCGTCTTCCTTACGTGCTTGAGGATGGGTGTGAAAAAACCTCACTTATAAAGGGTTCCCCGATGAATAGTGAACCTAGCAGACGTCGACCTAAGCTTAGATGCCTCCTTTGGGTCGTTTGGCAGTAGTCCTTCTATTAAGTAGTCCCAAATGGGGTCCATCTAGCTCGGTTCTGACATGACAGGGGAGATCTCTTCGTTGTAGAGATCTACAGAGGGCTCGACAGGTGTCAGTCTATCGAGGTCTTCTTAGGAGGCTGTTGCCAGTTTTGCTAAGGCACTTGCTTGCGAATTCTCTGCTCTTGATATGTGTCTGATCTAAACTCGTACGAACTTATTAAGTAATTCCCGTACTTTCTTGACGTATAGGATCATTTTCGCTCACGCTTCGCAAGGAGTTTTGTTTGTTTGCTACGGTGGGAGTCGTTTGTATACCTCCCCAGTTGATCAACTTATGGAATGGCGAGTTCAAGCCAATTATGATGGCCTCATACTCAGCCTCGTTATTGGAGGCTCGGAACCCAAATCTTAGCTCATACTCAATATCTATTCCTTCTGGTGAGGTCAGAATTAGATCGACTCCACTCCCTTGAGCATTAGCGGCCCCATCTACAGACAGTCTCCAAATAGGGAGGTCGGATGTCGGTTGAGTAGCTTCGGCAAGCTCTGCTGAGGTGAATTCCATGGCATGAAATGCTGCGAGATCGCCCTTTCTTGTTTTGGTTTGTATACGATGTCGGGCACAGCAACTATGGCCCACTTTATCCCGATCTTCAGAGGTCTGGTTTGTGCTTACTTGCTTCATTGGATATTCTATTGGGATTTCATTGGTATGAGCTTGGAAGTAAGGGAGGAGTTTTCGGGCTGCGGTTACCAATGCCAGGATTAATTTCTCCATCCTTTGGTACCTTTCCTCTGCCCCTCTCAGAGCTCGGCTGCAATAGTAGACTGGGTGCTGCACTCTGTCTTTGTCTTTGACCAAGACTACTTAGTTGAAATACGAAGCCTGACCGGTGCAGTAAGGATCTCTCTCTTAGGGACTTACCGGAGATGGGGAGAGCTCGGATAAGTTTTTAACACTGTGAATGCTTCTTCACGAGTGTGCATCCCGATGAAGCTTTTTTATAACTTGGAAAAGAGTGACACTTGTCGGCCTTGGACCATAAGAAAGCGACAAGCGCGGCTATTCTTTGATTAAGGCGTTGGACTTCTTTTATGTTTGATGGCGGCGGCATGTCGAGCACAACTTTTATCTTATCTGGGTTTGCCTCTATTCCTCGGTTGTTGACTATAAAACCTAAGAATTTCAGTGAAACTCAGCGCATTTAGGTACGGATTCAAGTTCATGTTGTACTTTTTCAAGATATGGAATGCCTCGGCCATATGAGCTATATGGGATTCGACCGTGGTTGATTTTAGTAACATGTCGTCTATATAAACCTCCATAGATGTCCCTATTTGTCTAGGTATCTTGTTCCGCAACCTCACAGTAGAGTAGCTCTTGCGTTTTTTTAGTCAAGGGCATTACTCGATATGATAGGTCCGCACTTGTGACCGATGAGGTCTTCTCTTGGTCGTAGGGATCCATGCTGATCTGGTTGTAGTCGGAGAAAGCATCCATGAAGCTGAGGAGTTCATGGCCGGCTGTGGCATCTACTATGAGGTCGATTCAAGGTAAAGGGAAACTATCTTTCGGGCATGCTTGGTTGACGTTAGTGAAATCGATGTAGAGTCGCCATTTGGCATTCGCTTTTTTGACGAGTACAACGTTGACCAACCATTGAATTATTCACTTTCACGATTTTGCCACGGAGGGCTTAAACCTCCTCATTAATCGCTTTTGTCTTTAAGTGAAACTTCTTCTTTGTAACTATTTTTTAAAGGATGGGTGACATTTAGTTTGTGAGTGATTGTGCGAATTCGATCCACTCCATCCATCACCTTCACGCGAAAAATCCTTGTTACTTGTTTTAAGAAGCGGATAAGGAGGCTTACGGTCTTAGTTGGCTTATGGACCAAACGTGGCGAGGTGTTCGGGGTGGTGATCCGGTGTATAGGCTCGACTCTTCCAAGGGCTCAGGACGAACTCTCACCTCGTCTCGCATGTCGAGTTCGTCTAAGTATATACCTATCGGTAAGCTTTTTGCTTCATTGATCTTCCGAGTAACATTCCACCCCAGCCCTTGGTCTCCTTGAACCATTCCTATAAAGTGCAACGGTGGGGAACTTGACCACCTTGTGATAAATTGGAGCGGATGGCCAGCTATAGGCGTTGAGAGAGGAGCTACTATGCTTACGTTATAAGCTAAAGGCATCTCTTATGAGAAATCTTGTCGTTGTTGCACGGCATGGAGTCTCCCCAGAGTGAGCCTTAGCGTATTGACCCCAAAGTGGCACTTTTCTCCCGAAAAATCCTCGCGGTGGAGTCTTTGAGTGGTTTCGACTTCTCCCTTTCGATGCCCGTCTTGTCAGCTTATCTGAAGATGATGTGACCAGAGCTTCCATTGTTAATGAGTTTGATTGGATTGTTTTGTTAACCCTGGTTGCCACTTATCTCGAAAGGGCCATCGTGGGGAGTGTTGACATATTCAGGTCATCAGAAGGTTATGAGGCGGTGTCGGAGTCGAGGAGTTTGGACCTTGCTTGCGCCTCCATTATCTCTGACGTCACTACGCGGATGAGCCTTCACGGGCAGGATGGACTCCACCTCTGAATCCTCCACGAATCACATGGATTCCCAGTGACGGTGGTGTTGAGTTGGGGTTGGCTGTCGAGGCGGTGGTGGCTACGCCTGATCCTGACCTTCAGAGGCTATGTAGCGGCGAAGATACCCCCATCGAATCAAGTATTCTGACTCCTTCAGAGGCGTATCTGTCGTCAGATTCGATGCAGTGGTCCCTATGAGACTCACGGTACACAGGTGTTATCAATTTTGGTTGCGGGTCAGTCCTCTTGGGATGGCCATCTTATAAATTTTCATGTTGTAGCTTCGCGCAAGACACAATCTTTGTGGTTTTGTCGGGGTGAAATGTCTTAAGTGAATATTGTTGCGGTAACTCGGGCTAAGGTGGTCTCAGGCAGTCTCTGACGCTCCCTCGCCTCTTTAGGGATCGTTCTCTGTCCCTTCTTAGGGATCTCTCTCGGTCTCTTTGTCTCCTAGGGCTTCGCTCCTGTTGCTTGTCAGTCCTGCTTTTCTCCTTGTGGGTTGAAGAGCTTCCTCTCTTGGATATGAGGGCTTCTTCGCCGTTAATGTACTTCTCTGCTTTAGCGAGCACCTCAGCCATGCTTGCCTGAGGATTCTTTGAGATGGAAAACATCAAGTCTTTTGACTGTAATCCTTGCCTAGCAATGAATGCGGTGATAGCGAACTTCTCGTCTGGTACATCTACCTTTAATGACTCGGCGTTGAACCTCTGGACATAAGACCTCAGGCTTTCTTGTAGGTTTTGCTTTATGGACAACACGTGATAACTTCGGCTTCACATGTGTCCTAGCTCGATGAAGTGATCTAGTCTGATGGAGAGCTCTCACAAATGAGGGCGACGATGGTGGGGCACATTAAAATGAGCCAATCTTTGGGCCAGCACTTTTAAGCGTGATAGCGAGGCTGCCGTCTGAAGTCATGATATCCATGCGGCTCCATCTAGTTCTTATAAGTATTAAGATGGTGTGGGATCTTTCTTTCCATCGAGCGCTTATTTGTGTAATCCGAATTTCTTTGGAAGGGAAATGTAGCACCTCGATTTGTGAACGGGACTCGGTTCTTTTGCAAGGTGTCCATAAAGTGCGGAGCTCGGCCTTTATGACTTCAGCCTTCATGGGTGAGCTCTGTTGGATATATGAACCTCTGCTCCCATGATCGTTCCCCTATTCCTTGCTGATGAGGAGTTGGTTCATTGTTTTCGACGTTCCCCCCGAGTATTGCTTCGTTGTGCTCCTCTCTGGGGGTTAGGTGAGGCTCGTGCCTCCTGTCTCGACTGGATTCTGCTTCTATTTCTACCTCTCGGGGCCAGGAATGTGTGTGTGTTTTCTTGGAGCTGTCGCACTTCCATTGAGGCGTTGCATTTATCTGAGTAAGGAGATTGCTTTAATTCCCTTATCAAGCGTTGGTTGGTGAGACGGAGTGCCTCCATCTCATTTGTGTTATCGTGTATAGTTTCCAGCGCGCTTGCAGGAGGTCGGCTATCTACGTTGCCTTGCTGGTCTTGCATTCTTGGGGGATTGGCGTGGCTCCTGCTTGTATTCCGAGTTGATACCATCAATTGCTGAGAGATCAGCTTTATTTGTAAAAAGGAATGTCGTTTCCCTGAGACCGGTGTAGCGATGATGCCTTTTTCAATCGGGGCTGAGGTACGGAGGCTGGCGGAATTCTTTGGGAATTTAGTGGTTGGCTGCAGATGTCGGAATCCTCTGCGAAAACGAAACCTGAAAAGAATAGAGCGAAAGAACTCTTGGGTTTGCCTCTCAGATGCCTAAGTCGAGTTATTCCCGGAACAGGAGAAGACTATTGCTTAGGGAATGAATTTTTTATGCGTACCTTTCACCGATGGGGTGGCCTGGTATTTATAGTGGGTAATTTTTCCAATTAGATGGTGATAAGGACTCTCTCTTATTGGATGGGGGATTTTCTTACCTTATCGCTGTCAGATTAATAAGGGATAATTAGAAAGCAGTTATTGAGAATTATTCTACTTCCGTTATTGGTGGAGATTTGATTCGGTTTATAGGATATGGGCTCTTTGGGCTTTCTGTGTTATCGGCCCTTGGGATGGATGAACTGGGCTCCCATTTTGGGCCTGCGCCAGGAGCCGGGCCGTTTTACTGGGCCTGCTTATAAGTCTTCTTTTAATCCTGCTTCTTGGACTTGGGAGTGGGCTGCGCCTATTTTTTAAACCCAATCAATTTATATACCTCAACTCTCTCAATAATCAAGTCTCTTTCCTTAATATGGTGGCAATAGAGACCATAAGCAATAAACGAGCCATAGTCACGGGTCGAGAATTTGGTACTCCCACAGTCTGTCGGGGCCCGGCTCACCTCAGAATTTAGTCATTCTCAATGTCAATGCTCAAGCACCAGCTCGAACTCACAACCATGAATTACTACGTAGCGGTATAATTCACACATCTCTCTTGTTGGGTCTGACTTACTTAGGTTCGTCGATGGCTCAAAGTCATGTCCTCGACAATAACTTTGTTTGATATTTGCTACTCCACTCCCCAGTCAGTTATACTTCTGGCTCTAATAAGATCAATTACTTCTTAATGCAATTGTCGGATTCGTCTCTCCCACACTCGTATAGTTTCTCTCCACCTCTACCACATCTCGGGCTGCGTGGACCACCCTCGAGAAGACATATGCCTCTCCCTCCCGCGAATGGATCATGGTCCATCGCTAGAATCTTGCCAGTCTTTAGCAAGGTACTAAAATCATTACAAAATACATTCAAGATGTCAAACACAACATTGACTCTCTTGCTCTCATGAATGTCCCTGTTGACTTTAATGAGTTCTCTGTCCATGTCTTGAACGGACTCGGCATGGCCTACTCGAACTTGTCTCATGCTCTCCAAGTTCGAGAGACTCTAGTTACGTTCAATGAATTGTTGAGCACCTCTAAATTACGGGGCTTGACTTTGACATTTGGTTCCTCGGCTCTTCTAAGCCTCCATTAGGAAATTGCCATGGTTACTTTGCACGGTTCCTCGTCCTATCGTCGGTCGAACACCGTCAAGCGTACCTTGACCTAACCCGATCTACGGAGTCTTGGCCATCGCTAATGTCCCTAGCAGATTTGCAGACCTTCTCTACCAACCCTAATAAGGCATAGTTAGTATCTCAGGCATGCTCCTCCCATGTCTCCACGGCACCTGGCTCCACCTTCATAGTTCAGGCATGAGTAAAACACTCGAGGTGTTGTCGGATCGAGGCACTTTGCTCGAAAATCTTATCATCTACCCACCTCGACACTCGGCTCTCTTCGCCCCTCCTGCCCATACTCTTGCACCTTATGCCTACGGTCCATCCCTCAGCTCCTAGTTAAGGATGATATCGATTTCGACGGATATATCGAACTTGGATTTTACGGATATATCGGATATCGATGGATATTTTTACATGAGTATTGATATATCATAATTAAAAAAAAGTGCGTTATGGATATTTTTTATTGTGCTAATGAAGAATGTTTTGTTAGGAAAAACCTTTCTGGGTGAAATTTTATTTCATCACAGAAAACTTTTTAGGTGACCAAATTTGGATTTTAAGTTAGTACACTTTTAATTCTGAGTCAGTGACAAACATGATACAAAATATTTTTCTCTGACAAATTTTAAACTTTTAGTAACAACATAAATACAATTTTCTTGTAGTGCTTATATTTTGTATGTTTAATATAAAATTAAAAAATCCACTTACTTAACAAAAGTCGATTACTTTGTATAAAATGTTAGACATGTAGAAATACCTAAAAGTCTATAATCAGTTTCAAAAAAAATTACTTTCACATGTCAATAAGGAAGGATCATTCTTTATCATGTATTCTAGCAAAACACCTGGACCTCCTAGTTGATCCTAATCGCGCTAACCAGCTGGAAAATAACGTAAATAAAATCAACTTGATTAGTGGTGTGTTCGTCCCGAGCCCAGTAGGCTTGACTTGATAACCTTTGGAAGCGAGCGAGTGCTGGTAGGCGATGGAACCTAAACCACCTCGCTTGGAGAAGTAGTATTGCCCGTCTTGGCAAAATCGGTTCATGACACTTGTCCCCTTCAACACCATTCTAGGCCACACCTGGATCGATGCCATGAAGGCCCTTCCTTCCTCCTATCACCAAACTCACGAGTTTTAAGTTCCTTAGAGCGGAATCGATATTCGGGGAGACGAGCTACCATAGCATGTTTCTTGTGGAACCTCCTAAGATGGTCACCCCGAATAGCAATGTGACTCGAGGTTGTGCAGGCAGGCAAGGAACAACACTAGAGTAGTGAAGCCTCGAAAACCCTATCATTGGACCCTAACCGGACTTGAGCGAGTTAGTCTCGAATCCTTCATTTCCCAACTGAAGATGATGAATTCTTGTCCTTCATGCGGGAGCGTTCGAGGACTTGTTTTGGTCCCATCATAGCATATCGGGTATCTCTCTAGGGTGTAAGCGCGACACCACCTTAACAATAGGTTTGGCCATGGCTTTACAATGCGGCAGTTGAGGCAGCTTCCACCTGATACCCTGATGTAATTAAAGGAAGTCGACAAACTACTTCGCGGCGGAGTTTCATTAAATGAAGTTCAATACCCTGGTGGGTAGCCAGCGTTGTGGTGGTGCCTAAGAAGATGGAAAGTGGCGAGTTTGCGTGGACTATTCCCTTTGGAGCGTATCTGAGCTTCTTCGCCCCAGAGACGTTTAGCGACCCTTGCTCCTCTTTGGCTTTGGATACCGTCAGATATCGCCTCAGGCACAATTGGTGCTGGCCGACGGAACCATTGTAGGTCTCTTGTAGCTTCTTCGCCACTCGATTCTTTCGGCTTCATAAAAGGCATCCTTCCGCTCTAGTTCTTTTTGGTGGATGCTTTGAAATTTCAGCCATAACCTTTTCCATCTCAGCCCGAGTCAGCCTCGACTTCAGCGCATGCTTACGTCTCTGCCCCCAAGCACTGCTCCTTGTGAGTAAGCTCACTCGGCCCTCGCATTCTCCAGTTCGCTTTCGAGCTCGAGCACCCGAGATTTCGCCTGCACTTGCTCGTAGAGATTTGGAATCATGTCTCGTATAGTAGAAAGCCGATTGAATTTGGTCAGGCGGAATCATAGGAAATCAACAGCGCAATACTATCGCAGAAAACAACAGGCGGAATCATTATGATGAAGACTACCAGGTAAGTGCCATAGACACCAAACGGCGCACCATAGGAGTAAAACGATAAGAAAACAACAGCGCAACACACTAAGGTAAAATCTATAACTAAAAATGAAGTGCGATAGTGGCAGCCATTTTGAAAGGAGTAGCACCCTCCTACCATCTCCTTCGCTACATGTACGGCCTCCCCACGAGGAGAAAGCACCAGCTGCCTACTCCTCCATTGTGGTCACCTCATACAGGAATGGATTAGAAAGAAGAGATTCAAGAGACGACGGGGATGCCAGCCTTCTTGAAAGGGATTCGGTATAGATATCGCCTTACCCTTCCCCCTTTGTCGCGAGTTTGTTTAGTTGTCTTGGGAATCGTGATTCGTGTGAAAGCCCGGAATCCTTGGGATGGGCGGAGTCACGAGGCTGGTAGGGCACCACGTACTTTGGTCGGACCTCGGGCCTTATTTGCTTTCGATGCCTTCGGAGGCCCGACTCCTCGCTATCTTTGAGCTGAGATTCGATTCATGGCAGAATCCACCACTCTCGACAATGTTCCGCTCCGAGGGATCGTACGGTTTGTCGGACGTATGAGTGGGAACCTCCGCAACATGTCTTCACCAAAACCCATCTCCTCATAGGCTCCTCGCGCCTTGATGGGTTTTATCGAATTGATGCAGGTCGTTCCTCGTTCGAGGCATTGGTATATATCCTAGGAATTACCTTACCCTCGAGACGGCTGAGGATGAAATCCTGGAGTGATGTTAGAGATGTAGATCTCGGATATTCTCGAGTGTCAACAATGCCTTGAAGTCTGACTCGGGTAGGCGGCGAAACGCACAGGTTAGATTAGGCAAAGGAGAGATCATCCACTAGTTTTCCACAACCATAGTTATCTACGCATCAAATACCCATCTCGGTCAGACAAGAGATTGAATGAAAAACAGCAAACACACAAAATATAATGCAACAAAAGAAGGGGGCTGACAAAAAGGAAGGCGCCATTGGCTCCTGGAGCTTGACTGGAGTCTGAATTAATCCCAAACCCTCGAAGCCGCGGGATCTTTGGAACAACTCGAGCATCGAATATCATCATGTTTCATACGGCATATTCTTACTAGTGTCGGGCAAATTAGCAGCAGGCGTAAGGGTTTGGCATCGGCTACAAAATAGTACTTACCAGCACGATGCCTCTTTATGGGCTCATAAGCATGGACCTCCTCGAATCAGGCGAGTGTCATCACAAGCGATTCATCATGCGAGACTCGGGACCCAGCTCGAATGATATTAACATGGGCGTGTGTTGGATGCGAGCAAATTAATAGTAGAAAAGTGGGGCACTAATGTCGGTAGGGAGCCTTGGCCCTCGATGAAATGAGCGTCGAGGCCCGGTAGGCAAAGTTCATCCTTGGTCCTCCTCGGTGCGGTGTAGTGGGGTGGATAGGCGGGAACACCACTCGGACGCTTTGGCGAGATGGAGTATTTCTCCTAAAAATTTTCAACCCGAGCAACCCCGATAGGCCTGAGCCATGTGATGACTCCATTGGCGTTCATGCGGCTTGCGTATGCTCCGAATCAGAAGAAAAGGAATCCCCCTCACCACATTACATGGCGTTAGGGCAATCCTTCCTATCGCCATCAAGGGCCTTTGAGTGCCGCACAAGCCACTCGGGACAGAGGATGAAATTTCTAGGGTCCAAACATCGAATAAAGAACGATGATGCAGATGTAAGGGTAGTGAAAGCAAACCACGGAAACCAAAGCCAAAAAATGTTATGATATAAACATGTTCTAAGTTTTCAATCGAGTTTCAAATATTCTGAACATAAAAAAGTTTTTTTTTTTAAAGTTTATATATATGAATAATGGAGATATTTTAAAATTTATTATTTTTCAAAGGTAAAAACTATGTTTCATGCGTAAATAGGTTTCAAAATTTAGTTATGTAATATACCAAAATTTGAATTTGGCCAAGACATGTAGTGAAAAATTAACGAAACTTTATTAATATTTGAAAGGACTCAAAATCACCTTAACTAAAATAGAAATTCAATTGCGGATCAAGCCTTACTCATATGGTTGAGTGTTTAACATTTCAAAAAGGTAGGGCATAGGGAAAAGAGAAGTTCAAGGTTTGAGATGAAATAGTTTATTATTTTGTAATTAAAATGTTTAGCTATAAAAAATAAATATAAATTCAATGAATAGATTTGAAATTATGCTTATTATTTTAATTTTACTTGATAAGGTTTGAAAAATGGGCTCATGAATTTTCGCCAAACGAAGAGGAGTGCGCCCATTGAAACACTCTCGGGCCTTTAATGCGGCCGAATGAAGGCGTCAGCTCGAAACCAAAAGTAGGTTATGAATGTCGAGAAAGTTCATATTCTGCAAATCAAACTAAATCCCATCGATGAAATAGAATAATCCCCAATAACATATTATCACCCCTTAAATCCGACTAAATATCACGTGAGGAAAATAAGATAATTCCGCGATATAACGCTCATCCTGCGAGATCAAGCGGATCCTCGTAGGAAGAAAGATAATTCTAAAATATTTGCTCTTTTAATATGTAATCGGTCGCGAATCTGGAAGTAAAAGCGAGAAATATCGAATCCGATGGGAAGAGATACAATCACCATCAATTGGGAAAACATATACTATAAATACCGGCCACCCCATCGGTGAAAGGTGCATGACACGTTCGCCTATCGCGATTCTATCTTTTCTCCAGGCCCGGCTTAGGCAGCCGGGTGGCGAGGCAAAGCCTATGGAGTCTTTCTTCTTTCTTGTTTTTGTAGGGGAAACCGCGTAGTGCACAGACCCGGCCAACTGGCGATCCCGAGTCAGTCCACTTGGCCGACACGCTCGCTCGATTCAGAGTTGAAAAAAGGCATCATCGATTGGCGCGGAATGCGTAGGAGCGGCGGTTCTTTGCAAATAAAGATTGATCCTCGATTCTTTGATGGTATCAACTTGAAACCTGGCGGGAGCAGCGCGATCTGGGATCACGGGGATCCCGCCGGGCGACGAGACGGCGGCGAGACCTCTGGCGCGTTAGAAGCGATCTGAAGCCCGACACGAGCGAGGTGGAGCGCTGCGCCTCCTGACGGCCTTTGATAGGAGAGTTAGAGCAACTCCCGGTGGGCCACAGCGCCAGGGAGGCCTGGCGAGCTCGGAAGGTCTGACTTTCCTCTTCGCAGAGGCGACACAATCTCGACATTTAGAGTCGCGAAACGAAGCGAGTTCAGAAGCCAGAGCCAAGGGGCATGGACATGATTGGCCTGGAGAGGGACGCGAAGCAACACTTTCGAAGGGCATGTCGAGGAATGAGAACTACGTCACCCTCGTGAGAGGCGGGAGAGCAATCATGGGAGCGGAGGTTCGAGAGCCTCAGTAGGCTGATCGTGTGGAAGGAGGTGGTAGAGGACGCTCGACCGCTATGACACTTAATTACAATGAGTGAGTCACCGCCACCCAGTAAGTCTTAGCTTCCCTCTTCCTGACCAAAATTCGGGATGCCATAAGTGGAAGCATTGATGGTATCGGGAATCGGTCGATCATCTCAACACTTACAAAAACCAAATGGAGTTTGCATGGGTATGTCGAGACCGTGCGATCTGGAGCTTTCGCTATCATTAAAAGGGCCCGACCTTGGCACTTTGGTTTAATAGACCGCGCTTCCATCCGATCCTCATTCGAGGAGAGAGAAGTGCATCCATTCGTTAGTCTCTCACTTCATTGGAGCGGGACGTATAGAAAGCCAAGTTACCATCCCCATTGACCATCAATGACGCTGTGAGGAGGCTTTGAGTCATGTTCAAAAGTTATTGTGAGTCTCTGAGAGTAGATATACAGCGAAAGTTTGCGATCAGCATTCATTCTTCCGGATTAGGGTGCGGTCGAAGAAAGACTTGATGTTTCCATCTCTAAAAATCCTCAGCGAAGCATGGTAGGAGTGCTCGCAAGCGGAGAAGTACATCGATAGGCGAAGAAGCTCTCATATCGAAAGGGAGCTCCTCCGTAAAGAAAAGCGGGACGAACCAAAGCTACGAGGACATAGCCCTAAAGACAAAGCGGCAGGGAGAGGTCTCCCGAAGAAAGATGAGAGCGGTCCCGAAAGATGAAGCCTCGCCGTCGTACGGGGCCCACCTCCCAACTAGAGGCGACAACGTTATTTCACCTCGGCGGTTCACCCACATACTTGACCTCGGTATCCACGGTCTGCTTGCGAAGTGCGAAGCGAGCGAGTTCTAAGGTGGCTGACTCAAATGAAGTCGGACAGCCATAAAGAACTGACACGGTATTAGTTCCATAGGGATTCTGACGCGCCGGATGATTCGCATCTGACTCGAGAAGGAAATAGAGAAATTACTTAATACGGCGTGGGTATCTCAGACGGCTTCACTAGCCCTGTCGACCTCGGAATCGGGCTTAGAACCAGGGCTCAGGCTCAGTGGCCACCATACCACCTCGGCGGACCTTGACTTCGGCGCAATGACCTTTGGAAATCCGAGTGATCTCGGGAGGATTTGCAGGAGGAGGGGAATCTAGCTCAGCCCGGAAGGCCCATGCATAGCATGTCGGGTCGACGGAGGTGAGTGAAGTACAAGCGGGTGTCCAAGCGCCTCGGCTCGACACGTCCACGTAACGTTCTCTGGCTTTCGGGATACGGAGGGATGCGGGCTTTGTGTGAAGTGGGCCCCTCTGGGTGGTGGGGTGGTTGTGGCTGACAAAGCGGATCATGGATTCTGATTCATTTGTGGAGTCCCGGATTGACATCTCGCTCTTGTACGAAACCTTTGGTGAGATGGGCATCGGAAGGGAGATAATGGAACGTCGGAACCGTTTGCGGATTAATAGAAGAAAAATATTACCCTTGGGCTCAATCTGGCCCAATGCTTACAGGAGATCCCCCATGCTAGGCAACGACATTGTGAGATTCCTCGTTAGTAGACACCCCATCTTGCTTATAATATGTTGTTAGGTGATTTCTCAATCTGATAAAATCCGTTCCCTCATTACCACATGATGATCAAGTTTCCCTGCAGTAAGCCAATAGAGATAGTTCGAGAGATTAGCAGTGGCGAGGGGAGTGCTACTTTCGGCATCCATGAAGTAAAGCGATTAAATAACATATGCTTGGGCGAGCTTGACATGCGGCGAGGTGCTCACGGGCCAGGCCCTCGAGGAAAATTTCAGGACACGTATCGTTGGATGGCGACCACTGAACACCTGCGCGCCTACATCGGCTCGAGCTAGTAAGAGGGACCTTAAAGCCCTCTCACCCATTTTTTGAGACGAGCAGATGTCTTATGGAAGCGAGGCGGACATGGGAGGGATTGACCCAGCGATGTCGCATGGCACGAGCATTGAGGCCGTCGCGACTTGATCCAAGCGAGAGGAGCGCCGGCAGCGAGCGGCGATCCAGCGAGGAGGTGGCAAACCATCGGCGGGAGCAATTAGAGAGGTGGAATATCACGAATGGTTAGCCAGCGTCGTGCGCCTTCAGCGAGCGGCCAGTGGCAGCTGCGTCGACTTCGCGGACGTCAGCGAAGGCATGCCCGAAGAGCGGAGTTTCCGCTGCGCGAATCGACTCGCCGTGGATGCCGCGTCGACGTGAACTCCTCGGTTTTATGGAAACTTCTCATTTACAACGGTCGACATGGATTGACGACGAAAAAGACCTTGTTCGTCACGTGACCAGAACTATTGTTATCTTGTGATGCCATTTGGGCTCAAGAACGCAGGAGCTACCTATCAAAGGTTGGTGAACAGAATGTTCCAGAAGCAGATAGGAACAACCATGGAGGTGTACATAGAGGACATGCTGGTAAAATCCCCTACTGCCAAGCTCCACATAGCTCATCTCTCCCACAGGCGTTCCAGGATCCACGAGAGTCTGACATGAAGGCTGAATCCGGCCCAGATGCCTTAGTATCTGGCTAGAAAATTCCTGGGTTTCATAGTCAGCAATCGAGGGAATTTAGGCAAATCCGGACTCATAAAATAAAGGTTGTGCTCTACATGCCATCGCCCTCAGGCATAAAGGAGGTCCAGCGTGCGACATGAAGGATTTGTTGCTTTAAGCGATTAAGTATCTGGGCTAGTGATAAATTATCGGCCTTTCTTCCCGAGTTTTAAAGAAAGGCCGCTGATGGAATCTGAAGTGCGAAGCATTCTTAGCATTGAAAAGCATTTGAGCTCCCCCATTGGTAAAGCCCCATTGAAGGGGCTCCTCACTCATGCCATTTATTTTTCGGACCTCGGCCAAGTGTCTCTTCGGGGAGACAGACGAAATCGGCCTTTGGTTTACTGTGCGTAGGAGCTGAGATGACGGAGGAGGTATCAGGATGGAAAAACTAATCTTGGCATTGTGGCAGCGCTCGGAAGCAGCGCCCTTACTTTCCGGCTCGCTCATGGGAAGTTCCAGCGGAATGTCCAGATGAATGAGTGTTACATAAGCGGGGAGACCTCGGAAGGTGATGAAATTGAGCCGTGGGGCTAAGCGAGTTTGACATCGGATATAAGCCCAGAAAGCGCAATAAAGGCCGGGGTCTTAGCGGAGCTTAGTCATGAGATTCATCTCCAACGAGCTGCCAGGGCAGCTCGAGACGCCGAGGCGAGGCCTCCCCAGTGCGGAAACTACATGTAGATGGGGCCACAAACTCACAAGGAAGCGGAGCCGGTCTAATCCTGACCTCCCCCGAAGGAAAGATATTGATGCGGCGGCTCATATTCAAATTCCAAGCCTCCAACCTAGCAGTCGAATATGGGGCATCGTAAGCGAGGCCTCGACCTCGCCCGTTCAACTTTGGAAATTGACCGAGGTGCAGGTATAAAGCGACTCAAATTGTTAGTAAGACAAATAGAAGATACCTACGAGGCTAGTGAAGAATGATCCTATACCTCAAAAAAGTGCGAGTTTAATGAAAAGTTCGTCTTGGTCGGGTCGGACATATCCCAGTGAGAGAACTCTGACCGTGCCTTGACGAAAACCTAGCGGCAAGCCTCCGCAGAAGACCTCGGTCGACGCGTAGTCGAATACCGCGCGACCTTCTATAGATCTGCGTAGGCGTGGAAGTTGCCCATTCGGGTCGGCCCAGGGATGGATGGACCTATTTGGGATTGATTACATAATAGACGGACGTTGCAGCGACCCCGAAGGCATCCCAAAATTAGGGCCAGGTCGGCGGTTAAGCTAATCATAAGGAAGCCTTCTGGCGAGGTTTCTTCACACCCATCCTTAAATTGCATTGTGGGAAAAGACACTAACTATGTCTTGGGAAGTACGCCCAAATGCGGAAATCATATCGGAGGCTCGGGCATTAGCGGGAAGGTCTTAAGGCGGGGGGATACTGCGCTGCACAATGCTCGAGGCCTTGTAGGCTAGTTAGGAGATGCGAATGCGCGGGAGCATGCGAGATCTCTCGCCTCCCATCGAGGCCCTTGACATCAATCAAGGCCCTGGCCTTTCCAACGGTGGGGTTTTGGACATTAGGACCTTTGCCCATTAGGAGAATTAATCTGATTCATCATCGTTACGATGGTGCCCTTTGAGAGTGGGTGAGTAGGGCTCTTGCCCGTCACAAAACAAAAGATCACGCAATCTTATGTGGCAAGCCATAATGTGCGGGTTTGGTATCCTAAGAGCCTTGGTATTAGGTGATGGAAAGCGATTTGACAATGCCCGAGTTCGAGGATTTTGTCTTGGGAGCTTAGATTAAAATTATTACTCGTCCACAGCACATCCGCAGTCTAATGGTTAGGCAAAGTCACCATCAGAACCCTTAAGGCCGCATTGAAGACCAAATTGGAAAATCTTAAGGCAAATGGTAGAATACCTCCACAGGGTGTTATGGGCCCTCTGGGACTCTGTGCAGTCGACAACCCGGGAAACCCGTTCGCCTAGCTGAGTACGAAGCGGTTACTTTGTCGGGGAGTCGGGTTAAAGTCCCCCGAGGATCGAGTTGGCACTTGAGTGGAACCTGATGATGAGGCTCTCATTTTAAATTGGACTCTTAGATGAAAAGCGTGAGCAAGTCCTAAGGCGCATGGAAGATTACCAAAGGAAGACGGTGAGGTATTATAACAAAAAGTCAAACCGAGGAGCTACATGCCAGGTGACCTAGTCTTGAAGAAGCTCCTGCCGACGGAAAGAATCCAGTGCATGGAAGCCCAGGCTCCTAGCTAGGAAGGCCTACATCATATCTGCGTCATCGGGCAAGACAGTGCGAGCTGCAGACGGAGGAGGAAAAATTCACATCATGCTTGGAATCGGAACACCTTAAAGCGTTTTTATCGGTAGACCTTGATTTGTAATCTTAAATGAAAGCATTATCGATTTTCGGATATTGTTTGGCTGCAGATCTTTGATAGACATCTCAAGCAGCTCGGACATAGAATGCTCGGAAGAAAATTACATACATTGAATGTGAAAGTTCATGATCAAAAAGGAAAAGTCTACTTTATTCCAATTCACGAGTACATTTCAATTACAATCAATAGTGTCATATTACACCTCGGAAGTACCCAGTCTAATGGTTCCCTCGAAAAACCCTCGAAGAGGAAGAGGGAAGGAAAACGAGATGAAAATAAAGAAGAAACTGAGAGGTGGAAAAGAGGAGAAAAAGAGACAGAGGTGGAAAATAGGAGAAGAAGAAAAAAGGGATGGAAAGAGTTTGTGCGAAAGAAGGAGAATCAGATGTGGAAGAAAAGAAGAAAGGAAGGAAGAAATGAAGGAGAGGAGAAAGAGACGAAAGGAGAGGAAGAGAAGAAGAATAGAAAATAGAAAGCGCAAAAAGGAGTATGCAGCCCTCTCGAGCAGCATTCTAACCGTGCTGGGGGAATAACATAACTCCCATAAAGGGAGACTAGGAAAAACACAGCTCCTGGGCGGAGGTCAATAGGCGGAACCCGAGTCTCAGCGGATCTGGGTGAAAACGATCAAACCTCGACGCTTCATTTTAAGCGCTTGGATCCTCGATTCACGCCTTTAGAAGGGCGGAATATCAGGAAGTATAAGCTCCATAGCAGTAGGCTAGCCATTTATAAGAAGGCCAAAGCACTTTCGGAAATTCGTGATCGTTCCCGATTCTCCATGAACCCGGCGGTAAAGACACTTTCGCGTCTTTCCCGAAAAATCGGGAAGTCGAATGGTACGCATGCAGCGGCTCGGTTGCGAGCTCGACTACTGCGCTGAACCGTCTGACTGGGAGTCCAGTCAGCTGGGGTTGTCGACTCTGAGGCCTCGGCGCCCACGGGCCAGCTGACTTTCGGTTAAACCAGCGGCTGACTACTCTGCCGCGGGCCCGTACGGCTAAGAGTGAGATCGGCTCGGGCTATTAAGCCCGCTAAAGGCCTCGGCGCGGCCCGATAGCCGGTTGTGAGCTCAACTGCGCTGCCTGGGCGTGCTTTACAAAGTGGGGATTAGCTGTTTGTCGGCCCGAGGCCTCGACTCCGGGAGCCCGGCAGTTTGGCCAGGCTCGACTACTCTGCGAGGCCATTCAGCCTAGAGTCGGATGGCTCATGTATTTAGCCCGCGAGGCCTGGTGCCGGAGCCCGAGTGGCTCGGTTGCAGCTCGACTACTCTGCCCACGAGGCCATGTAGCCCTATGATCGGTCGACTCAAGAATTTGTATTAGAAGCCCTTGGGGCCTCTCGAAGGCGCCGGAGCCAATTTAAGTTTGTGAGCCTCGACTACTGCGCACGGGTTATGCAACCTAAGATTCGGATCGGCTCGAGGCTATTCAGCATGAGCCTCGGCGCCGAGCCAATATTTCGGTTGTGAGCTCGACTACTCTGCCTGGCGAGTGTAGCTGGGTCGAGATCATTTCGGTATTCGACCAGGCCTGGCGCCGGAGCCCAGTAACTCCGTTTGTGAGCTCATTCTCTGAGCAGACCATGAAGCCACAGGTGGGGATCATTTCGGGCTATTGACCTGAATTTCTCGGCGCCGAGCCAATTTCCGGTTTAATGGTACCATTCTTCTCTTTCGGTGTGGCGCAGAGTGAATCGGCTCATTAAGTGATCGACCCGTAAGGCCTCGGCGCCGGAGCCAGTGACTCGGTTTGATGAGCTCGACTACTCTGCCGCAGTCGGTGTGATGCAGGAGTCGGATCGGCTGGTTGTCGGCCGAGGCCTCGGCGCACCTGGAGCCCAGTGGCTCGGTTCGCAGGCTAAACTACTCTACTTGCTTGAGCCGTATGGCTTAAATTGAGATCATTTCGAGCTGTCAGGCCTTAAGGCCTCGGCGCCGGGCCAGGCTGATTTGGCGAGGCTCGACTACTCTGCCGCAGTTTATCTGACTGGGTCGAGATCAACTCGAGTACATTCGGCCGCGAGGCTCGGTGCCGAAGCGACGGCTCGGTTTGTGAGCTCGACTACTCTGCCTGGTAGTGTAGCCTAAGAGTCGGATCATTTCGGACTATTCGGCCTGAGGCCACCGGCGCCGGGCCCTGGCTGATTTGGCCGACTCGACTACTCGGGTCGTGTGTAGCTGGGGGTCGGATCGACTCGGGCTATTCGGCCCATAAGGCCTCAGTGGCGGGAACTGCGACTCAGGTTGTGAGCTCGACTACTTTGCACGGTAGTGTAGCTAAGAGTCGAGGATCGGCTCGGGCTGTCGGCCAGCTGAGGCCTCGGCGCGAGCCGAGTAGCTCGGTTTGTGGTAGACTACTCTGCGAGGCCATGAAGCCTAAGGGTCGGATAAACAAGATTTATTCAGCCCTGAGGCCTCGGTGCCGAAGCCCGGCTCGGTTGGCGAGCCATTTGCTCTGCTCGGGCCGGTACGGCTGGGGTCGGATCGGCTCGGGCTATTCGGCCCGCGAGGCCTCGGCGCCGGGCCCGGCCGGCTCGGTTTGGCTGAGCTCGACTACTCTGCTCGGGCCGATACGACCCGAAGTCAAATCAACAGAATTTATTCGACTATAAGGCTCGAGCGCCGGGAGCCGACTCGATTTTGAGAGCTCAGCCCTTTCAGCTCAAACCATACAGCTAGGAGGCACTCATTCGGATAACCATTTCATTTATGCGGCGAAATTAGTCGAGTTCATGCGAGCGGTAGCGAGGAAATGCATAAGTAGAGACAAAAGTGAGTAAAATAGAACATTTATTAAGGAAAATTTACATACGCCTGGGTCGAACCAATGCAAAAAATAAATAAAATAAAAATGGAAACTGAGCAGAAAGCCAAGAATATGTGACGTCGGGCTATCGAAGGAAGAGCGGAGGGTGAAGAAGGGGAGTGGGGCCTCGGCGGGGGGTGTCAGGTTCTCGGAATGGTCAGCGGAGGAGGGACTCCTCAGCCTCCCCTCGCTAGGGATGTCAAGAGTTGAAGTCAGTAGGAATTGGGCATTGCGACTTTTCCTGCGAAAATGAGCCACCCAGGCCCATTAGTGCAAAGCCTCATCCCTCGATCTTCCTATAGCCGTCCGTGAGCAACGGAGTTACTTGTTGAGGTGAAGGTTACAGACCAGCGGCACTCGTCAGCTGGTTCTGACCTTGGAAACCTCCACGGCGAGCCACATACACTTGTATTGTCTTATCATGCAGTTCATCTTTGGCCACCGCATTAACTCTTCTTTAGACTTTTCTGACTCGCCTGGGATGTAAGAGCTCGTCCTGTCATCGAAGCTCATCGCGGGCGGAATTGCGGCCGTCCACGGCCTCCCCAGCAAGTCATTTTGTGCAACCGCGGCTCATCGCAGGAACCTCCGAAGCTCTGCCGGTGGCTCTCATTGTTTCGGGCCTGTAAATCTTCTCTGCCCTCGGCTCGAGCACGTGCAGACGTGGTATGCTTCAAATCCGGTTTAGCCCTCTTTGCCTCTCGGTCATCTGTACTTTTGATCCCATTTCAGTCAGCTCGAATGTAAGAAACCACCCTCGCCTTGTAAACCCAAGTAGCATTGGCACGACCTTCGTTTAGATTGGCTTTTTGGCAGGCTCTTGAATGATAGCACTGCCACACCCGGCGCGAGATCAACATTTAACAGGATCGACGCAGGCTCAGGTCGAAATCAAACGCACAAGATGTAGAGACTACGAGCCTTTGGAGGGGATAGAGCCAAGCTTCCTCAACGGCTGCGAGCGAGCCTCTTGAGATCATAATCTTTGGGATGGGCGAAGACGGCGCCGCCACAGCTCTCGTTTAGGAACCCTTCCTCTTCAACTCTTAGGCCTCGAGAAGGTAGAGCAACTCTTTGCGGGAGGATTCCAAACTGTGATGATGGGCATGGCCGGCCGTGGTACATTTCGCTGACCCTCTAGAGGAGCCTTTTGCTGCGGACCGCAGGCGGGATTGCGAACTCGAAGCTGGGACCTCGGCGGGAGCGACAACATTGCCGTGTTCGGGCATGTTAGAAGGGGAAGAGGAAGAGACGCCCCGATTTCGAACCTTACTAAGCAGGTGGTCTTTCTCAGCGAGTCAGTTTCAGTTTCACGCTCGGGACTTAGAGACGGCGCCTCCACCGAGACCGAAGCTCTCCCTTGGTAGGCTTGACGTGGAAGGCAGATGGGAGAGACTCATGGTGGAAGGAGCGGCCTCAAAATAGCGAGTGGGCGACCTTGAGTTCGAAGAAGGGCCGGGAATACTCCAGGCAGTCGACTCGCGCATAGGGGCTGTGGGGGACACTCGGCCCAGCGGTTGCACTATGGCCGTTATCTTGAGGCTGAGATCGAGTTGAAGGCACTTGAGAGGCACGTGGACAATGCAAATTAGAGATATCAATGACCTCTTAAAAGATTATACCAAAAACAAAGAGAGACACTCCATTAGATTCTCGAGGGTGGTCAGCCGTGGAACGCGAGGTGTTATTAACTTATCGAAGGTCATATTCCCGATTAGGTCGCCAAAGAAAATGCGTTCCTTCCAAAGCTGTGAGAGGAGGAAGATCGGGAATCACCCGAGGAGGAGTGCAGTACGCTGGAAAAATAGAGAAGCCCTCGCGGTTTTCCTTCGCGTTAAAAGATAAAGGAAAAAGCTATCTGGGAACAAGGCCCCACATCACAAAGAAAACCAATAGGCAACCAAAATACCCCCCGAGTCATTGGCGAAAGTTGGGGGCCAGGACATTGAAGTGCTAAAGCCCCTTTTATGAAGGATCTGAGAGCGGAGACCATTATCGAAAGCTACTTTAAAGAAGCATACCATCTTAGGTATGGAACCACATAGGAATTAACATCGGGGACCAGACTCGGACACCAAAATGAGGTCGTAGCTAGCGAAAGTGGCCCATGCAAGGGACCAACCCAGCACTTATTAGCGTGGCTTACGTGCGAGCAATGGATTTTAGGTATTCGGCCTAAGGGATACTTAATGCAGTCTACTCTCCCCTTACCCTTGTCGAGGAAAATCGGGCGCCCACTGGAGCATCTCGGTCGACCGGTGAAGCGGTCGGAGCGCCACTAGTTCGTCCAGGCCGGCAGCGTAGAAGAGTCACCTTCAATCGTAGAAGGCGGCCGAACCCATGGTGATAGCGGTGTAGAGAATGAAACTTGGCCAGAGGAAGCTTAGCCTAACGCCTCGCGTATCTCGACAGGACACGAAAGAGAGAAAGGCGCGGTCCGGGAATAACACGGAATAAGCTATCTCGGGCGCGGGGAAAGGACTCTGCACAAAAGAGTTTAGGTGGAATTAAGAGGAAGAGGAAGTCAGAGACTCGTTAAGCGAAAGAAAAAGTTTCGAATCGGGGGCACACAAGATAGAGGATGTGCAAAGAAGCAGAAGGAAGCGAAAGTGGGAGAAATGAGGCGCAAAAGCAGAAGAGTCATCATTGCTCCCCATGAGCGTATGACGGCGACAGCCACTAACTAACCCCGGCCCAGACGAGACATTGAGTGTTGCATTTGATACGAAGCGTTACAACCACTTGCCGCACATCGTACACAAAGTTTGGGGGGCAATGATAGGGTTTGAAAAGTGGGCTCACGAGGCCCGCTCGCGAGCCGAAGAAGGCGCACCCATTAGAAACACTCGAGGCCTTTAGCCTTGAAGCCCGGAATGAAGGCCCGGTCAGCTCGGCCCCGAAAATGGAGTTATGGTGTCGAAAGCCCATACCATAAATCAAACTAAATCCCATCGATAAAGGAAATAGAATAATCTGATAACATATTATCCTATGAAATCTGACTAAATCTCACAGCGGGAAAATAAGATAATTCACGATATAACGCTCATCCTGCCCGGATGGCCCGGATCCTGATAGGGAAGAAAAGATAATTCTAAATAAAGCGCGCTCTTTCAATATCCCTAATGATCAAATCGATGGCAAGAAATATCGATAGTGGAAAGAATCTAATCACCGTCCAAGCGGGAAAACATATGCTATATAAATGCGGGTCACCCCATCGGTGAAAGGTATCTGCCAACACATTCGCCCTCTGGCGATCCCATCTTTTACCCGGCGGGAATTGAGCGGCGTCGGAGCGGCGAGGCGAAGCCCTCGCTGGCCTTTCTTCTTTCTTGTTTTTGCGAGAGGAGCTTGGCGCCAGTGCTGCGAACCCCGGCCAGTGACCCAGTCGAGGTCGCTCAGCGGCTGACACGCTCCGGCCAGTCCGGTTGAAAAAGGCATCATCATTACTTATCTTAAAGTATGAATTTTAAAATAAATAAATGAGATAATTTATAGTATCTTTATTGGAACCTATGAAGGTTTATTTAAAAAAAACTATAACACGATTTGATTTTTATATTTTATTTTTTCAATTTAAAATTTTCTTAATTCCAATATATTTTATATTTTTAAATATATTTAAAAATAACATTTATTCGTAGTCATTTTTTATATTTATCTTTGTTATTTTTAAAATAATCTAAAAAATTTTAAAATTTTTTTTAAAGAAATTTCATGATTAGAACAACAAGACATTACATCACAAATACGCAAACCAAAGTGCAAAAAATATTAGAGGATATACTACATCTATATTTAATAGCAAGAATAAACGAATCAAACTGTGGCAATTGATAATCTAAGATATTTAGAATACCTAAAATTCTAGATTTAATGGCGTATTGATGAATAAGGAGTTGTTATGACTTTTTTATCTGATTGAAACAACTATGTCGTTTGAATCACCACACAAAAACCAACGAACAAATCGATTGTCGGCAACACAACCGCACGTCGGCGACAAAAACACAAAATAACAAATGAAAATCAAATGAAAACTTAGATCGGATGGAAAAAACCACTTTATCGAGGAAAGTCGGATCTTAATTGGATACTTGATGGGAATTGTGATTTGAGGTCAAAGAAGCTAAAATCCCACTTCTTCTTTCTTGAGGATAAAAAGTAAGAATAAAAGGAATTAGAACTGGAGAGGAGATAAAAAAAAAATTAAGAAGAACTAAATATTACTTAATCAAAATTTCAAAATTTATTCTATTTGATAGTTTTTTCGAATATGAACTGCTTCATTTAATGGAGGATAGGCAATAGTGAGAGGGTTAATATTTGGAAGAATCTGTGGATAAAGGATAATCAAATTTTAAACTAACTACCTTGATCGGTGATCACTGACTCTTGCCTAATCGTATTATTATAATTCTATAGTGCATTTGGGGACAAAGAATAAACGACTTCAATATATCGAATATATTCGAGGATGTGTCTAATATAAGTGAAAGTTGATTGAAAAAAATTTGCTTGAAAAATATATAAATCGATATTTCGATGATATGTCGAAAAGCCTATCAATATATAAAGTCGAAATATTAAGCATCCTTAGCATGCACGTATGAAGAAGAGTTTTGTCAAAAAAATCGGTAAAAAATCCATGTGTGCCCATATATCCACATTTTTTTAAAAAATCATCCATGCTAGCAACTGCATTTTTTTTACTAAAAATGGAATAAGAAGAGAAAAAAGAAAAAAAGAAAAAAAGAAAATGAGAAATATATGATGGAGAGGAAAATTTGGAAAGAAGAGAGACGAAAAGAAGAAAAAAATGAGAAAGAAGATGAGAGGAGAAGCGGTCCGCGGCCCGGAGAAACGAGGCTCCAAAGAGATTTTGGGACTTATATGGTTTAAGAGAAATCAATAAAGGAGATAGTATTTGTGAAAGATAGATGATTCAGATCTAATCTTCTCTAAAAAATATGATGGGCTAAAAAAAGTCTTATAAGAGCTCAAATAATCTTAGAAAATTAGGTTATTTATTTTTTATTATTTGATGCATTCATGTGTTACATGTACAATTGTTTAAAAATAAATTAAGAAAACCATAATTTTCCGTAATATTATAAAAAAAAAATCCGAATTCTTACTTGATAATTTAAAATATGAGAATATTTACAATAAAAAAAGTTATTATGAAACCATATTTGCACTAAATTTTTAATTTTAATTTTATATGGTGTTTATCGTTTTGGTTTAACTTAATAATATTACCTTTAATTGTAATGGTTGATATCAATAAATTATTTTAGTTAAATAAAAATTAAATATCCCTTCTTTTATTAAAAAAATATCAATTTAAATAGACCACAAAAATAGAAATCATGATATTAAAAAAATGGAAATCGAAATTTTTTATTTAAGATTATTGTAATGTAATTTATATATAAATTATTATGAATATTGTCTTTAACAAATATATTTTGTTTATTTATCTTATATTTATAATTTTTAAAAGTATTTTTATTAATTTTAAAATATTTAGTAATTGTAATAACTACCTATATTTATGCTTAAAATTGATAAATTTGTTGAGTTAGAGTTCCATACAGATATTCAGATTTTCGTTTTCTTTGTTGACAAGTGGTACAATTCTCTGTTTGTAAGTCAGAGAACAAGCACTAGCTATTCAGAGTCTTAACTCTCCCTTGTCCTTTTACCATGCACTTCCATGATTATTCTGTAGGTGTTATTGAATAATGAAAGCTAAAAAAACTACCTCATTTAAGAAAAAAGAAATTACTCATTTAAGAAAATAATATATGATGTATATAAGATATTTATGTCATTGACAACTTATATGGTTTCTAAAAATTCTAAAGTTATTGTAAATTATTTATATATTTTGAGAAACCACTTAAAAAACAACTCCTCATATATATTTTTTTATTTTCTTTTATTTCTCATTCTTCCTTATAAAATTTTCCCAATGAGTTCTAGACCGAAATAATGTGTTTGAAAAAAAAATTATTAAGTTAATTTGGATGCCAAAATAAAGACTAAATTAGTACGTAATTGGTTGCCAAAGCCGCTAACCTCAACAGCGACAATTGCATTTAACTTCAAAAGTCGATTATGACAGATGGCTATATAGCGTTTAAATGCCCTTTATCCCGAACTTGATAATTGGGCTTAAATTTCATTATTTTATATTTCATACCATTCTTCATACTTTGGTTTAATAACCTATATAAATTGTATTACATATTTTGAGTACTAAATATAATAAGTTGAGTATAATTTTATCAACTAAACTACTAGAAGTATTTGGTGCAATATTAACTTATTGAACAAGTAAATAACGACCTGAAGATGATGAGGTCATAGGAAAACCACATGATAGATTATTTAAAATTTCTTTATAATTTTGTAAAGTTGATTGATAAATATCCACAATAATATTTCTAAAATCTTTAGAGAAATTTGATAACTAAATTTTTTGAATTTATAATATTAATACATTTTTCAACTATATAATTCGTAGTTGTATTTGTTTGTTCAACTTATCCTTGTATTGCTTTCATTAACATTTTTAGTAACATTGGACCCTTAAAAAAAAGAGCTTCATTTTTTATTTTGAAAAGGACTAGTCATTATGCATTGCTAAAACAAAGAAGACAAATAATATTGTCTAGAAATGGTGTCATGGAGCCCGCATCATTTTGATTTGTTTTAGTACATACCCTAATAAGCATAGGAGCTCAGTAAACTGAGAATTTGGGCTTGATTTAAAATAGAGTTTAAGGAATGTATACAAGCAGTGCCCCAGAAGACTGTACAAAAGAAACAAAAACACAAGCACCATAAACTAAGATCTTGGCAAGACACCGACGATACGATTATCGAATAATCATAACAGAACAACCACACTAGTAGGTCAAGACCTCCATGCATAAACCAAATCATATAAATATTAAAACATTGTATACAAATAATAATATATAAAAATATCGACATATATCGGTAAGGTCGCGAGATAAAATGCTTTATATTTCTCTTGGGACGAGGCGTACAGGCCACATAGCTGGTAGGCGTGGGGTCAGTGGAATCTCAAGCGGAGATGAGGCTAGGAGGCTGATGGATGAAATTGCTCGGCGTAGGCGTGGAGCGAGGTCGCCTAGGCTGGAAGTGGACCCAGGCTACGATGCAAGGTCGGGGATGGGTGTCAGATGGGAGCGTGTAGGGAATGATAAAGGGTGGGATGAGGAAGGTGATGTGCTGCTTGTGGATGCGCTACAGCGACACCAAATATGGTAAAGATGTGTAAGTGTCTGGGGGTATGAAAGGTGATGTGTAAGTGTTTGGGGGTATGGAAGGTGATGTGTAAGTGTGTGGGGGTATGGAATGTAGTGTGTTAGTGTGTAGGGTATAAAAATATCGAATTGAGGGGTAAGTATGGGGGTAATCAAAGTAGGAAGAGTCGGCAGGTAGCACCAGCAGTCGCCCTCGCCTTCTCGACCATGACCTCGCCCACCATCTCGACCACGACCTCGGCGTCGCTCTCCCGTTTCAGCATCCTCTCCTCTTTCCTCGAATGAAATTTTGCATCGTCTTTGAGTGGATAACCTTGGGAGGTCTAATGGATAGTCCATGTGATGTAGATGCCTCGGTCGTGGCCGACGATCTGAATGCTCTTCTTCGATCTAGTGTAACACCGATGGAGCAATATGATGTAAGTGTTACGAATAGGTGGTAGCATAGCTCGGCGACTAAGTATGTCGGCCGTAGCGGGATTACAGTGGGCAGACAAAATTATAAATCACGTAATCTATTGATTAAAATTTGGAAAACACTTTAAAAACACGGGACTCTAACCACGAGAAGCTACGAGTAGATAAGTGTAGTATGAAACCTCCTTATCATCCGCACATGCGGAGTGGTGGTGTCGTAAGCGTCGTGTAATCTGTGATACCACTTGCATATATGGATCATGGAAGTCCGTCATACCCACCATAGGGGGTGTAGTGATGATCCTACCCGCTCGTGTATCCCATAAGGCAATATATGGAGCATGATACGTCACCCAATCTCTCTGGTGTTGTCCACATGCATCCACTCTATGTAGTTGTTGCTCATAAGAGCAAGATGGAGGTATCTCTAATTGCAACCCAAGGCGGCGCAGACTTCGCTGCAGGCGATGCCACTCAGCGGTCTCGAAACATATAAGCGGTGACATGTCGCGGATCTGATCGACTAAAGCGAGATATCAAGAAATTGGTAAACCAACTCTCAGAAGCTGATATGGTATCCATAAGACCTACACATTTCCACTTGACGTAAAAAACTTTTATGTCAATATGAATGAAGTACTATAGAACTATATCTTTTACATATATAATTACACGATCGAGTTTGTGCATCTAGGCGATCGATATAGGAGGAGTACACCGGATGGGTTATGCACTTGTGTTAAAGGTACTCTCCACCTACACCCCAATGGAAGAGCTGGCTCTGGCTCAACGACAGGCTTAACTGGTGATCCATCGTCGAGGGCCTCAGCTACGTCTCCATCGACGACATCTGTAATGCCCCGTCCCGAGAGAGTGTACAGTACATGTAATTGTAGGGGCGTATATGAGCACCAAGTGACATTGTAGTATTTTCGGAAGTTAAATATGAAATGATAATTTATGGAACCCGGAATGTTGTAATAGAACAAGGATAAAATCGTAATTGGTTTAAAAGGACATGAAGGTCATAATCAAAGTAGAGATGGGCCATAATAGAAATAAAACAAGTTGATTTGCAATAATAAAGTGCTTGAGGACTTAAATGGCAATTAAATGAAATATTAGAATATAAAAGAGGTGAGACAAAAGCCAAAAATTCATTTGTCTCATTTGTAGTTAAAATGAAACGTAGGAGGAGGAGGAGAAAAGGGAGAAAGAAGAGAGGAAGAAGGAAGAAGAGAAGAAGGAGAAGGAGAAGAAGACCAAACCAAGGTATGTTTTCATCTTGAAATCATGGGTATTTTGGATTCTTAAGGATTTGGTGTGGAGATTTGTTCCTTGTTTTCTAGGGTTTTGTGGAAGAGATCACCCAAACCCTAGATTTTTTGAAGTTATGTGGGTAAAACCCTAATTGGTGGAAAATAAACATGGAATCATCATATTTATATGGTTTTTAGAAGAATTGTTGGACCTTGGGTTAAATTCATAAGAGTTCTTAGATTTTCAACTAGGGTTTTGTGGTATGAGGTTCCAAACCACCAATACAAGTATTATGGAGTTGTTTTTGGATGAATTCCATGATGAATTTTGAGGTATTATGGGTTAGAGAAGTTGTATGAAGAAGGTGGTACCAAAGTGGCAAAGAAGAAGCAATTACAGGCAAATTCAGAAGTTGTCTGGAGTCACAAAAGTAGGAAGGCATGCGAAGTGCAGTGACAAATCACAACCTATCTGCAGGTCACCAGGTCGGTGTGCAGATCTGAACAGGGAATGCAATGCATGGGTGCAGTCGGTGTATCGGTCTGACGGTGCCTGAATGTCCGAGTGTGTATTTTTGTATAATTAAACTAAATGCTACTACTTAGATCGCATAGGAACCTTATTAAATGATTAAGAAGGTTAAAAAGTTGGAACTCAATGAAAAGCGTAGTGCCTCGCCACCTACCAGCAGCGTATTCGTTAGTGTGGTAGGAGTCTAGGAATCGTGAAATATTCACGCTATACATAGCGATTAATAGTTCACCCCATTCTTTGGTGTGTGACAAAAACGAGGCGGGAAAGTAGTGGAATTAGTGTTCAAGTTTAGTAAGCAAAAGGTGAGTGTTCTAAACCTACTTTTCTCAAATCTTAGTGTATTATTATTATAAAATTTGTTTTTACCTTTGGTATTTAATGGTTTGAGTTGTAAACCATAATTCAAAATGACAAATGGTTTTGATTTAAACCATATTTGAAAAGCAAGTAAATGGTTTTGAATTATCAAACCATATTTAAAGCAAACAATGGTTTCGAATTATTAAACCGTGTTTCAAGCAAGCAAACAAGCAATGGTTTTAAATTGTAAAACCATATTTCAAAGAGCAAGCAAGCAATGGTTTTAAATTGTAAAACCATGTTTCAAAAGCGGCGAGCAAGCGAGCAAAAGAATATTTGTGAAAACATACCCACAACTACATCACAGTTCTAAGCAAGCATCTTAGGTTAGAGGTTTTACGTAGTGCACGGTGTTGGGATATCATACATGCATTTTTAAATTTGCAGTCGGCAAACGGATTCATCGTCATGCATTTAAATGAGGCAGAGTGGCCGTACTAGAATATATGGGTTAAGAGCTACAACTAAATTATGGTGATAAGCGACCGGTCGGTCCACCATATTTATAGGAAAGGTGGAGTGAAGTGTGCGGGCCCTTCCACAGGTGGGCGGACCCAGGTCCATCCGCGGCGCGGTCGATGCTTTCGGGCTCCGTGTTGGCTGGGTGCGACAAGCGGAGTAAGGCCTCAAGCGGATTTGATGATTTATAAGCATGATCATGGAGTTTGAAAAAAATCAACCAGTGCGGTTGAGCCCGAGCTCCGTGTTTGTTTTAAGGAAAGCGATTGAGCCTAGGCTCCTGTTTTTTATTTCAAAGCGGCGGTTGAGCGAGGCTCCAGTGGTGATTTTAAAGCAAGCGGTTGAGCCCAGGGCTCGTTAACCACAAAGCAAGCGGATGAGCCAGACTCCGTTTTATTTTAAAGCAATGACGGTTGAGCCCAGGGCTCCTATGTTTATAGAAAAAAGTTTTAGAAACTTAAAAGCGAGAATTTGAGGAAAAGTTTTATAAACTTTTAAAGAAGCAGCTCAAAGTAAAGCAAACAAGCAAGCAAGAGATTTGAGAAAAGTTTAGAAACTTTTAAGCAAAGCGAAAAGTAAGCGAGGCTTCTAGAAAATAAATTGTAAAGAGAGTTTCACAGTTTTGAGATATTTAGAAAGCAAAACATTTTATAAAGCATACACTCAGGCTCGTTTAGCTCATTTATTTTGTGTTTTAAAGGCTACATTTTTTCGGTCTGGGCACTCCGGACACTAGAGCAGATTAGGGTTCTCCTGACATTTGTACAAGTGCTGTTATTATTAATATTTTGTAAGGAAATACTTTGAATTTGTTACAATGGAGCATATGTATGTACATAGTGTAGTTGTAAAATATGTGAGCTTGAGGCTCTTTGAAGAAAAGGATATTGCTGGTTGCCATGTTGGGAAAAATGTAAGTTGTGTATCTGAGGATTTATGAAATTATCCTATATATACGGCCCGAATCATCTTTGCTAAGGTTTCCCTCTGCATTTGCTAATTTACAAAATACAAGTTAGAAAAGGAAAAATTTTATACGAAGTTGCATGAAACAATACGACAGCTTCATAGTTCTAATGTTGGGGAGTAGCGGTGGGGATTTCGTGAATTAGGCGAGCACACATAAGCTAGTAGGGGGTGGGGGTGTGTCAACATCGGCATCGTCATCATGTAAGGCATGAGGGACTGGTGGTGCTAGATATGCTGATGATCTCCCAAAATCGAGTCGGCCCACGTGAAGTCTCTCCCAAGACCATAGTTGAATATAAAATGAATGAAGACGACCTAATGATGTATTTGTGGCATATGAATGTGTATGTAATAAAAAAAATTTACATACTTGTACCAATGTAATGCTTAGCTAAAACCAGTCTAAGATCCAGTGGCTCGGCGCAACTCACGATATGTATGTCTTTAGTCTTCGCCCTTGATTATAAGTCCCGGTATGTGTGCACGAATCTCGCGGTAGTGGGAGAAGCCGCGGATGAGCGTGCCTCCTTTCTTGTCCCTTAAGCGAAGGATCCCATTAAGCTAAGATGAAACCACGCGCGCCCGCTCTATGACCTCATACGCATCAAGTCTTCAGGGTGATAACTAGTCACATAACCACTTGGGATGGAATAACGGATCCTTTTAGAGCATCGTGGGTGGGGGTGACAGACGACTCCCAGCACAACTCAGCCACATCGAAGATTTGTGTCCCGATGAGCAACGGTCGCGTCGTCGAAGGCCAAGGATGATAGCAGCATCTATGGCATTGATGTCGATCATCTCTCAGGCGGCACATGAAACATGTGTCTCGGGCCTCCCGTCTCAGCCGAGACAAGTGATAAATTAATTTGTCGATCATGATGTGGCACAGCGGGTATATACCATAGAATCTACGGATCACGTATGGGCTGAATCGTGGATCCATCCTCCACATGCGATGAAAGCTTTCCTTATCTTTGGCGAGGTGGAGTACTTCACGGAACCACAATCTTGAAGAAACAAAGTTTATAATTGAATATATATAAATTTACATGGTTCTGTTGGAAATATTAATTGATAAGTAATAAAATACACCATACTCTATATCTACTAAGTGGGACCCGGTGTTGTCTTAATACGAAGGCGGATGGATCCCAATGGATGCATCATGAAACCCTACGAGCGCCGTATCTATAATGCGGATGCGAAAGGCCTTGCTCAAAATATTAATAAAACACATTGGAGAAATGTATCACCATAATTAAAGCGAAAATTACTAATTATGGCGACCAAATAAATTAAAATAGACACATACATGATCGATGTCTCATTTACTTAAAGATGTCGCATTTACACATACATGATTTACTTACATATACAGTACAATTTCATAATTCAAGAAATACACATTCGAACATAAGTGTTATACAAAGCAACTACATTCATACATTCGTACATCTGCATTTACTGAACTTGATTTCTATTCTTACAAGATCGCCGATTATGACCCAGTTGTTTGCATAACCCACATGTGATAGTTGTTCCCCCTCCCTAACGTCCATTTCATTATGCGACGGGTTGATTCGGCATCCACGCTATGTGTTTCATTGACTCGGGTGATACAGTGTTGGACCATCATAAGAAGGCCACTCATCTTCATTGAATATTGTATGAAACAAGCTTGCCATGTATCATGTAGATCACATTTGTGTAGTGTAGTATGCTTGTCTGAATCAATCAACATCGATCTTTGACGTATTCTTTATGATATGGCTACATGGAAATCCATATATCAGTTATATTTCCACATATGCATTTTTTGTCATGTAAGTTGAGGCGATGCGTTCGACCACTCCTTGACTTGACATGAAATCGGCCTTATGCGTGATAATGAGAACAATTTCCATCGAACTAGCCTTAACAACACGACCCTAAATCTAAGCATCAACATATGGAGTGAACTGCTTATTAGATGTCAATCTATTAGCACCTAGTTCCTTTCTTGCAACAAATTAATTGTTGAGGTGAAAGGTCAACTGTACAAATGCAGTTACTGGTGAGCTACGAGCTCCTTTAAGGACATTGTTAATGTAGCACCCCTTTTCAGTCATGCCAGATTGGTGGGTCGAGGCAGGATGCAGGATGCTGATACCACTAAATGTAACACGTTTTTTAAAGTGTCACGACCGAGATCAGAGCAGAGCCTGAATGGAAGATCAGACAGGCTAGGTTTACTCTGATGTCGATTTCATTTATCTTATGAAAAACATTTTATTTATGTCATTCATTTTAGAGTTTTGATTCTGAAAGCATTTCTATTTACAAATAGGCACAAGGCCTTTTTAAATATTGCGGAAACAGTTGCAAACGATAGGTCCATAAACATTTACATTTATACAAACACATTTACATTAAATGCATTCTATGCCCCTTCAAAAAGGAGTACAAAACAATGTTTCTGAGTTTAACTCGTTTGTTAACAAAATGTCTCACGTTCAAAGAGATAGGTATGCATATGACGGGTATATACTTATACGTATAACTTTCTCTATGACTATGTGCTTCTTGTTCTTGTATGCTCACATTTAAACCGATACTTACGCATGTTAAAAACTACACCTAAGAATTTTCATGCTTAGTGGTTCTATCTTTGCTCTATTCTCAAATTCAATTTAATAAGACATGCTTTTATATTAAACCATACTTTACTTCATTCACTTGATCAATGTAAAACAATACTCATGCTTATTCATTTTACACATACTATCAATTTACGGTTCATTGATCACTTGTAAATATGTCTTTTCATATGTAACAAATCATTCAACAATTCAATTCATGAGATTCAAACATACACTCTTAAAGATGTGTTTAGTTTACAAATCCCCATTTGTTTCCTTGTCAAAGTTTGCTATATCACTTTGACTATACCATTCCATTCATGGATTCGACCGTGAATCTATCCGCTGTTGTTGTTCGGTGATGTGATTACACACTTAACAATTTCGGTTCATCATCATGACAAATGCCGTCGGTCTGACCGCCGTATGGGACATCGAACAATTTCGGTTTGCCTTCATGAAGGATGCCGCTTGGTGCATCCTGTCATGTTGGTCGTTTGGTATATCAATTCAATTCAAGATATCAAGAATTGACAAATTCATTTATAATTCAATTAATCACTCACATGCAATTAATTGTCAACATTTCAAATATCACATTTTCAAATCCATATGCACTTTTGTAATAACATTTAAGAGATATGCATATTCCATACAATCATTTCATATTTATTTGGTAAACTACCAAAACACTTAAGGTAAGGATAGAGGTTCAGTGAACAAACCAAAATATTGATTTCTTATAAGCCGCACCTTCGATCTCGGTCCTAAGTTGGGTTATCTGCTGACCCACACTAGTCAATCCACAAATTATCACATTTAGTGAGTAAACAATTATCACACTTAACAAATCTATGAGGCAAAGTAAAGCCCGCCGAGGCGGTGAGGTCTGATAAGTTTTGATTTACTTTATCCTTATTTTGAACCTCCATTAATCATTATTAGGGTCCTTAAACTATTGGTGTACGAATACAAGGTGTTCGGAAACAAAAATCCAAAAAAATTGCTCTATGTGAACAGTAGCTACGCCACAGCGTATTCGAGGGGTGCCATTTTGGCACCTCGACCTCGGCTAGCGGTGAGAATTATCCTGCGCATTAGGCGCAGGTCTGGCCATGGCGTGGGTTCCCTCTGTGCGGCGTAGCGACACGATATTGCCAGTTTTCGAGTTTTGCACTTTTGAAATTTTCTCAAAAATCACCCGAAATCCAAAAACAAAACATAGGAATCACTCGATAACATCCTAATATCATACTAAACAACCATAAGGCAAAACCTATGGATGGATTAGGGTTTTTCTAACCCAAACATCAAATACAACTTTCTAGGGTTTAGGTTCATACCTGAATCTCTTGTCCTTTGAAGCCCTAGCTTTCTTCTTCAACAATCTTGCAAAATCTTGCACAAACATGGAGATATTCACACGATCTCAACCTATTTCCAAAACCTAAGCACCTCCTCTCACTCTCAAACACGTTTTTGCCCCAATGCACAAATGTGCTCTTGAACCATTTGAGTGCCCATTTTCTCATTACAAGTGTAAGGCCATGTTGACTTACACACAAGTCCATTTCTCATTTTTCTCCTTTTTCGTCTTCATTTCACTTTCATTTATCATTTAATTCACTTTAGCATTTAAGCTTATTCTATTCTTGACCCTTAGGTCCTCATTTTACAAATTCCAAATTTACCCTTTTTACACTTGGGTTTATTTAAGGTTGATCACTTTCATTTTAGCATATAATATTTAATCATATGCTCCACATATTCATTCACATTTCACAATTTATGTCAGTTTTCAAGGAAAAACCCAAGTTTGGCTCAATTCATGCACGAGATATATAATAAATTGTCTGAAATTCTAGGGTATTTTTAGGGCGTTACAGTTAAATACCTCCGAAATGTTGGTTGTCATTATCTCATATCTTTAACATCCATCATGTGAAAGAGCCCATAACTAAAAAGGGATTGCCTCTAACCATTGTTGTGCTTCAGAATTAATTCTCCAATTTGTAGTCATATGCTTATTGAATTTGTGTTTTGTACTCGCCCAAAAGATTTGCTCTGTATGCAAATTCTTGAAGTTTATCTTTGAGCTTAGATTAATAAAATTGCTTGCAAGATGACGCATGCAAATCCTGTGATAAATGAGATGGAGTGCGGCCCGACGAGATGGGGATCGGTCATTTGCTACCATAATACCTGGATATGCATCAGAGTATACGCATAAATTCCGTCCAGTTAGGTTACTACATTTCACAATACATGCAGAACCATTCTGTTGCTCGGTATTCTAACGCATTCTGCGTAATAGAAAATGTCAATGGAAATAATGATTATTAAAGTCACACCCTGTAATCAATAAACGTGCCTTTATACTTCCCACGTATAAATGTGTACCATTAATACTCATTCTGGGCGACAATGTTGAACCCTTCAATAGATGGCTTGAATAGCGAACACGTGTTGGAATATCGATTGTTTGGCATATTAATATCACATGTTTTCCAAATTACAACACATCCTAGATTTGCTCACATGGCGAGAACAAATGTGGCGGCTACGTATATGATTGAGAGAAGTCACCGTAAAGCGTCGGTAGCACATACTTTCCATCAGCGTCTTTTGTATGATATTTCATATCTCATTTCTCCGTCACACTTGCTTGAATAACGGTCGTAGTCGATATGGTGTGCCTTAATTATTGCCTTTATGGCGACTGACGAGTTGAGTCGATTGATGATGGTCCACGAGTTCAGCGAGGATTGACACAAGTATGCGGCCCTTTATATTTGTTGATAACAAATAAGAAAGTATCTTTCACAACCATTGCACGAAGCTTCCATGGACAATGACATTCTTCCGCCTTCTTACATCTTAAAACGAGCAATTTTTTTGAGGATGCAACAACGACAAACTCTTGGTGTGCTTTAATTGAGTAAATCTTTGTAGCCTCTTGCAAATCAGATTTAATTAAAAACTTGGCCAACTACAAATTCTCCACTCCCGAATAACTTAGGTAGTATATTTGCACATTGAGTCGACCACTACGAAACAACGTACGGGTTTTCAACGTATTTCAAATTGAGGTGTTGGTGGTAAGTGATAATGAATAGGGGATGACTCATCTAATGTCTCAACATCTGGGTTATTTGATACATCACAAGATGATGCTTGCGTAGAGACATATATCCCTTACTCATTCTCCAAAACTTGGTTCAAAGTTCGGAAGGATGATGCATGTCCATCAGTTTCAACATCCGCATCTCCATTTCATTCATGATCAACATCTTCATCATATTCATCATTACCTTCTTTATAAGAGTAGTCTTCATCATCTCCAAAAACTCCGATTATCACGATCTTTGGATTTGCTACTAAGCCCCATAACCATAGTCAGGTGCAACATTGTGGTATACATGAGCTAATAAATCTACATGGCCACTCACAGATTCACTTGTGCCTAGACTCGAACAACTTCAATATACAATTCAATTTCCTCAATGCTAGTTGTGTTAACTATGTTCAACATTCGGCACACACTACTGTCATCCTATATTGGAAAAGGTTGGAACCTATTTCCACTTTTTAGAGATACCACAATTAAGGACTAATTTGAACCTTTGTTTGTCAATGGTTGTCCCTGAGTATATCATATCGATCGATTGTTCAAAGCGTGCATTTAACGATACATCGAAAACCTGTGCGGCACTACTCCCCTCATATTTCACATTTGTTTTAGTCCTCTGATATTTGTCCATTGTAATAACATATCACGAGAAATAGTTGAAGCAGACATAATTGACACAATACAAAATGAACCCCAAATAGAATTAAATAATATGAGAGGTCATTATCCTGATATCACATCAACTGTCATAAAGAAAACAACGAGTTCTAAAAAAATAAAAATATGACAATTCAATTGTCTCAAATTTCAAATTTAGGGTTTAGGGTTTAGGGTTTAGGGTTTAGGGTTTAGGGTTTTAGGGTTTTTAGGGTTTTGCGGTTTAGGGTTTAGGGTTTGGGGTTTTACGGGTTGGGGTTTAGGGTTTAGGGTTTAGGTATTAGGGTTTTAAGGTTTTAGGGTTTTAGGGTTAGGGGTTAGAGTTCGGGGTTTACGGTTTGGTTTTATGGTTTAAGTTTTAGGGTTTGGGGTTTTTAGGGTTAGAGTTTAGGGTTTAGGGTTTTTATGGTTTAGGGGTTAAGGTTTTGGGTTTTTTTCTGTCGGGGTTCTGATTTAGGGTTTTATGGTTTAGGGTTTTAAGGTTAAGGGTTTAGGGGTTTTAGGGTTTTAGGGTTAGGGGTTCAGGGTTTACGGTTTAGGGTTTACGGTTTTATGATTGAGATACACCACTTAAAAATCACGCCAAACATTGAGAAAAGACATAACAATTCAAGGAAAAAATGATTGAATTATGAATTATGTGTATGTTTGTGTGTATTTACCTATGTATCTATATATAGAGCATGTACAATGATTTTTGTAAGCCTTTTATTTCTCATTGCTACTAACTTGAAATCATAATTGCCATAAGTCTACTCTCAAGATATATGAAGAAACCAATTCAAATGTCATTATAAGGCTACTAAGATTGTTGAGATATTTACAAGGATCTTGTAAATAATAGCATGTTAAGAGGAGAGGAGAGGAGGATTTGGGAAAACAAACAAAATATATTTTGTTTGGAAAATATTTTAAATTTTATTAATAGAAAAACTATTTTAAAAGCGGTTTTCAAATGGGTACCAATATTTTTTCATTTTTATGCAAGGTATGAAGCAGGAAATTGAATTTTTGAGAAAGGGTAATACGGTGATTTCGGTTGAAAATCTGGAATTTTTTTAGATCTCGGATGACGAAACGAACTTCACCGTTGAAATCGTCTCGCGAAATCTAGCTACCATGTCGAATTTCGTTGAATTCCGAGACAGTCGGAATTTCATGTTTTTTGAGGCATCAAAGGTAGTGCGGGACACTTGGCTTGTGTTGAGTGGCTCACAGTGCGCAACGTGTCAAGTGTAGGGTGAGTCAAACAAAGGGCTCAAGTGGGGCCATAGGAAACATGTGACATCATGTGATTGGAGGAAAATCCAAGTAGATTGGATAAGTGGATAAGGGAAATCCAAGCCAACCAATGATAGGTTGACATGTGGCAAAGATGACATCTCACTTGACCCATCTTGGACCAAACTAGTGGGATGGGGAGAGAGTGAGGGAAAGAAAGAAAGGAACAAAAAAGGAAAATGAAGGAAAAAGACAAAGTTTTAGAGAGAGAGATACCACCTTATCCTCTAGATTTCATGATCGGACAAGCGATTTTTAGAGGCGAGACCGAGAGAAGAGTTCATCCTCATTGAGGAAGCCGCATAGAGGCCAGGAGTTGTGGAGTTTCGAAAAACTCAGAGACGTAGGGGTTTCTCCTGCTTTCGGTTATTCTTGTCTAAAAACCATGAAATGGTTTACTGGGAGTTATGGTAGAATGGCCATGCATTGAATCCCGAATGGGGCCAGAAGAAATGGCCGTGCATTCGGTGTGGGGCTTGTTTGCATAAGTTCGGAAGTAGTTTTGGTGAAATTGTCCATGTGTTGCTGCATGACATTGTGAATTAGAATAACATGGTGTGTGAGAAAAATAACATGTTATCATGCCCCAAATTGATGTGTTAAGCATGTGATTGTTTGAATTATAACATGAAATATAATTTATAGCGTATGAACCATGAGAATTGAATATATGAATTGGCATGATTGCGTCCCTTAGGCATATAGCATCACATTGAGTCGGGTGCGGGAGAATTGTGATGTTGAATTCACCATTCTTGGTGAATGGGTGTGATGAGCTCGGAAATGGGATAACATCCAAGGTCGAGACCCACGGTCCATAATTGGAAATAAAGAAATAAATAGTACTAAAAATCACGTGTGTTAGGCTGAGCAAGTTGGGATAGATCCCCCCTAGGGTGAAATTCCAAAATTCACATGTGGTTAAACATGATCTCCGGCGGTGAAAGTCCGTAAAAATGTCGGAAGGCGTACGTCGATCCTATGGTGTGACCCAGAGCGTGGCAGTAAATGAACAAATAATTAACACACGAAAAATCGATGATAAATCAAATGAGCGATTGATGGTTGGTCCAATGAGTTCAGTCACTAGGTGGAACACCAGGGACTGGTTTCACACTTGGCTTTGCAAGTGTAAGGGAGTCGGTCGGGACTCGGGGTATGTCGTGAGTGGTTTCATCTCATGCATGATATAAAGCATTCCATGTGTGAATTGCAAATTGTATGGGATGTGGATGATTGTGGTGTGCCATTGCATGCTCATTTTAGGAGGGGAGTAGCTATTGTAGGAAAATTCAACTACTGGGCATTGCTCATCCCATCATTAGGATCCGCTTCAGTGCAGGGAGTATTCGGGAGAGGGGCGCTCACTAGAGGCCGCATTGAGAAGAAAGCTAGACCTTATGAAACTGATTATTTATTTTTGTAAAACATTTATAAAACATTTTGATTGATACATGTTTGTATAGGAGTATAATTAATTCTTGAAACTATTGTAATATAGTTGGTTAAATTTTGGTGAGTATGGATGTATGGGCCCGATGTGGCCATTTTTACTTATGTTTGAGTCTCGGGTAAAGAGACACTCATTTTGTGGCATTGAGACACTCAATGACTATATGTATTCAGTGAGTTGACGGATTGTCAACGGACCCCCGAGTTTGGGGCGTCACAAAAGCATTTTTATAAGTGTCTGCATGGTCCCCGGTTAGGCATTCTACATATATTGGTTAATAATGGCATGTTAGAAGGAGAGGAGAGGAGAGTTTGGGAAAAACAAACAAAATATATTTTTTGTTTGGAAAATGTTTTTAAATTTTTATTAATAGAAAAACGATTTTAAAAGCGATTTTCAAATGGTACTAATTTTTTTCATTTTTATGTAAAAAACACATTTTAAATTATGCTGCAAGGTCTAGGTTAGGCATTATATATTGGTTAATAATGGCATGGTTATAGGGAGGAGAGGAGAGTTTGGGAAAAACAAACAAAATATATTTTTTGTTTGGAAAATGTTTTTAAATTTTTATTAATAGAAAAACTATTTTAAAAACAGTTATCAAATGGGTACTAATATTTTTTTTCATTTTTATGCAAAGCTTTTCTTAAGTGTTTGCAAGGTCCTCGGTTAGGCATTCTGCATATTTTGGTTATTTCATTTATAGTTTTCCATAGGCATTGAGAACTAATAAATCTGACTAATAAAATTAACTCACTATATATTAAGTAAAACTGAAAAAAACAGATTAGAGATTTACAGTAAATCCTTAATCATTTAAATGTAGATAAAAGACAATAGTCTTTTATAAATTGAATGGAAACACTCTAAAGTATCAAATATTTTTCAGTTTCTCTCTTGCTAAATGATCTTAAACAAGCATTGCATGACAAAAAAGAAACAAAAAAAAGGTGAGAAATGACATCATTTTTTGTTGATTCCTTAGGTCATTTATTCCCGTTTTTTTCCAAATATGTTTGCTTCCTTAGAAATTTGATCATAACTGATAGTGCCTGAAAAATCGGCCCATAGGCCCGAAACACGGGCCTAGAGACAAACCTTAAAATAGGCGGGTATCCTCGTGAGGTGGCGGAAGAGCGTGTGGGGACTGCGCCCATGATGCGATCTGATTACTCTTAAGGTGTGAGTCAGTAGAAACTAACCCGATGGAAGTAGGATGGTGAAGCCGGATAATCATTTGTCCACGGCGGCCGTAGAAAGGAAAGCACTCCACCTTCATGATTCGATATCTACGTATTAAGGGAAGAAGGATCTCCCACGATTACGACTTCCTGATTATCCTCTAATATTTAGTTAGCGATAAGGAAGAAGATCCCCTACCCAATTGAGAAGATGTTGTATCGCTAGTCTAATAAGGAAAGTCATCGTGATCGCCTGATAAATACCCGAGCAATTCCACGAAGAAGATGCAGCGAACCTGACGCCATCAACAGTTGAATTCTTTCCTTTTCATAAGAAGGAAACTAGCAGGCATGAAGGCGCTAACACACCCGCGGACCCCTTTTAGTGCGGAGTTGCGGGTTATTCATCGTCAGGCGAGTGCGATCGGCCCGGCGACTCTAAAAGCTCACAGCCCGAGTATCGATAGAAAAAGCACCATCAGTTTGGCGCCATCAGTGGGAATGATTGTTCCTTTACAAATAAACTGATTTCTCAGTGACTAATGGTATCGACTCAAAACATGAGCGGGTCCACGCCTTGACCCCCCCGGGCTGTGAAGACCAACGGGACGACGTTGGCAATTTGGCAAGGAGACGTTCTCGAGACTCTTCTCTTGGCTAGCAATGAGATGGAGGCCTCAGTCTCATCGTCGGCGTTGCTAAGGGGAGTTAGGCGGAACTCACGGTGGTGCGGCCCACGGGGGATGCACAGCGAGGGCCATGAGAGACGCAATACCATTCCACAGAGGAGCGACAACACAGGCGCCCACCGAGGCGTTGGGGCGGAGGAGATGGCGGCGGACCCGGGGCGTGATCCTACGTACCCCTTGGAATGGTGCAATGAAGGTGCTTGAGGGACGGCGGAGGTGAGACGACCTCATGCGAGGGGAATGAGGAGCGATCTTGGGAGCCCCGTGGTTTCCCGAGGACATCAGTAAGAGCTGACCACATGAAAGAAGTGTAAGGATTCGAGCTTGATTTCCATGGATGCTTTTAGTGCAATAGAGCGGAATCCGTTCCACGGCCAGTACTACACTTCCCTGCTTCCAGCCAAGTTCGAATGTCGCGGTCAAGCTTTCGGTAGACGAAGACCTGTAGACCATCTCAACACTATAAGAACTAGATGGAGCTACGTGGATACAAGACCCCATGAGATGCGGGCGCTGCCATCAAGCAGGGCTCGACCTTGGCATGATTCAGCGAGCTCATGACCTCAATCTCATCCTTCAAGAGACTCTCCATTTCTTTTTGTGCCAGGCTTCATCGGGCCGAACATCTGAAAGCTAGAGGCTCCGCTTTGCTAACCATGAAGCAGAGGCCACCCAGAAAACTTGAGGTCCTCGTCCGGAGGTTCGAGCTGGAGTCATTAAGGGTAGACATCCCGGATGAAAAGTTCGCCATCACCTCCTTTATAGTCGGGCTAAGCATACAATCTAAAGACCTAATGTTCTCCATCTCGAAGAACCCTCAGGCAAGTATGGTCGAAGTGCTCGCTAAAGCAGACAAATACATCAACGGCGAGGAGGCCCTTATGTCTAAGCGGGGAAGCTCTTCCGTACGAAATGAGAAAAGCAAGACGAGAAAAAGTGGGACCAAAGCCCCGAGACAAGAGACCCAGAGACAAATCTCCACGGAGGGCGGGAGACAGTCAATCTCGAGAGGAGCGGCGTCGGGGACCTCTTGGGTCCACGGCCAGGCTGCGGTAGCGGTGCCCACCTCGGCGGTTCACCCCTTGACCTCGGTGTCTCGAGTCTATACGAGGTGCGGCAGCAGGGAAGTTTTTAAGATGGTCATCTCGGATGAAACGAACCCGGCCAAAGAGATATGACTAGAAATCTTTGCGACTTCCACTTAGAGATCACGGGCATCGGAAGGTGGCGTATTCGATTGAAAAAAAGAAATCGGATTCTTGTCCAGGTGTGGACACCTCCTCGTTACGTGAAATAAAATCGGAACCAGGCACCTCCTCCACCACCTCGTCAGCCAGCCCCAACTCAGCATCACCAACCTCTGGGAGAGATCAATGTGATTTTCGAAGTTCAGACGGTGGGAGTCAGTTCAGCGGGAAGGCTCACTGTGTAGCCCCGAATCGGGAGATCTCTTGGGGTGCGAGGCCATGCCCAGCTCATAGTTGGACACCAACTATAGCCTTCAGACGTTGACACGAAGAATTTGCTTGACATCCCGTGATGACCCACTAGTAATAAGGGCCGTCGTGGCCAATAAAATAGTTCATAAGGTCCTGATCGACAACAGGAGCTCGGTCGACATCATATTTGCATCGGCATTTGACAAAATAGGCATTGGAAGGGAGAAGAGTGGAGCGGTGATACCCGCCCAAGGGGATTCTCCGAGAAGAAATGCGCCTGGGATCGGTCTGATTGGTACTCACTTTAGGAGACCCCATGCCGGTGCAATGGCGATAGGAGATTCCTCATAGTGGAGGCCCGTCTAGCATCTGACATGTTCTTGGGCGGGCGCTTCTCTCTTTCGATTCCATAAGGGCCCGTACCTTAGCCCATCATGGTTGTCAAATTCCCTCGGAAAATGGAGTAGAAGGGCTCGAGGAGACAGCGGATAGCGAGAGTCTTTACTTATCGATGAAACAAAAGCGGTTAATGAGTCCTTTGGATGAGCTCGACATAAAGAAGAAATGGACACTCGGCAACTTACCCTCGGAAAATTTGGAACCCGATTACAACTTGACGACCAATCGGAACACCTCGCCTACATCGGATCGAGGCGGCGAAGGCGTGAGACCTTCCCATCGCAGCTTCTTAAAACAAAAGCGTGGACATATTCGGCAGGCGAAGGACATGGGGGGAATTGGCCAGCGGTTATCACGCGAGTTGGATATGGCCCCCTCCATTAGGCAGTTAAACGAGAAGAAGTTTCACGAGAAAAGCAAGGCTATCAGCGAAAGAATTAGACAAACTCCTCGACCTGAGCTATCAAGTAGAATTATCCGTGGTTGGCTAAGTTCACCGTCAAGAGGCGATGGAAAATGGAGACTCTGCATTGATTTCTTGATGTTAGCAGGGCTTTCGAGGAAAGACAACTTTCCACTTGCCACGAATCGACCTCATAGTGGGCGCCCTTTGTTGGCCACAGCTCCTCGGCTATAGGCGCTTTCTCGGGCTATAATCGGATGAATGGACCCTGGCGACCCGAGAGAAGACCTCATTACCGTGACCGAGAGGCGGGGCGTGCGGATTATCGGTGATGCCTTTTGGGTTGAAGAACACTGGGGCCACCTATCAAAGGTTGGTAAATAGAATGTTCCAAAAACAAATTGGAGCAACCATGGAAGTATACATAGACAACATGTTGGTCAAGTCAGTCAAGGTCGAGCACCACGTGGACCACCTAGCTTAATCATTCCAAGTCTGGGGACTCTGAGATGAAGCTAAACCTAACTTGAGTGTGCTTTTGGTCTGAGGAAATTCCTTAGGTTTCATAGTCGACGGTAGCGGAATGAAGTGAAATCCGGACAAGATAAAAGTCGGTACTCGGCATGCGGCCAGCCCTCGAACACTAAAGTTGGCGCGTAGGGAGAATAGGCACGCCTTTGAGTCGCTTCATCCCGGATCAGTGACAAGTGGCGATAACTTCTTTTCGAGTTTTGAAAAAGGCCTTGCTTTAGGATGCCTTTGTGAAGAGGCATTCATTAGCTGTTGGCTGCTTAAGCTCCCCCTTGATGCAGTAAAAGCCCCTCCCGGGGAAAACTCCTCACGCTCTGCCAGCCATTCAGATTTCTTAACTAAGATGCATACGATTAGAACGGGATAGAGCGTAGTAAGCCCAGAGTGCATTACTCACAGTAGGAGCTACGGGGAAGCGAGAGGAAAGGTATCAGAAAATGAAAAAGCTGGATTACAGCATTAGTGACCCTGATTTAGAAGACCGACCATACTTCGACCTTGACACCATTGAGATTAAATGAGCATGATAAGGCAGATATTGCATAAACCGGAAACCTCGAGAAGAGCGGGTAAAATGGTCCATAGAGCTTATTAGGTTCTACATTAGGTACAAGCTAAGAGCGGGGATCAAAGGACAAGTTTTAGCGATTTCATCATGGATTCACATGATAGAGCTGCAGAAACCACTGGCTCGCGTCAGGCCTCTGGCCGTCTAGAGGTTCGTAGATGGGGCCCTTGATGCTCAAGGAAGCTGGTGCGGGGTTAATTATGACTTCGACGGGATCGACATGGAATATGCACTCCGGATTCGGGTTAGGACCTCGATACTTGAAGCGAATCACGAAGTTATCATTCTTTGAACCAACCTCGCCCACTCATGGAGGCTAATCGGCAATAGAGGTATGCGATTCAGGTTGGTGGTGAAGCGAGATAAGATTCCTATGAAGCGAAAATGTAGAAAGATGATCCTCTGTCTAAAAAGGTACGAGTTGCTAAAAGTTCGTGCAGGTTCGAAGTCATATATGTCCAGACGGAGAATTCCACGACCGGGCGCCCTGGCTAAGTTAGCAGCGACATCACAAAGACTTGGGCGGATGGGTACATTCGAGCACAGCAGGAACTGTATTAGGCGTCACTTGGCTTGATGAGGTCCTCCACATTAATAGCTTGCGAAATTGCGGGATGGATCCATGCAGGACTATCATTTAGGGATATTGCTAAGCGTCGAATGAGGCATCTAAACTAAAGTAAGGTCGGCTAGATTTTCTCTTTATGGGCGACCAGCTTATAAATGGAGTTTCCGCACCCCTCCTCAAATGCATAGAAAGGAAGATGCAGCTACGTACTTAGAGAGGTGCACGAGGCATGCGCTGACAACCGTATTGAGCTCGGGCCTTAGCGGGAAAACCACGAGGCAAGGGTATTATTGGCCACGATGCTTTCCCAGACGCCACGGAAGCTAGTCGAGAAATGAAAATTTTGTCAGAGCATGCCAAGATCCACCTCCCCATCAGGAGCCCGCGGCCACGATCATAAGCTCCACGGCCTTTTCAACGGTGAGGATTAGAGCGTACTTGAATTTGCCCATTGGAAGAGAGTCGGTGCAAATTTATCGTTATAGGGTGGACTACTTCACCAAATGGGGCGGAGTCGAGCCATTAGCAATCCACAAAACCAGCGTACATAACTTCATTTGGTGTTCCATAATATGCAGGTTCGGAATCCCAAAAGCATTGGTATCTGATAATGGAAAGCAGTTCGACAACCTGAAATTCAAAAACTTTTGTGCTGAGCTCGGAATCAAGAATTACTATTCGTCCCGGCTCATCACGGTCAACGGACAAGCCGAGAATCACCTAAGAACTCTCAAGGCAGCATTGAAGACTAAGTGGAAAACCTAAAAGGGAAAATGAGTGGACTGCCTCCAGGAGTCTTGTAGGCGTACTGAACTCTGGCTTGAGTCTGTGACTCGAGACTCCGTTAAGCGCTAGCATTTGGCACCAAGGTGTGGTAGCCCCTGTCGAGTTGGGCTCAAGTCACTGGTCGAGCTCGTAAGCGAGGCACAATGGGGAGTCTCCGCCCAAACCTCGATCTCACGGAGGAAGCGAGAGCAAGCTGCGGCAGAAGACTGCAGCGAAGAACAACGAGGTACTGTGATCGAAGGTCGGGCTGTATGGTTTAAGGCGTGAGACCTGAGTGCTCATAAAACTCCTACCAACAAGGAAAGACCCTACTCATGGGAAACTAGGACCCAACTAGGAGGGACCCTATATCATATCACGGATAATCAGGCACAGCAGCTATGAGCTTAAACAAAAAGAAGAAAAGACCTTGCATCTGGAATGCAGGCACCTCAGTGGTTTTACCCGCTAAACCTCAGTTGTATCTATTAATAAAGTAAATTCTACTTTCATTCAAATAACTTTTTAGTTGTTTATTTTTGGCCTACCTACTCTCGTAAATTATAAAAGGCAAGGGAGCTTGGTTTCATCGAAATCCACAGCTGGAAGGGAATACTGAAGTTACATCGAACATGAGAAATAGTAGACGTGTTTTCAAAGGATCGTACTTTATTCTGATTTATTCCAGAGGTGCAATCAACAAAATCGCTCTCTATCTCGAAGGTTACAATCGGCCAAAGCCAGCTCTCTACATCTCGAAAATTACAATCATTTCAAAAAAAAAAAACTACGAGGAAGAAAGAGACGGGAAAAAGAGAAAGAGGGGAGGAGAGGTGTAGCATAGAGCGGGACTCGAAGCCATTGAGCCAAAAACCATAAGTAAGAAAAGGAGCGGAAAAGAAAAAAGGAGGAGGGTATAGCATGAGAAAGCGGGAGTGAAGCATTCAGCAAGCGCACCTCGAAGCGTGTTCCTGTGACTACGTAGTCATTTGAATTTAAAGGGCAACCACCTGACTCCGCAGAGAAATGGCAAGACTAGGGAACAACACAACTCCTACAAATGGCAGGACTAGGGAATAACACAACTCCAACAAATGGCAGAACAACAAAGCTAAACGACGGCCTAAACAGACTTTGCGCAGTGGCAATCAAATCTTGAAGCTACATCATGTCCAAACTCTGACACTGGCGAAGGAAAACAGGAGCAGCGTATAACTTACACCCTCGAAAGAAGGCAGTTATTTATAAAAGAGCACGGACACCTTGGGAAGTCACGTAGTCTATTTTGTTTCTCCATGGCCAGGCATTAAAATACGTGCATTTTCTAAAGGGAAGGCAGAAAGACCCGGGGCTGGATGCTAAAGGCCACGTGGCTCGAGTTTCTTGGAGCCCGAGTGGCTGGGGTCGTCGAAACCCTTGCACGTGGCTCAATTCGTCAAGAGCCACGAGGCTCAGTTCGGCAAGAGCCAGGAGCTCGGATAGTAGGTGTGCGTGGCTCGGATCGGCAGAGACCAGGCTCGAATATTAGAAAACCCGCACAATGCTTCGGTCGGCAAAGAGCGAAGCTTCGGATATTAGAAGAGCCGCCAGCTCAGTTCAGCGAAGATCCAGACACCTTGTGTGTGTGTGTGTGTTGATAATTTTATTATAAATAAGAATTTGAAATATATTCTGCGGCACAGCGGAGGATGAGGAAAATGTAAGCTAGGTTTGCGCCAAAGTATCCATAAAAATCCTAGTATCATGTGCAGAACCCTCCCATCCAGCTAAAACAAATGTGAAGCACAAATTAAAATCACAAGTTGCCATTACATTAGTTGTTGTGTACCCTTTTCTACAGGTGTAAGGAATTTGTTGTTCAATAGGGACTATAATTTTCACATGTGTTCCATCTATAGCACCAACACAATCCTTAAAATAAGAATATTCTCGTTCATCATTTCTAACCGATAAGGAGTATCTTTAAAGAGTAGAATCCTTTGGCTTAATAATATCATAGAAAGGCCTGAGCACTTTAGGACATTGTGAAGGTGTCGAAATAGTTTATCCCAGGAATGTGAAATCTCTCTTAAGTGTTATGAATTGAACTGGTTGTCTAAGACATAACAAAATGTGACTTGTTCATGAATTCCCATGCCTCTTGTTGGCGCCAAGACCATGTTGCATTAAAAAGCGTTACAGTTGTAGAAACATCTTTTCTCATTTCTAAACATTTGAAAACAACGAACACTCGGTGTCCAGTGATAATTTCTTGTACCCGTTCAATTTTAATCGTCACGAGAAGTCTTCTGTGAGTCTTTATCACATGATTTGAGAATAGTTTGCAGCATGCATTAGCATAAGCAATAAATTTTTTTCCCCTTTTGACATGTGATACGTGGTTATTGTCAAATAAATCTTCACTATCTGACCCAGGTGTAGCATCATTAGAACTAGTAGTATTCACTTTCATAAGCAAAAAAAAAAAAAAACTGACAACATCATAAGCCAGAAAATATGTCCTAATAATATAGTTTAAAAACAACATCAAATAGAATTCAAAAGAAAAAAGAATCTAAATATAAGGTTAATAAATAGTAGCATGTCGATAAAATTGCAAAACTATAAATAACTTCGATGACGGACACATCGGCGAAAGTGTGGCTCTTTTATCCAACTAAGTTGGAAGTACGGGGGTCATTGAGTGAACAAAGTCTCCACTGTTTGACTTTTGTTTCATCAATCCTAATAGCAATTATGTGAGTCTCACTGTGCTCTAACCTGGCAATACTTTAAGCATGTCGAAACTTAAATCACGAGTGGGAATATGACTAACATTTGCATTAGCAGTGGAATCTTTAGTGGTGAAACTTTCAATTCTACGATCAAATTTAGTCACACATTCGATGACCAATACTATACTCTCTTATTATTCCTCCCAACTCTTTTCTTTTTGACATTTGACTAGAAGGATTTGGTCGATTCCAATTCTTCTAAAGGCTCGTATTAACTACTCTTTCCTGAGTCATTGGTGTCTACCGCCTGTTTATCATCATTGGCTAACTCCTCCTTCCTCCTCTACTAAGTCTCGGAAAGATTGCCATGCACCAAAACCGAGTGCCACCAGGTATCCTTAAAAGATCTCCATCTCGGATAAATTCTTTAAACCCCTTCTCTTTGAACTTGCAACCTCGGGAATGTCTGAAATAAATGAATTTAAAGTCACTTAAATATTATACAGGTATCCATATACATACATGCATATATATATATATATATATATATATATATATATATATATATATATATATATATATATATATATATATATATATATATATATAATACAAATGAAGTACCTTAATCTTGGCCTCCACCGTTTCTTCACTTCTTTACTTGATAGTTTGTTTTGAGTTATCGTCAGGAGCCAGTCCTTTCAACAAGTTTTGCCCATGCTTGCCATTCTTTTCTCAAAGATCCCATTCTTTTCATTTGCTTGTACTCATAAGATAATCCTGTTTGCTCATTAAAATTCTTGATCACATTTGCAACCCACTTTATTAAAGTGTGTGTAACCTTTATTCAACACGTGCCCCCTTTCCAGCGCATACCTTCTTAAATATGTCGCAGTTTTTTCATTCCAATCAGCCTTGTGTCGTTTCCTACTACCACTATTATTTCCTTTCTCTTGAACTTGGTTTGAATTCATTGCTAATAACAACATGATAGTGATTAAATTCAAATACAAATATGTTTATTGAGGTGCCTGAAGTGCAAAAGAAAAAATTATATTGCAATTGCTAAAGATTGTGCCTTATCCTAGTAGAACTTTGTCGATTTTGCAACCCTTCTAATTTCAATTTCAAACATGTTTAATTTTGATTTACTTCCAAATAACATTTTTTCAGAAAATTTAGTATCTTTTTATGCGAAACCATGAGAAAAAAAGAGGAAAAAACAACTTATAATCCTGAGCCATCCATAATGCACATGACAAAAAAAGACATGAAGACAAATAATCAAAGGAAGCGAAAATAGTTTAACAACCAATAAGCAAAGCACGAAAATCAAAATCATCGGTTTGATTGCCGAAAAGCTATCTGAATGATTCACTTTTCTCGCATGCCTAGTGTCACAGAAATTGATTCATACAATTGAATAAAATCAATTGCATAAACTACTTTCTCATAAAAAAATTGCAGAAATTGCAGAAATAATGCAAGCAATTTCAGAAATTGATCCAGTTTGCTTTGCTTTGACTAAGGCAAAGCAAGTGCTTGACCCTAATTACAGAAATAATTTGCTTGGAGAACAAACAATACATGGGAAAAAATATAAACCAAGGGCTATAAAAGAGCCGAAAGAGCGAGTCTTGCTTAGGCAGAGGTTGCAATGATTCACCTTTCTCGCATGCACAGTGTCACAGAAATTGATTCATACAATTGAATCAAACCAATTGAATAAACTACTTTCTCATTAAAAAAAATTGCAGAAATTGCGAAATAGCATGGCGTTAGAGTGCAGTGATCTAGTTTGCTTTGCTTTGACTAAGGCAAAGCAATTGCTTGACCCTAATTACAGAAATAATTTGCTTGGAGAACATAGAACACTTGAGAAGGTGGATTTATTTGGGGTCTGACCTGATAGAAGCAGAGTATTGAAAATTTCCAACACCTTTTCAGACTGTCCATTTTCTAAATAACCAGCAATTATAGTGCCCCAAGAAACATCATTTTTCTCTGGAATCAGCTCAAACAGATTCTTGACTTCTTCCGATCGACCATTGACACTATACCCAACATTATGGGGTCCCGACCGACCACATTCTTCTCCCGAGAAATCAAGTCGAACACTAGGCGACCATCCATCGGGATTGCCACATTCTACGGTCTGAGTCAATAGAAATTTGCCAATGAAGACATCTTTATTGATTCGATTTTTATAGTATGCCCATGGATGTTTATACCTGTGATAAAGCGAGGCTAACTGATACTAGCGAGAGTCTGGCAGCGAGAGACATTTGGTTTGAACCCTTCCCATACCATTTTCGAGAAGAGTTTCAATGTTTCGTTGCCATAGCCACTCTGACTATACCTAGCAATCATCACACTCCAAGAAATTTCATTTCTTTCTGGCATCTGATCAAAAGATCTCTGCGGCTTCTCTCAGAGTCTCCCTGTCTCAGCGTACACATCAGATTACGATCCAAACAACATCTCTCTTACTCCATCGATCAAGACTCTCTAGCGAATCAATTTCACCCATCCTCCAAGCAATGTGATCGAAGAATTGGGAAACGGATAAATAGTGCTCGAAGCGGGATATAACATCGACCCTAAAACACTCATCCCCAATCAAACTGTACTTGACTCTCCCTGAAGCTCGAAGAGCGAAGTATAGGTAACATCATTTGGCACGACTCTAGATTCAAGGGCACGAAGAAAAGTTTCAAAGCTTCAAAAATTCAACCCATTTACATACGAAGCCCACTTATTACCTTGATCCGTGAAACTACGTGCGAAATGGGTTCCTCAAAATACCACATTGATTCTCCCACATGGGAAAAAATTACATGAGAAAAAATTTGCTTGGAGAACAAACAGTACATGGGAAAAAATTGAAAAAAAATTGAAACCAAGGGCTATAAAGAGCGAATAACATAATCTTGCCAGGCGAGGATTGCAATGATTCACCTTTCGCATGCCTAGTGTCACGAAATTGGTCATACAATTAGATAAAACCAATTGCATATTTACTTTCTCATAAAAGAGTGCGAAATTGCGAGAAATAAGCATGAGCAATTTGATGCGAGTGATCAGGTTGCTTTGCTTTGACTAAGGCAAACCCGAGTGTGACCCAATTCTGAAATAATTTGCTTGGGAGAACAAACGATTACATGGGAAAAAATTGAAACCAAGATTTATAAAGAATGAAAGAATAGAATAAATTATTATTGACATTTTTTGTGATAAAAAAAAAAAAGAATGAAAAACGAGAATCACTTGCTTAGAGGTCGGGTCTGGGTGAGGTGGAGTTGAGGAATCTTTGAGAATCAGGCATGCCTTTACGAGAAAGGGAGTGCGCGCCATAGGAATGCCAAGGCGGGAGAGGAAGGGAGTGTTGAGTGAGAGGCAGGCGAGAGGAAGAGGAATGTACGCGTGATTGTTCTTTTGTATGGTGGAGGTTTTAAGACCCCTTGCGGAATTGTATTGTTGATTGGGCCTCTTTTCTTGTTTTAATTTTACGGATTGGAGATTTGATTTTGATAAGTGGCATGAAGTATTTAGTTTAGCCTATGAGGGAATTTTCACAATTTTAGAAGGACAAATTTGTCATTTAAATGATCAATTTTAGGCTCCGAAAAAGCTTTTTTGAGCTTATTTCAATAAGCTTCTCCATGAAACTTATTGAAATAAGCTAAATAATTATAAAGGGGGTCATAAGTTATTTTCATAAGCTCTCCCAAACACCTATAATTTTTATCAAAGAAGTACTTATCTAATAAGATAAAGTTCAAATAAAGCGTAGATAAGCTCTCCCCAAGCGCACCCTTAAGGTAGTTTTAGCTAAAACATCTCTAACTTGATAAACATCTAAGTTTTATCTATCATAAATCTATTCTAATTTTACCCTTTCTTTTCTTTAATAATTACATTATATACCTTCATTCATCTATATCCTCTAAACACTATAAAATATTTATTAAATTATAGTTGAAAAGTACATAGATAATTTGAACACTATTAAAAGTACATAGATAATTTGAACACTTCATTTTCATTAAGTAGACACAAATTTAAAATACATTGAATATATAAGCTAATAGTCAGGAAGTACATTAAAGTTGTAGCTACTTGCATTTTTCATTGTTTTTGTCATAATCGCATGCTTACGTAGTTGATAATAGTGTTACTGTTCAACGGACATATGGGAGATGTCTTTTTCCATAATGGCATCATCGGCGATCATCTGCAACCTATCTTACTCCTTCTGCATCCTATCTTCAGCACGTCTTGCAATTTCTAGTTGCACATCCTCCCTCTGTGCTTGCTCCTTCAGTAATTGAAGTTTTTGCTCCTCATAAAAATTCTTTCTCTTTTCACTCTACCCAGATAATTCACGAATCGTATCTGAAATAGAATTACTAGTATCACATTGGATTTCGCCTTACTTTTATATGCGCTTTCTTTGGTGCTTTTCTTCAGGGGTCTCTTCCTTGGAGAGTTAACTGTTGCATTGCTATATGGATCTTGATCAGAGTCGAATCTGATGTCTCATGAGTTTCACTTCGCATCGCGGGGAGGGGCATAGGGTTGTTTTGCGAGTATAATCATCCACTTATCACGGTATTTAAGCACCTCCGACAATGATCATAAGTTCTGGGACTCTAACATCTGCAGAAAAATATTCATAGTTTACCATTTGCTGAGAATAAAATTAGAAATAAATAAATTTCTTAATATATTTGTTGTAGAAAATTATAACAAAACACAGCCCGACCTTGTCGGTGATGTTAAGCTCCACTTTGCGGTCTATTTAACGATCTGTGGTATCACGCCATTTGTACAATAATGTAAGTTCTATCCCATCGATTTTGAATTTGAACATAAAGTTAGTAGTGCGGTGTTGACTCCGACATTGGTCTCAAAACTTACACATCACTCGATCCCAAAACTTTGACATCGGTTGCCCAATGCAGAATCCTTTTAGGATCTTAGGTTATGGTCGCTAAAGATATACCTGAGTACCCGTCTTCCTCATTTAAGAAAAGACTTTCCCTTTACCCAGTATTGGAGAATGCCATTTATGGCTAAAATCCATTGAATTAAGTATGAATAAAGAAATTATATTGTTTAAAATATTAATAACTAGGTGAAAAATTAATAAAACAAATTATTTAAATAAGTTAATGGAATATTCAATGAAAGATATGTTAATGCGACCAGATAAATTAATTTATATCGAGTAAAAACATTTATATTTAAATTTGTATTTTAGATTATTCACAAAAAATATGATTTATGGTTTTTCATTTATTAATCTTATTTTATTTATAATATTATAAATTGAAACTAATTAGAAGTTGATAAAAATATTTGTAGGATAATTATTTGGGAAAAATGGGTTTGGAGTGCAGTCGTTTGGAAACCTAAAATCCCCAATTTAGGAACCACACATAATCCATTCTCGAGGCGGAAATAAGAAAAGAAGCAGGGAGTGGGGGAGGCGAAGCGAGGAGTAGAAGCGATGGAGGTCTTCTAGTCGATTTCTTGGGAAGGGGAGAAGAGATGAAGAAGAAGGGAAATATATTGGAGTCTTACGCGCCACAAATGGAGATCTTAGCCGGCGATTTCAGAGAATTGCTGATTCCTTTTTTTCCCCTCATTCTCTTCTTTATTCTTAAACTTGAGCTTTCGATTTCGACCTTATCAGGGTTGTGGGTCTTTTGCGGTTTAGGGTTTGTTTTATAAATTTTTCATTTTTTGGTTGTTTTTTTTTTTTTTTTGGGTTTTCAGAGGAATCTCTGAAACACAAAATTTTCCATCTCCAACGGTCATATTGTAGAAAATCAATTTTTTTTCCCCAACGACTATATTATGAGGGTAGAAGAGATTTTTCCAATTTTTTGCTGATGAACAGTTTACAACCAAATTTGTACAAAAATAATAGTTGATCAGCATTTTTATCGTGATAAGATTTAATTCCCATTATTGCTCCCTTTCTTTGGGCTTTTTTTCAATTTAGCATCTAAATTTAGAGTATTGCTCAATCTTTGGAGATGCTTTCAATTAAATCTTCCTTTATTTTGGTAAGAGCAGGTTTATTGTGTCACGAGAAATTAAACTATTTGTTTGCTTAATATAAAATAGGGTTCGGATGTAAAAAGCTGGATGGCATGTTACGTTGAATTTTATTCTTGAGATCTCACTTTTCTCAAATATAAGATATTATGTAGATTAAAATTTTATTTAAAAAAATTTAAATATTAAAAAATAAAATTAAATCTAACGATATAAAATCCATTCAAATATACGAACCAACTTTTGTCAAGACCTAAAATATACACAAAAAAGTTAATATTTTTTTTCAATTATCTCAATTTTTAAATTTTTTCTATTTTGATACCACAACTTTTATTTTGTTTAATTTATTATCTCGATTTTAGTTTTATTCAATCAAATGCTTTTTTAACTAGTCGAACTTATCTCGGGATGCTAAATAAACAAAATTGGATTCGAACAACATACAACAATATTATCGTTTTCTATTATCATATAGTCCTTTTCATTCTGAGTTTTATTATTAATTTGTTATAGTAAAAAATAAATTAATAAAATTGATTACCATGAAATTGAGATAAAAACAAATCTATTACTTATTTTAAAAATAATTTTTAATATTTAATATTTTAATTTTAATTATTCATATATAATTATTTACATTGTTTTCTTACATGTCATTTTATGAAAAAATTATTTTAATTTCACAGCAACTAATTTTATTTTATTTTTTTACTAAAAAAATATGATATTGTTATTTCATCTAATAAAAAATCATTCAAATAATTCCCTTATTTTTATATTGTCCAATTTTGATTGATTCAACATCTTATAAGCTTTGACAAGTTAGGAAGTATTATTATTATTATTACTATTACTATTTATTATTATTATTATTATTATTATTATTATTACCATAAGTCATAGCTTAGGAAAATATATTTGGCTAAACCCCTATTTCTTGATTTATCAGATAAGACACTTGCTTTTTACAGGGTGCTTGTTCTCTTGTGTTAATTAACATTTACAATATTATGGAAGTGTTTGTACACTTCAAAATTAAGCTTTCACAAAATTGATCATACATATAGACTACAAAACTTACACGAGGAGCTGATTGGCCACACTCCAACCACATTATCAATAAATGGCGATTACGCCTCCTTAATGGCAAAATTGATTAACCATCTTTTAAGTATGGAATATTCCTATGTAACTTAGGGTAATTGTACATTAGGGGTGTTTGAGGATGAGCTTATTGAAGGGATCTTTATAATTCTCCAATTGGTTGAGATTCATAATCAGTTAATGATAGTTGATTAGGGTTAAATAATCCATTATGGGAAAAAAAACTAGAGTTTTAGCTTATTTTGATCCATTCTTATTAAAATATCCAAATTTCATTTTTTTTTCACCTCTATCATATTTATGTAGACAAATTAACCTTCAATAAGCTAATTCTAATTAGTTACTTTATCAAACAGTAATTTATAATCATTTACTAACTAAACCAGACAGACACTTAGCAACACTTAAATTAATTCAATTGATCTTCATTGTGATTGTGATTCAAGTATTCTTCCCTCTGAACCCACCAATTCTTTATGTTGGAAGGTCATTACATAGCCTTGTCCCCAAATCTAGATTTTATACCTCCTTAGCACTATTAGGAGGTCTTAGTATTATAGTATATTTAAGATTCCTTTTATTGTATTAGAGTATATTTAGGATTCATTTTATTGTCTTAATATTTTTACCTTTTTGCTTTTGTATTGGTCTATTTATTATGATGCATTTTTCAACCGGAACTAGGCTGGAGTGTGCTGGAATTGCTGGGCTGGTTCGTTGACTATTGATGTTGGACTCCTCTGCAAAAACAAGAAACACAAAAGAATCGGCGGGGGCTCCCTCCGTTTACTAGATGCCTAAGTGGGTTCTTTCGGTGGGAGAAGATGTTGCTTAGGGGATGAATTTTTGTCGTGCGGCTACATGGAGTGGGGTGGCCTGGTATTTATAGTAGGTGATTTTCCCAATTTGATGGTGATAAGGACTCTCTCTTATTGGATGAGGGATTTTCTTTCCTTATCGTTGTCAGATTAATAAGGGATAATTAGAAATCGAGTTGTAGGGTGTCTCTTGCTTGTGGTGGAGATTTGATTTGATTTATAAGATATGGAGCTCTTTGGGAGCTTTCAGTGTTATAGGCCCTTGGAATGGATAGGCTGGGCTCCGTTTTGGGCTGCGCCCGGGAAGCAGGGCCGTTTCTTAGGCACCTTATAAGTCTTCTTTTAATCCTACTTCTTGGACTTGGGAGTGGGCATACCGCGCTATTTTAAAACCCAGTCGGTTGCCCCTCGGCCCCTTAGTTCTGGCGAGCTTGGGCAAGGGTGTATCGTTCCCTCTTGAATCGAGGTGCGACTTCCGCGTGTTCTTTCGGGTAGTTGATTAGGGGCTTTGTCGTCATCAAATGTCCTGTGGTAATGATGACTTTTCGACTTTCGCGCTTATTTCCTCTAGTTCTTTCAATTTCTTTTGAGAACATCCTCGGACCGTTAGCATTGTGTTTGTATAACCCCGAGAAAATCTAATTTTCTCAAAAAAGGGCAAAATCATAATTTCGGTAAAAATCCGAAATTTTTCTAGATCTCGGATGACGAAACGGACTACACCGTTGGAATCCTCTCACGAAATCTAGCTACCACGTCGATTTTCGTTGAATTCCCAGACAGTCGGAATTTGCATGTTTTTCGAGGAAATAAGCGTCGTGCAGGACACTTGGCTCATTTTGAGTGGCACACGATGCATACCGCGTGTCAAGCACGGAGTTCGATCGATTTGAGCTTAAGGTGGGGCCACGTGAACCATGGCATGATGCCGTTGGGTGAAAAGTCAAAGGAAGAGTGGTTGGGTTGAGTGGATGAAATCCTCGACCAATTAGGAGGACATGTGGCAAAGTGTGGGACAAAAGAGCCTTCTCCACTTTTGGAGGCTGGAATCTGATGGTGGAGGGATGCAGTGAGCTTAGGTTTTGTGATTTTTAGAGAGAGAGAGCACATTCTCTCTAGGATTCCGGCCGATCGGACCGTCGGATTTCTTCGGGCCAAGAAGCAAAGTGGTTCTACGCAGCGAGGCTTCGTGTGGGTACAGGTTTCAGGGAGTTTCGACAAACTCCGTGAGGTAGAGTTTTATCTGCAGTTTAACCCTTGTTTAAGTGTTTTGTAAATGCTTGAGTTGATTTGAGGCGGGGTAGTGGCCGTTTGATGGAATCCCGAACTTGGGACCGGATTGATGGAATATTTGAACCCGTTTGACGGTTCCAAGGCCCATTTTGGGTGATTTTCATAATTTATACAATAAATTATGTTTTGGTGTGTATGAGGCTGAAAATGGCCATGCGGTCGGTTCTAAAGTGGAGCAGATGTTTGGTAGTCGTTTGCACGGACAGCCCACTGCTCTTTGGGGCTATTAAAAGCAGTCCGGTTTATAATTGGACGAAAACGTCCATGTGGTGTGCATGAAATTGTTTGAAGTAGATAGCTTGAGTTGTGTGGAAAGTAATAGGTTAATGCATAGACAATGTTAACATGATGCCACAATTACATAAAACATAATTGTGTGTAGGCCATTGGAAATGGAATTGTGATTAGCTCAAGTGAGCAAATTTGGGTGTTGGTTGAGCAAAATTGAATAACATGTGGTATGAGTGCAAATTTGAGAATATATGCATAATTGACATATTGATATAAGTTGTGTTGAAATGGGATAATCATTTCATATGCCGGGGTAACACAGAAATTAGGTGTGAGTGCATGACATGAAAAGAAAGAACGAACATAGTTGCGAAAGAGATTTCAATGGATGATTTTAGGAGAATTGTGTTAGGAGATGGTCAGTAATTACACGTCGGAGGCCCATGGTGTTTAGGAAGGTTCTCCAACACATTCGCCTCGGAGGGTAGTCAAATACTTTTACCAAAATTCGATAGTGTGTTTTCGAGAACAACAAATTTTGTTTTGAAAACGGTTTTTCTCATACATGGCTTAGGCATGTGTGAGGGAGTCGGTGAGGACTCGAGACATGGGGATTGGCATGTAAGGGTAAGACATTTCCAAAGTAGGATCACGTATTTACTTGGTGTGTGTTTACATTGAATCATTGCATATGCACTTAGGTGGGAGTAACCCGTTTAGGGTAATTCCGCTCTTGGGTAATTACTTTCATACATCGAGGAATATTATTTGGTGCGAGGACGTTCGAGAAGACGGCTCATTTTAGAGGCTGATTTTGAAGAAAGCCGGGTTGTGCCTTTATTTTTTTTGGTATAACATGTATTAAAACTGTAAATTTTAATATGTGTTTGTATTAAGAGTAATGTAATAACTCTTGAACTATTGGAATATAGTTGGGTGTATTTTGATGAGTATTGGTGTATGGGCCCAGTGGTCATTTTACTCGAGTATGGGTCTTGTAATCACAGGCGTATAGATTTTCCACGAGTTGTGGGTTGTCAAGCGGACACCGAGGTCAGGCGTCACAGTGTTCCCACGATATTAAGCTTTCTTCTGCGAGTTAGGAACTCTTTTTTTCTTGAAACTCTTCTGATCATTGCTCAGAACTTCTTTTGGTGTTTTGTAATACCCTGCTTAGGGTCGTCCCTTTCGTTATGTTCCTAGGACAGGTACGTCTTTTTCCTTCTTTATCTTTTTGAGAGGTGTTGTGAGGCGTTAGGGCTAGCCTAGTTAGGTTTTTGTCCAGCTTAGTGCATTCCCATAGGTCCGGGTCGTTCTCTTTGCTGCGTATGGGGTGACTCTCGTAGTGCGGTTGGCGGACGGGTGGTGAGTCTAATCGTTCAACCACGGTTGTTCTTCGAGAAGCCCTAGGGGAACCTCCTTCCCCCTTGGGTAAAGACAAGGGTAAAATTGATGAGATTAAATACCTATGGGAATTAGAGATATACGAAGTCGGTGGGGCATGGCGGTGGGTCTAACGGGGTTGAGCCTTTATATGGGGGAAGTCTTCACAAGGCGATATGGGCCCCAGTTTGGTCTTGACGTATTGACCTCTATGTTGTTCAAATTGCCCAAGATGGTGTGCTTTTTCGAAATTAGCCTTTAAAGATGGCCTCAGTTTTCCTCTACATCCCTTTATAAAAAGGGTTTTGTAGCATTTCAACATCTGCCCCTCTCAGCTTTCGCCCAACTTCTGGGGTATTCTGATTGGACTGTTAGTTATCTTTAGGGATAAGGGCTTGGGTGTTCCTAGTATAGCTCTGTTCCTAGACCTCTTCAGCGTGAAGGTAGCCGATGAGGGCTTTCTTTATTTATCTAAGCATTCAGGTCTTTCCGTGATCATCTCGGATCTCAGTCTTCCATGTCAAATTTTGGAAGGAAACCTTTACTTTTTGTCGGTGGCGCGGATTGGAGTATGATCCTTTGACCGGGAAGACACCTTTGGGCGTTACGGGTATACGGACCACTCAGAAATCTCATGTGAGCTTTTCTTTGCTTTAGTTTGGTCTAGTCTTCACAGATTATAAGGTATCCCTAACTTTGCATTGGCTGTGCGCTCTTCAGGTATTCGTCTTGATCTTAGCCTTGAAGACAGGGACGTGAAGCGGAAGTTGGCGAGTGTCTTAGCGTGCTTATAAGGCTCATCGGTCGGACATTCCGGGGTCTTCAGGTTCGAAGTCTTTCCGACCTTCTACTCTGAGGCAACCGCCTTTTCTATCCCAGTTATGAAGTTCTCCCGAGAGGCCTCCGTTGTCAAGCTGAGTAAGGAGGCTTCAGGTAGGGTGGGACGTTGTCGGGGAGGTCTTGAGTGTGACCCGGAAGTCTCGGGACTCTCTTCGGAAGAGCCATCGGCTGGGGGTAAAGCCAGGGTTGGGACGTCTTCTTCATCACCCTTTGCCCGTGTCAGGAGTGTGAGGCTAGTGTTGCCATCTCCGTTGAGGGTTAAAGGCGCGAGTTCGCGGCCTCGCTCTGCCTCTAACATAAGTAAATATTCGTAGGGAGAACAACAGGCCTCAGTTGGAGGTTATGCCCATCTCGGTTTAGATCCTCACGCGAAGTGCTGAGCCTCGCTCAGCCGATGACGGAAGACTTGGGGAGGAAGCGCGAAGGCTGATGGAGATGAGTTCCTTGCTCTCAATTAGCTAGCTGCTGGAGCCGATCTCATCCATCATAGGGACCCGATCTCGAGAGGAATTCGGGTGCCATGCAATTAGGAGCTTTGGCTCTAATATCCACAAAAATTCGCCTTAAATGGGATTCAGTGTCTTTATTTATGCCTTTATCTTGGTTTTGGAATTCTGCTGATGACATTTATGTTGGGTATCGACGAGCGACTACCATCTTTGGCGAAATTTGGCTAACGACTTGGATGCAAAATATGACGGAGGAAATGGTGAAGCTCAAATCCAACTGAGGCATACGCCGATGGCTAAGCGCGGTAGGGGTAGAGAGAGAGGCCGAGATGGCTTAAGAGTTGCAGGGGCGAGCTTAGAGGGGTCGGGGATGGGGCTGGGCGCCCGGAATGGCTGCGGGTGACCGGGGATGGGCTGCGGGGCTGCCGGAATGAGGCTTCAAGTAGTCGGGGAGGCACGCAGAGCATCCCGAGAATGAGGCTACTTGGGTAGTCCGGGGCTGAGTGCTAGCGTAATAAAGCAATCTTCTTCAGACCAGACGCTCACGAAGCTTCGGAAAATTTGAGAGCTCATTGAGCGGCTTGTAGATGAGTGCCATGCGTTGCTAGGGACCTTGAGGTAGGAAACTGATGCGTTCGGAGGATGGCGATAACAGAGTTTGAGGACGAGGCACACTTGAGTGGGCTTACGGATGGCTTGCTTTCTCGGAGGAGGGTTGATACTTCCCTACCCGAGGCTTGGACCTTAATTTTGATATTCCGAGTGACGAGGAGGTAAAGGAGTCCATTCATTGTACTCTAGAGAGCCCGACCGCCTTGAAGCTAAGGCAGCTCCCTTCTTAAATCTTCTGCTCCTAACCGCGCTCGACCACAGGCCTCCTTGTGGAATTCTACTTGTTTTTAGTCGAGACTTAGGCTTTGCTTTTGAGATATATGTAACATCGTTCTTGGCTTTGATACTTAATGAATACCCCATTTTCTATCTCTTCGCTTTACCCATAGTTGTGTTCCTTGTCTTGCTGCATGCGAGGGTGAGCTGGCCTCTGGGTTACAAGATACTGGTCGACCAGGTTGAGGTCTTGAAGATTGAGCCGCTGAGGCTCAGAGTGGGCTAGTGTGCTGGTGGGCGGCTCCTGGAGCTCTGAGGCCTTAGTTAGGCGGAGTTGAGCTCTTAAAAGTTGAGCTACAAGGCTCAGGTGGGCCTAATCTGCTTGGTTGAGCGAGCTCTGCGGCTATATGGCCTTTTCGAGGAGCATTTGAGCTCTTAAAGCGAAATTTCTTTGAGGCTCGGAGTAGGCTGTCTGGTGGTGTTGAGATTGGCTCACGTGGCTATGGCCTTTTTTAAGCGGTTGAGCTCTTGAGCGAAATTTCTTCGAGGCTCAGTGGGCCTAATGTGCTTGATGCCGGGCGGCTCTGGAGCTCTGAGGCCTTATTAGACGGAGTTGGGCTCTTGGCCCAGTCTTGAGGCTCTGTGGGGAATTTGTCTGCTTTGGTAGGCTTGTCTCTTGGGCTCTATGGCCTTTGTTGGCTTGATTGAGCTCTTGGCGAGCTCTTGAGGCTCAGTAAGGCTATCTGCTGGCGAAGCTAGCTCACCGTGGCTATGGCTTTAGTTGGCGGTTGAGCTCTTGAATTCGAGCCTCACGAGGCTCCGTGGGGCTGTCTGCTGAGTTGAGGCCCGCTCCGCGGCCTATATGGCCTTTGTTGACGAGTTTAGCTCTTGGCCCAGTATTGAGGCTCGAAGTGGGCTAATGCTGGTTGGTAGCTCTTGGGCTACAAGGCCTTAGTTGAGTAGTTGAGCTCTTCGAAAAGCCCGAAATTTCTTGAGACTCAGTGGGCTAATATCTGCTGGCGAGGCGGCTCTGGGCTGAGGCCTTAGTTGAGCGATTGGGCTCTTGGCCAGTTTCTTGAGGAGCTCCGTGGGCTAATCTGCTGAATTTGAGGCGGCTCTGGGCTACTAAACCTTAGTTGACGGTTGAGCTCTTGGCCAGCTCTTGAGGGCTCAGTGGAAGCTAATCTGCTGGTAGGCCCAGCTCGCCCCGGCTATATAGCCGATTGACTTCCTTATAACTTAGGCGCGGGTAGCTTTAATGCGGCTTTATGGAGAGTTGGAATGGATTGCGCGACAGCGAGTGGCTGAGGGCTCTTGGGCTACTTGGCCCACGAAGTGGCTACATGGCTTGTTGGGCCCGGGCATTGGGCTCTTGAGGCGATGTGGCCCAGATGGCTACATGACGGTGACTTCCTTCTCTTAGAAGGCGCGGGTAGCTTTAATCTTTGCTATGGAGGTGGAGCGGATTGCGTGACTTCGAAACCTAGCTTCCTTACAAATAACGACTCACATACGTGATGGGTGGCATGCTTCGACCCTTATTCCCTTTTTAGGCGTAATTGGATTCTGCGCACGATGAAGTGTCAAGGCTTGGTCGTCATTGCAGAAGGCCTGCCTGGCGATCTTGAGCTGGAGTTTGGTTCCGATGGTCTTCTGCTTGCAGGTGTTGTGTTTTTCCCTAGTTACTCCTTGGGGTCATGTTCCCAATACGTCAGATGACGGATGTGCTAGGAATCGTCGGAGGGCGGCGTGCTCGAAAATAACTTTTAGTACCTCTCTCTCCATTTTTTCCTCTTTTTTTCTTCTCTTCTTTCTTCTCCTTTTCCTTCTCCTTTTCCTTCTCCTTTTCCCTCCCGTTCCCACTCTCTCTTCTTCTCTTTCCCTTTCCCTTTCTCATTCTTGAGATTTTTTAGAAATTTAGCATGCTGATAGCTCTGATATGAGGATGGCACTTCTTGATTGTAACTTCTTTGAATCAATTGTATCTTCTTTCAAATGAAGGACAATATTTTTAAATGAAGCATGAATTTTGCGATTGATACGAGGTGTGCAATTTTCTCGGGCGTTTTACATTGAAATTTACACTGCTCTTTACCCGACAAGCCTTGCTTTTGATTCGTAAAGATATTAAGCAAAGTAATGTGAACACCTGGCTTGGTATCAGAAAGTGATGGTACTTTATTAAGATTCTGATCGAGGTCTATTGATAGAATTGTTTGAGGTGCTCAGCGTTCTAAGAGTGAGGTAGAATTCTTCCTTCTTTCGTCTGGAGTTCGTAGTTGCTAGGTCGGACTACGCGTGACACGATGTAAGGGCCTTCCCAATTGGGTCCTAGCTTTCCATGTGTAGGATCTTTTTCCTCTCGTTGCGAAGCTTTTAAAACTACGTCGCCAGGCTTATAGCTCTTGGGTTTGACCTTTCAGTCATAGTACCTCACCGTCTTCCTTTGGTAGTCTTTAGTGCGTTTCAAGACCTGCTCGCGCTTTTCATCTAGAAGGTCTAGGTTTAGGCGAAGGAGAACTGGCCGTTATGTTCTACGCGCGATTCCCCAATCCTTGGGAATTTTAATTAGATCTCGGCGGTACCTCGCCGGTGCGAAAGGTTAGAGCTAATGGGGTCTCTGAGTTCTTGACTTGCGTGTGGTTCGGTACGCCCATAGCACCTCGGGGAGGTATTCTACCCAATTTGCCTTTTAAATCTTCTGACTTGGTCTTGATCGCATTTTAGGAGTTACGATGGTGACAGCGCCATTGGATTGTAAATGAAATTTGGGGATGAGTAGTAGTTCACGATTCAGAATTTCGACACGAAATCCATAAACTGGATTGTTGAATTATTTCCCATTGTGACACGGGGCTCGAGATACCAGAAGCACGCATCTTATGGAGCGCGAGCGAAGTTGCGTACCTTTTGTTCTATGATAGTAGCCAAGGGCTCGGCTTCTACCCATTTGGTGAAATAATCCACTGCTACGATGATAAATTTGCATTGGCCCCTTCCAATGGGCAGGGGTCTGATATATCCCGACCCATTCTTTGAAAAAGCTAGGGGCTTGTAATTGAAGTCAGTGGCTCGGAAGGGAGATGAGAGATTTTGACATGCTTCGGCACACTTTTGACCGGCTCTATTCGTCCGGCATTGTGGGGCGATAATACCCCTGCCTCAGAGACTTTCATGATGCGGGGTTATGATGTGATTTCCACATATGCCCTCATGTACTTCCCTCAGCACGTAGTTGGCGTCTTCCCTTGCAAAGTACTTGAGGATGGGTGTGAAAAACCCTCACTTATAAAGGGTTCCCCGATGAATAGTGAACCTAGCAGACGTCGACCTAAGCTTAGATGCCTCCTTTGGGTCGTTTGGCAGTAGTCCTTCTATTAAGTAGTCCTAAATGGGGTCCATCTAGCTCGGTTCTGACATGACAGGGGAGATCTCTTCGTTGTAGAGATCTGGGAGGGCTCGGCAGTGTCGGTCTGGTAGGAGTCTTATTAGGAGGCACATTGCCGTTTTGCTAAGGCACCTTTCATGAATTCTCACTCTTGATATGTGTCGATCTAAACTCGTCTACGAACTTCCCGTGGTCCCGTACTTTCTTGACGTATAGGATCATTTTTTCGGCTCTGGCTTCATAGGAGTTTTTTATTTGTTTTACTGCCAGCTGGGAGTCGTTGTATACCTCTAGTTGATCAACTTCCATGGAATGCGCGAGGTTAAGCCCAGCTATGATGGCCTCATACTCAGCCTCGTTATTGGAGGCTCGGAACCCAAATCTTAGCTCATACTCAATATCTATTCCTTCTGGTGAGGTCAGAATTAGATTGACTCCACTCCCTTGAGCATTGGCGGCCCCATCTACAAACAGTCTCCAAATAGGGAGGTCGGATGTCGGTTGAGTAAGCTTGGTAGCTCTGTTGAGGTGAATTCGCAATGAAGTCGCGGAGAATGCCCTTTCTTGTTTTTAGTTTGTATCGATGTTGAACTATTAGCTCTGTGGCCCACTTCATCGATCTTCCAGGAGGTCTGGTTTGTGTAGCACTTGCTTCATTGGATATTCTATTGGGATTTCATTGGTATGAGCTTGGAAGTAAGGGAGGGGTTTTCGGGTTGCGGTTACCAATGCCAGGATTAATTTCTCCATCCTTGGGTACCTTTCCTTTGCCCCTCGAGCTGTTGCAATAGTAGGCCAGGTCTTGCACTCTACATCTTTGTCTTGGACGAGCCCCGGCTTAGCGGATTGAGAAATCTGAAACGGCCAGGTACAAAGTAAGGATCTCTCCCTCAGAGGGACTTACCATAATGGGGGGAGAGCTCAGATAAGTTTTTAACGCTGTGAATGCTTCTTCGCAGTGTGCATCCCATTATAAAGCTTTTTTTATAACTTGGAAAAAGGGCTGACACTTGTCGTTGGCCTTGGACACGCTTGACTTAGCGCGGCTGTTCTTCGATTAGGGCGTTGGACTTTTATGTTTGATGGCGCGGCGGCATGTCGACACAACTTTTATCTTGTACAGGTTTGCCTCTATTCCTCGGTTATTGACTATAAAACCCCGAATTTTTAATTTGAGACTGCGCATTGGTAGATTGACTTCATGATGTACTTTTCGAGGACATCATGGAATGCCTCGAGCCATACTATGAGTTATATGGGATTCGGCGAGTGGTTGATTTACTTAACATGTCGTCTATAAACCTCCATAGATGTCCCTATTTGTCTGGAACATCTTACATTCACCAGCCTACGGTAGGTAGCTCTTCACGTTTTTAGTCAAGAGGGCATTACTCGATGCTTGATAGGTCCCTTGCCCTAGTGACAAATGAGGTCTTCTCTTGGTAGGTAAGGATCAATCTTTGATCTGGTTGTAATAGGAGAAAGCATCCATGAAGGCGAGGAGTTCATGGCGTTGTGGCATCCTCTTGTGAGGTCGATTCGAGTGAAACTATCTTTCGGGCATGCTTGGTTGACGTTAGTGAAATCGATGTAAGTCGCCATTTGCCATTCGCACTGGCCAGTGCGGCGTTGACCAACCATTCAGGGTATTCCACTTCCCTGATTGCACCTACCTGGAGGAGCTTGCCGACCTCCTCATTAATCGCTTTTTGTCTTTCTGGGGCAAAACTTCTTCTTTTTTGCTTAACTGGTTTAAAGGATGGACTGACATTTAGTTTGTGAGTGATTATTACGATTGATCCTCCGTATCCTCCCTGCTTCCCACGCTTGAAAATCCTTGTTATGTTTTAAGAAGCGGATAAGGAAGCAGGAGTCTTAGTTAGCTTGGAACCAAACGTGAGCGGAGTGTTCGGGGTGGTCGATCCGGTTGTATGGGCTCAAACTCACCAAGGGCTTAGGACGAACTCTCACCTCGTCTCGCATGTCGAGTTCGTCCACATATATACTATCGATCGCTTTTTGCTTCATTGATCTTGGAAGTAACGTTCCCTAATACGCTGGTCTCCTTGAACCATTCTACTCCGTTGCGATTAGAACCCGGCCACCATGTGATAAGCGGAACGGATGGCCTTTATGGCATTGAGAGAGGGCCTACCCAATAACACGTAATAAGCTAAGGGGCATCTACTATGAGAAATCTTACTGTCATTGTTGCCTGGCATGGGAGGTCTCCCAAAGTGAGCACTAACTGTATTGACCCCAAAGGTAGCACTTTTTCTCGAAAAGTCCTCGCGGTGGGTGCGGCCGGTTCCCGGCTTCTCCACTTTCGATGCCCGTCTTGTCAGCTTATCTGAATGATGTCGGTAGAGCTGTGTCAAATGAGGACTCGGTGGATTGTTTTTGTTAACCCACGGCGCACTTATCTCAAGGGTCATCATTAGAGTGTTGACATCCTTCAGTCCTAAATCGAGAAGGTTATGGGTAGGTGTCAGTGGGGGAGTTTGGACACTGCTTGCACCTCCATTATCTCTCCTGACCTAATACTACGCAGATGAGCCTTCCTGGTTGAGATGGACTCCCCACCTCCTGCAAATCCTCTTGAAATCACATGGATTTCCCATTATTGGTGTTGAGTTTGTGGATTAATTTATTGGCGGTGTTGGCTAAGCGTCGACATCAGAGGCTATGGCGAAGATACTGAATCAGTAATTTCTATTTCTTTAATTTGGCCATGCAGTAATTAAGATTAAATTGCCGGTAAATTCCCCTATGGAACTCACAGTACAGTAATTTATCATTTTTGGTTGAATTAAAGAATTTTTCTTACAAGAATTTACAAGACCAGATACCAGGCTGTCAGTAAAATGCCGAGGTGAAGATTGCTATGCAGTCCCAGCTATGTGTCCAGCAAGCTTCCACGCTTCCTCGCCTCGATCGCTCTCTATCCCTTCTTAGGATCTCTCGCCCTTTGGTCCCTAGGCTTTCGCTTCCGCTGGCGTTGTCACTCTGAAGCTCTGTGGGCTGAAGAGCCTTCTCTTGGATATGAGCTTCTTCGCCGCACGTATCGGCGAAGAAAGACCTCACGATGCTTGCTCGAGGATTCTGGATGGAAACATCGTCTGACCAGATCCAGTCAATATGGCGAATGTGTGATATAACTTCTCGTCAAGATCTACCTTAACACCTGAACCTCTGATATATGACCTCAAAGTTTTCTGTGGTTTTTCTTTATGAAAGAAGTGATAACCCTGGCCTCTGTATGTCCTAGTCAATTGAAGGGATACGAATGCAATGGAGACTCTGGTTTGAGAGAGATCACTACAGGAGCCCAGCAACCAAGCCAATGCTGGCCTTTAGCGTGATGGTGGAGTAAAGGCTCATAATCGCATGGGTCTGATATCCATATAGTTCCATCTAGTTCTTATAAAGATTATGATGTTTAATCGGATCCTTCGTCTATCGAACGTCTCATTTTGTGAAGATCCCGAATTTTGCTAGAAGGGGGAAATGTAGCACCGCGGCTGTGAACGGGGACTCAGTTTGCTGCATTAGGGTGTCCATAGAGTCTGGAGCTCGACCCTTTATGACTTCCTTCATGTGGTCAGCTCTCACGACGCCTGAACCTTCACTCGGCGATCGCTCCCTATTCCTCAGTCAAGAAGGAGTTGGTTCATCGTTGCTGAATGCCTCCCGAGCATTGCTTCAAGCAGCCTCTCCGGCCAGGTGAGGCCGCGCCTCGGCTCGACCGATTCTCGCTTCTATTTACCTCGGGAGGGCCGAGGTGTGGTACGTGGTTTTTCAAATTTGTCGTGACTTCGCCGGCATTGCATTTGTCCTGCGAGCTGTTTTGCCCTTTATCATATTATGAGACGGTGCTCACCTCATTTGTGTTATCGTGTATAGTTTCCAAATGCGCTATGAGGTTTGGCCATTCACGTTGTCTGGTCGGTCGGCATTCTGTGTGTGATCGGGGCGTGGCCTCTCCCATCCCAGCCATACCATCGCCATCAGAGATCGTAGCTTTATTTGTAAAGGAACCGGCTGCCTCCGGCCGCATTGCGCTGAATCGATGATGCCTTTTTCAATCGGAACTGGGCTGGAGCTTGCTGGAATTGCTGGGCTGGTCAGCTGGCTCTGGATGTCGGAATCCTCTGCAAAAACAAGAAACACAAAAGAATCGGCAAGGGCTAGCCCGTTGCCTCTCCGATGCCTAAGTCATTTATTTCCTAGAGAAATATTAATCGCTTTAGGATGAATTTTATGTGTACCTTCAATTTTAAGGGTGTCTAGATTATAGGTACTCTTCCAATTGTATGGGTGATAAGGACTCTTTATCGATGGGGGATTTTCTTACCTTATCAGCCGTATTTAATAAGTGGGATAATTAGAAAGCAAAGATTTGAATATTCTACTCGTTATTAGTGGAGATCGATCTCGCTTATAGACATATGTAGCTCTTTGGGCTTTCGTGTTATCGTACTTCTTGGGATGGATGAACTGGCTCCATTCGGGGCTCGCCAGAGGCCAATGCTTATCGGGCCCACTATAAGTCTTTTTAATCCTGCTGACTTAGGAGTGGGCCCTAGTACAACGCTATTTTTTAAACCAACTGAACTTATATACCTCAACTCTCTCAATAATAATCAAGTCTTCGTACATGGTATTAGGTTCATGTTTAATAGCAAAACCCTGGGCCACTCGCAGCCTCATGATCCACCTCCTTTATTATTCTCTTATTCTCCTAATGGTCGCCTTCTTCCACTACAAGAGCAAGTCACTCTCTGTACTCCCACAGTCCTAATCGGAACTGACTCACCTCAGAATTTAGTCATTCTCAATGTCAATGCTCAAGCACCGCTCAAACTCACAACCATGAATTACTCTACGTGGCAGCTATAATTCACATCTCTCTTATTTGGGTACAACTTACTTAGGTTCGTCGATGGCTCAAAGTCATGTCCTCCAACGACAATAACTTTGTCTGATGTTGCTTCTCCCTCCCCAAATCCGGATCATACTCTCTGACTCTGACAATATCAATTGCTTCTTAATGCAATTGTTCGATTCTGGCTTCTCCCACACTGTGATAGTTTCTCTCCACCTCTTACCACATCTCGGCCGCGCTGACCACCCGAGAAGACATAGGCCTTCTCCCCGCCGCACGGATCACGGTCCATCGCTAGAATCTGCCGCCTTTAGCAAGGCACAAAATCATTTGCAATTGGCATGCGCATGTCAAACACAACATTGACTCTCTCAGCTCTATGAATGTCCCTGCTGACTTTAACGAAGTTCTCTCATTCATGTCTTTAACTAGACTGCTCAGCCTACTCGAACTTGTCTCATGCTCTCCAAGTTCGAGAGACTTCCAGTTACTGGCGAATTGTTCGAGCACTCCCAAATTACGAGGCCCAACTTTGACATTCTCCGGGTTCCTCCGTTCTTCCCCGCCTCCATTCCTGAAATTTCCATGGCATTGGCTCGTTCTCGTCCCATCACAATCGAACACCCGTGGCAAACAACCCAACCACCCTACGCTCTTGGCCATCACCCATGTCCCTAGCACGGTTTGAATCTTTACTAACCCCATTAAGGCATGAAGTTAAACTGCGATGTTCCTCCTGATACCACAAGACTGCTCCACCTTCCAGAACGCGCATAGTCGCCAATTAGTGTCGCCAGATCGTAAAGACTTTGCTCTAAATACTATCACCACCCACCTCGCACTCGCTCTCTTCCGCCGTTAATTCGCCCATGCTCAGACCACCTTCACTCGCACCTTATGCCTGATACGATAATTATCCTTCAACTCCTAATACATGATGGAAATATCGATTTCGATCTGATATATCAGATAGCATCGCGGATATTTTTACATGAGTATTGATATATCATAAATTAAAAAATTATGCGAGGATATTTTTATTATTGCGAATGAAATGTTTTGTTAGAAACCTTACCGTTGAAATTTCTATTTATCACCGAAAACTTTGGGTGACCAATTTGATTTTCTGCTAGTACCTTTGAAGCACTTAGTCCAAAGTGACAAAACATGATGTTAAAAATATTTTCGCGACAAATTTAACTTTTAGTAACAACATAAATGTAATAATTTCTTTGTAGTGTTTATATTTTGTAAGGCAATATAAAATTAAAAATCACCGCAACAAAAGTCCAACATTGCATAAAAATGTGCTAGACATGTAGAATACCAAAAGTCTATAATCAGCTTTCAAAAATTACTTACATGTCAATAAGTGAAGATCATTCTTTATCAGGTCGAAGCAAACACTCCATTCTCCTGAAGTTGATCCTAATCACGCCAATCAGCTGGAAAATAATGTAACAAAACACCGATTAGTGTGGTCACAACTGTAGCCTCTGAAACTGAGAACTTTCTGCCACAGAGTACCAAGTAGCTCACTGGAACCTAAAACCACCTCGTCTATGAAGTAGTGGCTGTTCATTTTGGTGAACCGTCATGACACTTGTCCCTCTCAAGATCATTCTAGGCCACACCCTTGACTGATGCACAGTTGCCCTTCCTTCCTCCTATCACCAAACTTTGAGTTTTCTAAGTTCCAAATCGATATTCAGGGAGACCAAAAGGCTGCCACTATAGTATGTTTTATAAGGGGGTGAACCCCGGTGATGTTCACCCCTAAATAGCAAGGATAATCCCTGGTGGTTGTCCTCACTGGCAACACGAAAAGCAACTGCAGTAGTGAAGCCTTAAAAACCCGTATCCTTTGTTCTCAGCCTACTAATTGGTATGCAAAAGATCCTAACTTCATTTCTAAACATGATGAATTGGCCCTTCATGCAGACGCTCGTGACTGCTTGGTCAGTCCACCATAACATGTCGCATTCTGTGGGAAGCAGCACCACCTTAACAATAGGTTTAATATAATTAAGGAATGGTATTGACGCTTCCCACCTCATAATGCCATTGTTAAAATGTAATTAAAGAGGAAGTCTACAACCCTTCAAAAGTGTGTTTCATTCTAGAAAGTCTGTTCACCCTAGTGTGTTTCAACGTTGTGGCAAGCCTTAAAGAAGAATGGAAAGGTGAGTTTAAGGGCAGACGGTCCATCTGAACGATCCAAGGCTTCTTCTACTTCAAGACATTTGGCTACCCTCGCTTCCCTCCTCCTCGCCTTCGGTCACTCCTGAACCATATCCACTGCAACCACAATTTGGTCTCAACCGGGAGCACCATTAAATCTCAGAGCTTCTTCGCCGGCCGATTCGCTTCAATTCTTTTTGTGATATTTTGAAGTCGGCCACAGGATTTTTCTGATCACCAGTCACCTCCACTTCGCTTCATATCTACCCCCTGCTCTGCCCCACCCTTCACAGAGGTCACCCAGCCTCTGATTTCCGTGGTCGCTTTCAAGTCAGAAAACTTTAGATTTCTCAGCCGCACTAAGTCTCGTAGAGATTTAGAACTGCATGTCTTCTAGAGAAAAGGTTTGATTGTTGAATTTGGCCAAGGAACTCATAGAAATCAACAATGTAATACTATCGTGAAACAACAAAGAACCGTTGAGGATGAAGACTACTGTGTAAGCGCCAGACACCTCAAACGGAAAATTGCGTAGAGTAAACGTTAAGAAAACAATAGCGAACACACTAAGGTAAAATCTATAACTAAAATGAAGTGCGATATCATGTACCATTTGAAAGGAGTAGCACCCTCCTACCATCTCCTCTCAAGTACATGTACCCGCCTCCCACGAGAAGAGAAAACACCACCACTCACAGGCCTGTCCCATATGATGGATTAGAAAGAAGAGATTCAAGAGACACGTGGATCAAATGCACTCTTCTGAAAGGGATTCAAGAGATGATTGCTTTGACCCTTCCCTTGCCCCAGGATTCGCTTGGTTGTAGCGAGGAATCAAGCCGTTCGCAGGAAGCTCGTAATCCTGGATGGGCCCAGTCACCCGAGGCTCGACATCACACGCACTTTGCTCTGACTGAAATACCTCATGCTTCTGGGAAGAGATGCCTCGAGGCCAACTCCTCACCCTCTTCAAGCCCTAATTCAGATTCATGTTTAGAATCCACCACTCGGCCAATGTTCGCTCCGGTGGATCGCATGTCGTTTGACGATAGATGAACTCAGAACATGTCTTCAATTAAAACCCACATTCTCACAGTTCCCACTTGATGGGCCTTATCAAAGAAATTAATTTTGTCCTCTGCTCTGCACTAATATATCCAGAAAATCTTTACCCTCGTAATGTACCTTGTGATGAAATCCTCAGTGATCTGATTGATCTCTTGATATTCCTGGGTACACAACAATGCTCAGTCTCGCCGAGGTTGTTTTGATTGAGAACCACACCAAAAAGGCTGAATCAAAAGGAGAGATCATCCAATTAGTTTCACAACCAGGTTATCTACGATCAAAATACCCATCTCGGGTCGTGACAAGAGATTGAATGAAAACAGCAAACACACAAAATGTTAATGCAACAAAAGAAGGACTACAAAAAGGGAAGTCAGATTCAAGCTCGACTTGGACTTTGGGTCCAAATTAATCCCAAACCTCTGGCCGTGATCTTGGAACAACCTAAGCATCGAATATCATCAGTGCTTCTTACGGCATATTCTTACTAGTGTCGGGCCAAATCAACAACGAACTGTATGGCTTGGCATCTACACAAAATTGTACTTACTGGAAGACGATGCCTTTATGGTATAAGCATAAAGGACCTCCTCCCGTCCAAGAAGAGTGCCATACCGACGATTCATCATGCAATTCCAGACAACCTCGAATGACATGAACATGGGCGCAAAAGTCGATGCAAACAAATGGAGAAAAGGGAATTTAACGCCAGAGGGGAGCCTTAGCCCCTATGTAAATTGGGTTCTGTAATGATGGCGGGAACACCACTCTGACGCCATGAAGGAGTATTTTCCCAAAATTTTCAACCAGCAACTCCCGATAGGGTTCGAGCCACGTGGATGATCATCATGCTTCGCGCTATGATGTTCACAATCAAGGAAAAGGAAATCCTCACCACATTACATGGCGCAAATGTCTTCCTATCGCCATCATACTGGCGGCTTTTTGAGTGCCACTGTCTAACTACTGGGAGATGAGATGAGCCACGGTCCAACATCGCCAGAGACAAAAGAAACGATGATGCAAGTGATGTAAGGAGTAGTGAAAGCAAACACAGAAACCAAAAGCCAAAAAAATGCGATATAAACATGTTCTAAAGCATCAATCAGAGTTTCAACATGTTTCAAACATAAAAGTTTTTTTAAAGCTATATATATGAATAATGGAATATTTTAAAATCTCTATTTATTTTTTCCAAAGGTAAAACTTCATGTCATGCACTAGGTTTCAAATTCAGTTGTAATATGTAAAATTTAGTGACTGAATCCATCGTACCCTCAAAAAATTAATTAAACTTTATTAATATTTGAAAGGACTCAAATCACCTTTAACTAAAATAGAATCACTAATCGTTGATCAAGCCTTACTCATATGGTTGAGTGTTTAACATTTCATAAAGGTAGGCATAGGAAAAGCAGGTCTAAGGTCTCAATGAAATAATATTATTTTGTAATTAAAATGTTTAGCTATAAAAATAAATATAAATTCAATGAATAGATTTGAAATTATTATTTTAATTTTGACTATATGTTTATGCCGTCAGCCCACTCGCTAAACCCAAATGGAAGAGGCAGAGTTCATTGAAACATTCTGTGCCTTTTAACGCCAAACTTCGTATCGAAGGCTCAACCGCCGGGCCCAGTGGTTCATGGGCAATCGAGAAAGCCTACATTCTCGCAAATCAAACTAAATCTCATCACTGACAGGAAATGGGACATCCTCAATAATGATAATATCTTTAAATCCAACTAAATCTCCACCAAGAAGGAAAAGATAATTCATGATATAAACACCTTACCCTAAACTGCCGAGTCCACCTCCATTATAAAAGAAAGATGTTCAAATAACCGCTTCTTTTAATATCCCTAATCGAATCCGAGCATCGGCAAAAGCAGAAATATCCGGGCCTTCAATGGCGAACTTAATCACCATCCAATTGGGGAAACATATACTATAAATACCGCCACCCCCACAAAAATTTTAAACACATTCTCGCTTCTAAGCAACATTTTTTTTCTCCTTAGTTATGAACCGACTTAGGTGATCTAGCTTACCACCGCAAAGCCCCCTGCCGTGGCCTTCTTCTTTCTTGTTTTTGCGCAGGAGAGCAACGCCGTGCTCGCAGATCAACAATGAAGAATTGTGTCCGGCCTAACGGCCCAACACTCTGAAATTCTAGTTCCGCTTGAAAAAAATACCATCTGCCGCCCAGGTGAACTTACGCCTTCGTCAGAGATCATCTCCTAGTTTATTGATGGCACCAACCCTGAACACAAGCAGATACGCCTAATCCACCAAGGATGCAGATCCGGCCAGCGACGCGGTGACAAATAGATTCTCCCAGCTGCGAAAGCCGACGTGCCACCACCAATCGGTGCGGGATAGCGCTCGCTTCACCAACCAATGCCCGATAGGAGTTAGAGCAACTCACCGTGCAGATGCAACGCCTACTGAGGCACCATAAGCTCCGGGAACAATTTTCTTCATGAAGGGCACACACCCTACATTCCCGAGGTGCTTGAAACAGGGCGTGAGTCCAAACATAAGGGGCATAATCAGACTTGGCCTCCCGGGAGAGGAGGCAACTAAGCAACACTGAGGGCAATGCCTGAATGAAGAACTACGCCACCCTCAAAGAAGGAGCAGAGAGCAACTGATGGAGCAGAGGTTCAAGAGCCTCCAAGAAGAGCTCACCAGGATGAGGTGTGGTAAGAGGATGCTTCCTTACACATGGACACCTGGTACAACAGAGTGAGTCACCTTCACGCCGAGGTGTCACTTCCTCTTCCAAGAAAATTGTGATGCCACATGGTTATCGATGGTGTCGTGAGATCCAATGATCATCTCAACACGTACAAACCAAATGGAGCTGCAAGGGTATCAGCGACCTCGTATGGCGCAGAGCTTCGCTATCACATTAAAGGGCCCAAAATTACCGGTTTAATGAGGGCTTCCTTCATTGATATCCTCATTCAGAGCTATCCACGCGCCACAGTATTTCCTGCTCCCATCGAGCCAGGACGAGAGGCGCCAAGTTGTCATTCATCGACCATCAAGGTGAGCCTTCAGCAGAGAGCCCGAGGTCTCATGTTCAAAGTTCACCCAGAAATCTCTGGTGTAAGACATACCACGAAAAAGCTTCGCGACACCATTCATTAAGCTAGATTAGGGGCAATGAAGACTGATGTTTTCCATCTCTAAAATCCTACAAGCATGGTCGAGGTGCTCTTAAAGAGAGAGTAGTGACATCAATGGCTGGCAGAAGCTCTCATCCAAGAAAGGTTTCCTCCACCCATAATAAAAGTGACAGATACTACCAGACATAGCCCTAAAAGACAAAGCACCCGAGAGTCTCCAAAAGAAGATGAGAACTGTCTCAAAAAGTGAAAAACCCGTAGATTGTCCGGGCCCATCTCACCCGAGAGATTACAACGATCTACCATGGAAACAATTTCTTTAACAAATGCCAAGATCATGTGTCCAATGCGGCGCAAACTAGTGGGGCTTCCTGAGGCACCGGGAACTCAAACAAGCCCAGACTCTTATATAGACAAACACTGTGTGGCTGCGAGTCTAAGGCGAGGGGAATTACGGGCACCAGACGGATGACACGCAGGCAAAGTAGCTTCTTCAAGAGGGAAATAGAGTACTTGTCAATGGCGCGGTATCTCCGACGCTCTCGATACCCTCCAAAATCACCGTAATCAGGCTTAGAACCAAAGCCCGCCCGCGAGCCACCACTACCACCTCGCACGTGACAACAACCCCAGCACCAACAACTCGGGCGAAACCAGCGGATTCCTGGAGATCATTTGAAAGAGAAAATTCAGCTCATCTGAAGGTCTATCGGCACAAAGATCGTGTCAAAGGAGTAGTGAAAGTACAAGCCGATGTCCGGAATTGCCCTCGCTCGATATTATCCATAACGCTTCCCGATCGTGATTCGAGGTGATGCCGCATCGCTTGACGGACCCCCGGTAATTCGAGCGCCAGGCCAAATGCACCGCCGTCCATCGGTCCGTAGCGACAACGGGAGTTCAGCCGACATCATCTTCGCCCTCGGCCTCGGGAGCAAGATACCGGAAGGGAGAGAACGGAACCCATTAACTATCGCGCAGGATTCGCCGAGAAAAAGTATTACCCTCGGGGCTCACTACAACTAATGCTCACCCTGGGAGATCCCCACGCCAGGCAACCACTACGCCGGTGATTCCTTGGCCAGACTTCCATCCGCTTATAATATGTTGTTAGGCGACTTCTCAAAAGTCGCAATAAAATCCATTCTCGCTACCACATGATGATCAAGTTTCCTACCGTAGCGGAGTGCAAATGGTTCGGTGAGACCAACGAGTGGCCAGGAATGCTACTCAAAGATCCATGAAGTAAAAGCGGTCGATAATATTACATTGACGTAGCTCGACATGTTACGAGGTGTCACCGACGGAATTCCTGAAGAGGTTTTGAACCCGCAGACGCTGGATGACGACCATCACCTCGCCTTACACGCCTGCTGCGAGGACCTTAAAAAGCCCTCTCACCCATTTTTATGAGACATTTAAAGATAGTCTTCTCGCATGGAAGCAAAAGCGCACATGGGATTAATCTTACGCATCACATTATAGTTTAACTTCTGCAAACATCTCCTTCGCTACCAAATAAAAGAGGAGGAGCTCAGACTCGAAAGGCAAAAAGCCGTATCAACGAGGAGGCCCAAACTCCTCAAAGGTGAGCAATTAGAGAGTGGAATATCCCGACGGTTAGCCAACGCACTTTGTCAAAAAGAGAACGGCAAGTGGCAACTCTACATCGACTTCACGGATCGCCACGAGCATGCCCAAAAGATGCCTTCTTTGCCGCGACCGACTCATCAGGATACGCACCGCCGCCATGAACTCGGCTATGGCCTTCTCCCGGCTACAACCGACGCATGGACCCGCACGACCAAGATCAAGATGGGACCCGCATTTCCACTTAAGAAAAGACCTCGTCATTACAAATACAGGAACCTATTGTTATCTCAGGATGCCATTTAGTTCAAGAACCAGGAGCTACCCATCACATCAGAACAGACGTTCCGTATATAGGAACAACCATGGAGGTGTACATAGAGCATGTCAGAACCTCACCGCGCTTTCACATACCATCCGGTCTCGAGGAGTTCCAAGATCTCGAGAGAGTACAATGATGAAGTCAATCCGCAAGTGCGCTTCGGAGTATCAGCCGGAAAATTCCTAGGTTTCATAGTCAACAATCGAGGAATTGAGGCAAATCCAGAAAAAATAAAGGTTGTGCTCGACATGCCATCGCCCTCAGGCATAAAGGAGGTCCAACGTCTGACAAGAAGGATTGTTGCTTTAAGTCGATTCGTATCTAGGGCTAGTGATAAGTGTCAGCCTTTCTTCCAAGTTTTAAAGAAGGCCTTTCAATGGGATACGAAGTGTGAAGCAGCATTCTCACATTGAAAACATATTTACTTTTCCCCCCCATTATGGTAAGCCCCATCAAGGGAGAGCCTCACTCTACTTACCGCTTCAGACGACCAAATAATGTCTCGTCAGTGACAAAGACCGAGTACAAAGACCTAGTTTACTATTGCACTGCTTTGAGGAGCTGAGAGAGGTAAACTAAGGATGGAAAACTATCTTGGCATTAGTAACCGCACTCTAAGCTCCTCTTACTTTCGTGCTCATACCATAGAAGTTCCAATAATATCCGATTTAAGCAAAGTGTTACATAAGCCGAGACCTCGGGGAAGGCCGATGAAGTGGCCATAGAGCTAAGCTAGCCCGAAGACGATATAAACCAAAACTGCAATAAAGGGTAGGTCTTGGCGTACTTCGCATGGAATTCATCTCAATGTAGCCCGCCGAGAACGCTCAAATACGACCGACCTCCATCCTGAAACTCAGATAGGGCCAAACGAAGACAAGGGGCTGAGCCTATTCACTCGACTCTCCTGCAAGGAATAGATATTATACGCGTCATATTCAAATTCCAAGCCTCCAACAACGAGGCCGAATATGAGGCCGTCATAGCAGGCCTCAACCTCGCCCATTCATTGGAAATTGACCAGCTTGAGGTCTACAGCGACTCCCAACTGGTAGTAAGACAAATAGAAGATACCTACGAGGCTAAAAGTGAAAGAATGATCCTATACCTCAAAAGGGCAATGGGATTTAATGAAAAGTTCGTGGCCGGTCCAGTCGCATATCCCCGTAATCGAGAACTCCCCGAGTCGAATGCCTCGCGAAAACTTAGCGACAAATTTCATAGAAGACTCCCGCAGCGTCAATCGCCTCACAAATACCTTTGCAGCCTCTCTATAGATCTCGCGGGCGTGTTGCCCCAATCGGGTCCGGAAATGAGCTGGATGGACCCCATTTGGGATTACATAATAGACTCGACGCCTACACGACGCAATCTGCAAGAGGCATCTAAAATTAGACAAGGTCAGTCGATTCACTAATCAAGGAAGCCTCATGCTTTAGGTTTCTTCACACCCATTCTTAAGTGCATTAAGGCAAGACACTAACTATATGCTAAGGGAAGTACATGAAGGTGTGTGCGTGAAATCATATCGAGCTCGCATTGAAGGTGGAAGGTCTTAAGGCGTGATACTACCGGCCCACAATACTCAGACGCGATCAATTCCAAGCCAGCGGAGATGCAAGATCCGCCGTGAGCATGCCAAGATCTCGGGCCCCATCCGAGCCCTCGACATCAATCACAAGCCCCCGCCTTCCTAACAAAGGGGGGGTTCGATATCCCGGGGACTTCGCCACTGGGAAGGGCCACGCAAGATCATCATCGTCGCAGTGAGATTACTTCACCATGCCGGGCTGCGTGGTATCAATCGCTTCACACAATCATAGAACAAAAGATACGCAATCTTGTGTGGCGAGCCATAATATGCAGGTTTGGTATCCTAAGAGCCCCGGTATCAGACAATGGAAAGCAATTTGACAATGTCAAGTTCAGGGATTTTTGTGCCGAGCTTGGAATTAAGAATTATTACACTTCCCCAGCACATCCGCAGTCTAATGGTCAGGCAGAAGTCACCATCAGAACCATTAAGGCCGTATTGATGACCAAATTGGAAGATCTTAAAGGCAAATGGGTAGAATACCTCCGAGGTGTTACTGGCCTACAGGACTACAGTTTCAACCCAGAAACCCCACCGCCCCTACCGTAATCAAGCAAGAAACCGCCGAGGCTCCCAAGCTAAGTCCCAAGGATCGAAAGGCAATAGTGGAACACAATGACGAGCCTCCGCCTAAATTTGGACCCTCTTAGATGAAAAGCGTGAGCACGTCCTAAGGCGCACTAAGATACCAGCGAAGACTACGAGGTATTATAAACCAAAAGTCAAACCCGTGGAGCTACATGCCAGTGACCTACCAAGAAGCTCCTGCCATCAAGGAAGAATCCAACGCATGGAAAACTAGGCTCTAACTGGGAAGGCCCCTACATCATATCATGCGCCATCGATCAGTAATTACGAGCTCCGCATGTATGAGGGAAAATTACATCATGTCGAATGCTAACACCTTAAGCGCTTTATCACGTGGGACCCTGGCCAGAATCTTAAATGAAGTATTATCAATTTTCGATGACTATTTGAGCTACACGGTTATTTTATTAGACATCTCAAGTCGCCTACCATAGAATGTCGTAAAATTACATACACGTAATGTGAAAGTTCATGATCAAAAGAAAAGTCTCTCTTTATTCCAATTAAATTACATTCAATACAATCGCAGGCCATCTATTACACTCCTCATAGACAAGACAAGCGGTTCTCAAAAAACCTCGCTAGCTTAGAAAGAGGAAAGAAAACACAGAAAAAGCAAAGAGAAGAACAGATGGTATAGGTAAGAGTCGAGAGGTGGTGAGATAAAGTCTGCGCAATAAAAAGAAATGTTAGCAAAGGAAAGGGTGAGAATGGAGACATGGAAGAAAAAGAAGAAAGGAAGAGAGAATGAAAGAAGAAAGAGAAGAAAGGAGAGCAAGAGAAAAAGAATATAGTAACAGAGAAAAACATACAAGAAATGTACTGCCTTCCAGACAGATTCCCTAGCTTCTTATGCTGAATAACATGGGCTCCTGTTAAAGGGGAGACAGGGAAAAACACAAACCTGGCAAGCAACCACTGAAAATCGAATCCGTAATCTCAAAGTGATCCCTGAAGACGTATCAAGCTCCTCGAAGTCGGCTTCTCATAGTTTTTAAGACACTAAAAGCAAGTAATATCCGCATAAAACTCCATAAAGAATAGCCGATATAAGAAGGCCAAAAGCACTTAAATTCAAGCGTAATCGTTTGAATTTCCATGAACATTAAAGCATACCGCATCTTCTAAAAACTGGCAAATTCACTGTCGCATTACAACTGCCCAGCTGACCAGCTCACTACTTAGCAATGCCCTCAGAGCCAATCCACGCAAAGCTGACTCAAATTTGACAAAGGCCTCAGCCACTCGATCACAGCCTCTCGCCCGACAAGTCACCACTCCACACAGCCATGCAGCCCCAGAGGCCGTGATCAGCTCATGCCATATTCCACCCCATATAGCCTCGGGGCCGCCGGGCCCCACCGCCTCGCCCCCCGACGAGCCTTGGCACTCCACAGCCACAGCTCATGAGTCGATTAGGTCGTGCCATTCAGCCCACAAGGCCTCAAATACCGGTCAAGAATTAGTTCACGAGTCGACATCGTACGTGCCATGTACCTAAGAGTCGATCACCAAAGTTATTCATCCCACAAGGCCTTAGCGCCCCGAGCCCCAAAGACCAACATCACAGCCACTTCACTCTGACAAAGCACATAAAATCCTAAGATTATGTGATCAACCCAGCTAGTCTAACCCGCAGAAGGTCTCGGGCATTCCTGAGCCCAGCGAAATTCGCCTGACGAGCTCACCACTCCGCGCAGCCATACAACCTAAGATTGGTGATCGCCAAAGACCAACCCGCAAGCGCCCCGGGCCGCCTGGGCCCAAAGATCCGCTCATGAGCTCGACCACTGCACAAAGCCAGCCGGCGAGTCAGATCACAGCGATCAAACCCACAAGGCCCTCGCCTCGAGCTCCAAAGACTGGCCGGATTTGGCTCACACTCTGACAAGCCATGAAGCCTAAGAGCTCCACCACCAAGCTATTTAACCGCACAAGGTCTCAAACAGACTCTTATTTGAAGAGTTTCAGCTTTGATTTAGTCTGACTGACTCTACTCAGCCATGTTCAAGAGTCAGATCCAACAGTTATTCAATTATAGCGGCTCTAAATGCCCTGAGCCCAAAGAAATTTCGCTTTAACTAGGCTCGACTACTCTAGCTACTGTGCCGTGTAGCCTAAGAGAGTCGATCGTACCGTGCTATCTGCCCATAAGGTCTTCGTACGCCCGGAGCCCAAAGAGGGCCTGGGCTTTAACGAGCCTGACTACTCTACACGTACTAGCCGTAGAAATTCTAACAAATGTGATCAGCTCAAAGCCACTGCAACGACAAGGTCTCTCGGGCCTGAGCCCAGCAGCCTCGCCTCGACGAGCTCGACTACTCCGCACGTTACGCACCCCAAGATCTCGGGATCAACCTCAAAGCACCAACCCGTAAGGGCCTCAAAGGCCTTTGGCCCAAAGAGCCTCGCCTGACGAGCCGACCACGTGCACAGGCCAACCTAAGAGTCAAATCAACTCAAAGTATTCGTACCCCACAAGGCCTCGGGCCGCGCCCCGCAGCCCAAAGAGGTCAGCCGACGAGCTCATTACTCAAGCAAGACAGCGAAGCCCAAGAGTCGACGCCAGTTATTCACCACAAGGCCCGCCGCCGAGCTCAAGAAATTCAGTTTCCGACAGCTCACTTACTCTACTTCGTGCCATGCGTACCTTAAGAGCCGATCAACTCAGTTATTCAAATTTACAGCAGTTCTGAACGCCTGAAAGCAGAGCGCCTCGCTGGACAGCTCACTACCTTCGCATTGTGCCGCGAGCCTAAGAGTCGACCAGCTCAGCAGTTCGCCACAGCGCGCGCGCGCGCCTTTGGGCCGAGCCTGCAGGGCCACTGACGAGCTCGACTATTTCCGGGTATTGTGCCAGCTTTCCAAGAGAGTCGATCGCTGCTATTCACCCACAAGACTCACACCGAGCCCAAAGAGCCTCACATCAGCTCGACTACTCTACTCAGCCATGCACCCAAGAGGTCGACGCCTTAGGGCTATTCAGCCCACAAGGCTCCTCAAAGACTGAGCCCAAGCAAATCTCATTGACAAGCTCGACGACTCGCCAGCCATGCCCCAAGAGTCGATCACCAGGCTATTCAGCCATAAGGCCTCGTAACTCAGAGCCCAAAGAACAATTTTGAGAGTCAACCGCTTCAACTAAAACCATACAAAATGAGCCGCCAACTCGGGATAAAACAACTAAAGTACATGCGAGCCTAAGAAATTAATCTGCCCATGCAGAACAACATGAATGCATAAGGTAGAGACAAAAGTGGTAAAATAGAAACATTTATTACGAAAAGTTACATACGCCCGGGTCCCGCCCAAGAAAATAAATAAAATAAAAAATCGACGCTGCTAAGCAAAGATACGCGCCGACGCATCGTGCATCGTAAGGAGTGAGTCGAGGCAAGGATGGGCCTCACGGGGTGTCCGTTTCTCCGCATTAGTCAACGAGAGGGACCTCAAATTTCCTCGTCGCTTAGGATGTCAAAGTTAAAGTCCAGGCTCCGGGGTAGGCATTGTGCGCCTTCCCTCCGAGCTAAATGGTGTGGGCAAGCCACCCGTGGCCCATTGAGTACAAGCCTCATCCCTCAATCTTCCTATAACTTCGTCCCGCTGAGCAACCAGAGTTACTTGTTGGTGAAGGTCCCCACGCAGCCTACGACACTCCTCACGAGTTTACAGCCTTGGAAACCTCACGACGAGCCCCGGCCCAAAGAAATGGGCCTCCTATCATAGCTTCATCTTGGGCCGCACGTGAGCTCTTCTTGCACTCAGCCTCGCCCGGGGATGGGCAGCTCTCATCCCTAAGCATCCAAGCCCATACCGAGCGCATACGCACTCGCCCCCCGGGCCTCTAGCAAGTCATTTTCAGGCAACCCGCAGCCTCATCCGAACCTCCCTAAGCTCACCTGCCGCTCTCAAGCCAAGCCTGAGTCTCCCTCCCTCTCATCTTCACCCTCACCCAGCACTCACGACATAGGCTGCTAAATCAGATTTAAGCTTCATACCGCTCCCCGGTCATATCGCACCCGATCCCACAACTCGCCCGTCATGTAAGGGCCACCTTCTCGCCTTATAAACCCGAGTAAATTGGCACGACCTTCATTTAGATTTCGCTGGGCCAAACTCTTCAAATGAGTAGCCCCTGCCACACCCAGCGCAAGATCAACATCTAACATAGGATCAACACCCAACTCATGTCGAAATCAGACACGACAAGATATGGGAACTTACAGAGGCAACCCCCTGGAGGGATAGAGCCAAAGCTTCCTTAATAAAGTAAAGGAGCCCGACCCCTCGAGATCATAATCTTAAGTGATTAGGCCTGTGGCGCCTCGCTACAAGCCCAGACATGAGCAAGAGCCGCCATCCTCGCTGCGAACTCCTTCCTCTCAACTCTTCCACCTCAGGAAGGTGGCGAACGCGACAGTAGATTCCAAATCAGATAAGTACGCATCACACGGCCGCCGACAAACTCTCCTGGGATGAGCTTCCTCATTTTCAAGACTTAATCTTAACGAGATTGTGAACCTGGGAAGCTTTAAGGACCTCAGCCGAGGCGACAACATTCGCCTGATGTTCAACTGCGGTAGAAGGGGAAGAGGGAAGAAGCCCCTAATTTCTAACTCGCCTTTGTGCCAGCCGCCTTCCCCTCAACTGAGTCCAAGGTTTTCCCCGCTTCACGCTCCGGATTTCAAAGACGCTCCACCTGAACTAAGCCTCCTCTGGTAGCTCGCACAGCGGCCCGAAGCGGAGAGACGCTCATAGTGGGCAAAGGCCTCAAACAGCAGCTGGCCGACTCGAGCTCGAAGGGCCGTGAATATCCGACATCGCCTCACAGAGGATCACTGGGGACACTCATCCAACGCCTGCACTATGACGTTATCTTCAGGGCTGAGATCGGGTCGAGCACCTGAGAGGCACGTGGACAATGCAGAATTAGAGATATCCAATGACCTCATAAAGATTATACCAAAAACAAAGAGACACTCACGTAGATTCTCGGGGGTGGTCCAAGCAACTGGAACGCCCAGGGTGTCATGCTTATCAAGAGGGTCATATTCCCAATTGCGGCCGCTGACAAAGAAGTAACGTTCCTTCCAAAGCCTGTGAGAGGGAGTAAGACTCCAAATCACCGCAGGAGTGCCAAGACGCCTAGAAAATAGAGGAAGCCCTCGCGGTTTCCTCAAAAGATAAAGGAGCAAAGCTATACTAGTAACACCGAGCCCCCTGTCCCTAAAGAAACCACAAATGCAACCAAAAGCCACCCCAATGATGTGCGAAAGTTGAGAGGGACGACATTGAAGTGCTACAAAAACCCCTTTATGAAGGGATGCAGGGGAAGCCACCATTATCGAAGTTACTTTAGTGAAGCACCATCTTAGGTACGGAAACCACATAGGAGGTCAAAACATCAGGGGACCAGACTCGGACGCCAAAAGGAGGTCGGTAACACCTAGCAAAAGTGGCCCCATACAAGGGACCAACCTTGCTAGGCCCCACAGCCAAAGCATTCTGAACGGCGGATTCTAGGTATTCTGACCCCCCAAGATACTTAATCTGGTCTAATCTCCCTTACCCTCGTCTGCGGGAAAATGGGCGCCTCAGCATCTCAAGACTGACCCCACAAACTATCAGAGGCGCCGCTAGTCTCGGGCCTGAACTGCAACACCAAGAGTCACCTCCAATACGTAGAGAAGAAGAGCGACCCGGACCCATGGTGATAGCAGGTAATGAGAACGAAACTTGGCCGACTTAACCCTAATGCCTCGACGTATCGCCCGAATAGACACCAAAGAGAGAAAGACGCAATGGTCCCAGGAATAACACGGAAGAAGCTATCTCAGGAAAGACGCCAGAAAAGGACTCTGCACAAAAGATTTAGATGGAAATTAAGGAAGAGGGAAGTCCGAACTCGCGAAAAGCGAAGAAAAAAAGTTTCAAGATCAAAGTACACAAGACAGAGATTATCATAAAGAAACAGAAGGAAACCGAAGTAGCTGAGAAATGACGCAAACCAAGAGCGTCACACGTCAGAAGACGTATGACGATCTACCAAGCCCTAATCAACCGGGCCCTAATCCAACCCAACCAGCGCATCGCGCGGAAATTGCATTCGATACGGAAATGCATAACCCTCGCTTCACGCAACTTGCATAATAAGGGCGGGGCAATCGATGGTTTCAAAATCGTCAGAGGGCCCACTCGCCAAACCCAAAGAAGAGTCGCGACCCATCAAAACACTCCTGTGCCTCGACACCAACCCGCACGGCGCCTAGGTCCTCGGCCCAAAGGTCTGCTATGGGTAATCTAGAAAGCCCATATCAAATCAAACTAAATCCCACGATAAGGGAAATATAATAATCCCTAATAACATATTATCCTGCAAATCCAACTAAATCTCATCAGTAAGGAAAACAAGATAATTCACGATATAACGCTCATCCTGCAGATCAAGCCGGATCCCACCAATGAGGAAGAAAGATAATCTAGCCAAACTGCTAATATCCCTAATCGAATCCCATACCGATAAAAGCAAGAAATATCCTAGTCCAATGGGAAAGAATCTTAATCACCATCCAATCAAAACATATACTATAAATACCAAAGTCACCCTACTCCAAGTGAAAGGTGTACGCAACAACACATTCGCCCCTCTACAACTATCTTTCTCCCAAATGGAGGAACCCACTCTAGGCATCGGAGCGGCACTCGGCGAAGCCCCCGTCGGGCCTTTCTTCTTCTTGTTTTGCAGAGGAGAGCAACGCCTGCCTCGGCAGAGACTTCTGCCTAAACAAATAGCCTGTGTGTCCCAGCCCAATCCGCCCCAACACGCTCCATTCCCCCTCCGGTTGAAAAAAGGCATCATCATTACTTATCTTAAAGTGTAAATTATAAAATAAATAAACAAGATAATTTATAGTATCTTTGTGGAACTATGAAGGTTTTATTTAAAAAACTATAACACTGATTTGATTTTTTACTATTTTTATTTTCAATTTAAAATTTTTCTTAATTTAATATATTTTATATTTTTAAATATATTTAAAAATAACATTTATTTATGTAGTCATTTTTATATTTATACTGTTATTTTTTAAAATAATCTAAAAAAAATTTAAGAATATTTTTTTAAAAGAGAAATTTCATGATTTAGAACAACAAGACATTACATCTAAATACATAAACCAAAGTGCTAAAAATATTAGAGGATGATACTACATCTATGTTAATAGCAAGAATAAACGAATCAAACCTGTGTAATTGATAATCCTAAGATATTTAGAATATCTAAAATTTAGATTTAATGAAGCTATATCGATGAATAAGAGTTGTTATGACTTTTTATCCGATTGAAACAATCGTCGCTTAATCACCACACAAAACCAATCTTAAATTGAAATCCATTGTCGTTGAATACAAACCGCACGCCATGCATAAAACACAAAATAACAAATGAAAATCAAAATGAAAACTTAGATCTGATGGAAAAACTCCACTTTATCGAGAAGTCTATCTTTAGTGGATAAACGATGGAATGCGATTTGAGGTCAAAGAAGGCTAAAATCCCACTCTTCTTCTAACGAGATAAAGAGTAAGAATTAAAAGGAATTAGGCTCTATAGGAGAGAGATAAAAAAAATTAAGAAGAACTAAATATTGGCTTAATCAAAATTTCAAAAATTTATTTTATTTGATAGTTTTCAATATGAACTCGTCATTTAATGGAGGATAGGCAATAAAGAGAGGGTTACTATTTGGAAGAATCTGTGGATAAAGGATAACCCGAATTTAAACTAACTACCTTGACGTTGATCACCCAAATCCTTGCTAATCGTATTAGTATAATTCTATGGCATTCGGGGACAAAAAGAATAAACAATTTTCCAATATATCGGACTATAGCTTGAGGATATTGATACAATATAGGTAATTGAAAGTTGATTGAAAAAAAAATTGAAGAAATATCGAGCATTATCGTCATATTTCCTTACGATATATCGAAAAATATCAATGAGGGTCACGAAATATTAAGCATCCCACATGCATGAAGAAGAGTTTGTCAAAAAAATCGGGCAAAAATCCGTGGCATGCTCCATATATCCCTATTTTTTTAAAAAAATCATCCATGCTAGCAACTGCATTTTTTTTTTTTACTAAAATGGAATAAGAAGAGAAAAAGAAAAAGAAAAAGAAATGAGAAATATATTGAGAGAAGCTGGAAAAGAAGAGACGAAAAAAGAAGAAAAAAAAATGAGAAGAAGATGAGAGGGGAGAAGCGGTCCGCGGCCCGGAGAAACGAGGCTCCAAAGAGATTTTGGGACTTATATGGTTAAAGAGAAATCAATAAAGGAGATAGTATTTGTGAAAGATAGATAGATGATTCAGATTCAATCTTCTAAAAAATACATGGCCAAAAGTTCATATAAGAGCTCAAATAATCTTAAAAAATTAGGTTTTTTATTTTTTATTATTTGATGCATTCATGTGTTACATGTACAATTGTTTAAAAATAAATTAAGAAACCATAATTTTCCTTAATATTATAAAAAAATCCGAATTCTTACTTGATGAATTAAAATATGAGAATATTTACAATAAAAAGTTAAGAAACCATATTTGCACTAAATTTTTAATTTTAATTTTATATATGTTTATTTATGGTTTAACTTAATAATATTACTTTACTGTAATAATAGATATCATTAATAATTATTTTTAGTTAGAATAAAAATTAAATATCTCTTCTTTATTAAAAAAAAATCAATTTAAATAGACCTAAAAATAGAAACTTGATATTTAAAAATGGAAATCGAAATTTTTATTAAAGATTATTGTAATGTAATTTATATATAAATTATTATGAATATTGTCTTCAACAAATATATTTTTGTTATTTATATCTTATATTTATAATTTGTTATTTTATTAATTTTTAAAATATTTATATAATTATGTTTCTACCTATATTTATGTAAAATTATTCATATTGTTGATAGAGTTCCATACAGCTATTCAAGATTTTCTGTTTTCTTTGTTGGACAAGTAGTACAATTCTCTGTTTGCTTGATCAGAAAATGCTGACTAGCTATTCAGAGTCTTAACTCTCCCTTTGTCCTTTTACCATGCACTTCCCATAATTGATTTATTCGTGGAGTGTTATTGAATGAAAGCCAAAAAACTACCTCATTTAAGAAAAAAAGAAATTACTCATTTAAGAGAAAATAATATATGATGTATATAAGATATTTATGTCACGACAACTATATGGTTTCTTTAAAAAAATTCTGTTATTGTAAATATTTATATATTTCGAGAAACCAATTAAAAACAACTCCTCATATATATTTTATTTTCTTTATTTCTCATTCTTCCTTATAAAATTTTCCTAATGAGCTTGCATCAAATAATGTGTTTGAAAAAATTAAGCAATTTTGATGCCAAAATAAAAGACTAAATTATAATAATTGATTTGCTGTTGCAACTACAACAACACAATTGCATTTAGAACTTCAAAGTCGTTAACAAAGAACAATGGCTATATGGACGTTTAAAATGCCACTGTCCCGCACAATGCAGAATTCGGGCTTAAATTTCATTATTATTTTATATTTCATACCATTCTTCATACTTTGGTTTAATAACCTATATAAATTGTATTACATATTTTGAGTACTAAATATAATAAGTTGAGTATAATTTTATCAACTAAACTACTAGAAGTATTTGGTGTAATATTAACTTATTGAACAAGTAAATAACGACTAAGATTTACGAGGCTGTAGGAAACCACATGATAGATTATTTAAAAATTTCTTTATAATTTTGTAAAGTTGATTGATAAATATCCACAATAATATTTCTAAATCTTTAGAGAAATCGATAACTAAATTTTTTGAATTTATAATATTAATACATTTTTCAACTATATAATTCGCAGTTGTATTTGTTTGTTCAACTTATCCTTGTATTGCTTTCATTAACATTTTTAGTAACACTGGACCCTTAAAAAAAGAGATCATTTTTATTTTGAAAAGGGACTAGTCATTATGCATTTATAAAACAAAAGAAGACAAATATGTGTCTATAAATGAGAAGCATGGAGCCCCGTCATTTGATTTGTTTTTGTACATACCTACTAAGCATAGGGAGCTCACGAAACAAATATCGGAAAAGTAACCCCAAACGCAGTTTAAGGAATGTGATAACAATGCGCGCCCTAAGACCCATACAAAAGAAACAAAAACACAAGCACCATAAACTAAGATTCGCAAAGACACCAAAGATTCTGATTATTTCAAATAATCATACCGTACAACCCCACACTAGCCGATTAAGACCATGCAGGTTCAAATCATATAAATATATTAAAACATTGTATACAAATACTATATAAAAAATATCAACATATATCAATGAGTCCTTACAAGATAACGGCCTTTATATTTCTCTAGGACGGCGCTAGAATACACGTACCGTTGGCAATGGTCCCGTGGAATCTCAAACGGAGTTGAGGGAGCCGAGGGAGCTTATGGATGAAGTACTCGACGTAGACGTGGAGCAGGAGGTCACCTAGCTGGAAGTGGACCCAACTCTGATACAAGGTCAAGGATGGTGTCACCCGATGGAGGCAAATGTAGGGATCGATAAAGTGTGGGATGAGAAGGTGATATTCCATCATGCTATGGATGCTGGCTCTAGCGACAAATTTATACATGGTAAAGTATGTGTAAGTGTTCAAAAGGAAAGGTGATGTGTAAGGTTCAAAAGTGGAAGGCATGTGTAAGTGTAAAGTGGGGTATGAAGGTGATGTGCAAAGGTAGGGCATAAAAATATCAGGTGCATGGGGTATCAAAGTAGGAAAAGTCGGCTTAGGTATACCATGATCGCCCTCACCATCTCGACCATGACCTCGTCCACCATCTCAACCACGACCTCGGCGATCAACTCTCCCATTCCTTTCTCTCCCTTCCCAAAGCCCCGAGTCGACATTGATCGGGAGTGGATAACACCGGAGGTCTAATGGATGGTCCATGTGATGTAGATGCCTCCTGATCGTAGCCGACGATGCGATGCTCTTCTTCGATCTAGTGTAACACTGATGGAGCAATATGATGTAAGTCGTACACCAAACCGGTGGTAGCATAGCTCGAGCGACTAGCTATGTCAGCCATGGCAGAGATCTGAGTGAACCAAACAAAGAATTATAAATACGTAATCTATTGATTAAAATTTGGAAAACACTTTAAAAACACAGGACTCTAACTTACCAAAACCCGAAAGTATAAATTTACCAGAGTATGGAACCCATATCATCCCTATGCAAAGGGTGGTAAGTCATAAAACGCCGTGGTATGTTAACATCATGTCATAATCGCATATATGGATCATGGAAGTCCATCATACCACCATAAGGGTGTAGGATGATCCTACCAATGTATATCCCATAAGGCAACGTGATGGAGCATGATACGTTGCCCAATCTCTCTGGTGTCGTCCACATGCATCCCACTCTATTTAGTTGTCGTCATAATGAAGAAGATGGAGGTATCTCCTGGTGCAACCCAAACTGGCGCAAGACTCGCTCTGGACGATGCCACTCAACAGCCTCGAAACATATAAGCGGTGACATCGTCCGCCAGATCTCCTGATCAGCTAAGCAGATATCAAGAAGTTGGTAAACCAACTCTCCGACGATGGTCAAGCCATAAGCACCTAAGCACATTTACACTTGACGCCAAAAAACTTTATGTCAATAAGGAATAAAATTACTATAGAACTATATACTTTACATATATAATTACCTCGATCAAGAGTTTAAAAATTCAAATGATCTCTATGTATAGGAGGAGACCGGATGGGTTATGCACTTTCAGAGCAAAGGTAGGTACTCTCCACCTACACCCCAATGGAAGAGCCGGCTCGCTCAACGACAAAGCTTAATCGGGTGATCCATCGCCGAGGGCTCCTGCAGTTTACGCTCCATCGACGACATCCTCATGCCTGGCCCCGAGAGAGTGTACAAGACATGTAACTCAGAGGGCGTATAAGAGCACCAAGTGACATTGTAGTATTTCTAAGTTAAATATGAAATGATAATTTATGGAACCCAATGTTGTAATAGAACAAGGATAAAATCGTAGTTTGGTTTTAAAAGCGACATGAAGGTCAAGTAATCAAAGTAGATGGGGCCATAATAGAAATAAAAACAAGTTATTTGCACAATAAGTGCTTGAGGACTTAAATGGCAATTAAATGAAATATTAGAATATAAAAGAGGTGAGACAAAAGCCAAAAATTCATTTGTCTCATTTATGGTTAGGGCAAAACGTAGGAGAGGAGAAAAAGGGAGAAAAGAAAAGGAAGAAGAGGAAGAAGAAGGAGAAGGAGAAGAAGACTAAACCATATGGGTATGTTTTCATCTTGAATCATGGGTATTTTGATTCTTATGATTTGTGTGAGATTTTAATTCTTGTTTTCTAGGGTTTTGTGGAAGAGATCACCTAAACCCTAGATTTGTTGAAGTTATGTGGGTAAAACCCTAATTGGTGGAAAATAAACATGGAATCATCATATTTACATGGTTTTTAGAAGAATTGTTGGACCTTGGGTTAAATTCAGAGCTAAAGAGGTTCTTAGCATTAAACTGTGGTTTTGTAGTATGAGGTTCCAAACCACCACACAAGTATTATGAAGAAAGCTGGATGAATTCCATGATGAATTTTGAGGTATTATGGGTTAGAGAAGTCAGGAGCGAAGAAAAATTGGTACCAAAAGTGGCAAAAGAAGCACCTCTGGCAATTCCCGGTTGTACCGGGGAAACAACGTAGTCACGCGCATAAATTTCAACAAATGTAACCTATACGGCATAGCGAGTCAGACCGATGCCACCAATGTAATGCAATCAGACGCAGACAGTCGTGAGTCAGACGGGTACAACAAGGCCCAAATGTCCGTAATTGTGTATTTTTGTATAATTGCTTAAATGCAATAATCGTATCGCATAGGAAACCTTTCTTATTAAATGATTAAGAAAGTTGTTCAAAAAGATCGAACTCAATGAAAACGTAGCGCATTCGCCGCCGACGGCGATATTCGTTGAGCGAATTAAGTTCGGGAAGTACGCGGAAATATTAGCCATATTACAAGCGACACAGTTCACCCCATTCTTTTGAGTGTGTAAAGCAAAAGCAAAGGCTGAAAGTAGGAGTCGTGTTCGTTTTTAGCGTGCTATGAGCTGTTTTCTAAACCTACTTTTCTCAAATACTAGTATTATTGTTATAAACTCGTTTACACTGTATTTAATGGTTTTGAGTTGTAAACCATAATTCAAAGAGCAAGCAATGGTTTTGATTTAAACCATATTTGAAAAGGCAATGTTTGAATTATCAAACCATATTTAAAGCAAACAATGGTTTCGAATTAGTAAACCATGTTTCAAGCAAGCAAACAAGCAATGGTTTTAAATTGTAAAACCATATTTCAAAGAGCAAGCAAGCAATGGTTTTAAATTGTAAAACCATGTTTCAAAGAGCAAGCAAGCAAAAGAATATTTGTGAAAACATGCCTAACTAAAACCCTAGTTCTGAAGCAAGCATAATGTAAGTAGAGGTATTCCAAAGACGCACAAGGGTGTTAGGGATATCATATACATGCATTTTAAATTTGCCTGCTCCAAGAACTTAGTTCATGCATCATGCATTTAGGAGACCGTGACACGCATCGAATACATAAGGTTAAGAGCTCTAACTAAATTATGGTGATGGCGCACTCCGTGTCAATTCCACCATATTTATCTAAAAGGTGGAGTGAAGTGTGCCCAGCCCTTCCACCTAGGTGAGCGACCCGTGTCCGTGTCGCAACGGCACGGTCAATGCCTCGTGCCCCGCACCACTAGGTACAAATGAAGCGCAGGTAGGCGCCTCGCGGCCAGATGATTTATAAGCACGACTCATACGCCACTTGAAAATCATCCATTAGTGTACTTGCCAAGCCCCAGCTCATTTTGCTTTATTTTAAGAAACGATTGAGCCAGTCTGGTTTCATTCGTAACGCAATGAGCCCAGTTCCCGTGGTGATTTTGTACAAATATTGAGCCCAGTTCCCGCTTTTCTTTATTTTAAAGAACTGCAAATATTTCTAAAATTCGCTTATTTCTTAAAGTACAACCGTTATTCTAGCCCTTATGTTTTATGAAAAGTTTTGCAGTCCCTTGGAAGCAAGAGATCGGCAAAGTTTTATAAACTTTTAAAGCAAAGTAAAGGTAAAGCAAGATTTGAGAAAAGTTTTAGAAATCTTTGCAAGTGCAAGCAAGCAAGAGATTTTGAGAAAGTTTTAGAAACTTTTAAAGCAAAGCAGTACAAAGTGGGAAGGAAAGGGTATTTAAAATAAACTGCAAAGAGAGTTTGCGCTTTTGAGATATTTTCCTAAAAGCAAAAAACATTTTGGCAAAGCATACACTCACCAGCCGCTGGCTCATTATTTTGTGTTTTAAAACTATTTTTCTCGTGCACAGCACTGACACTGTATTGCATTAGGGGCCTCCCACATTTAAATGGTAAGTGTCATATTATTAATATTTTCGTAAGGAAATACTTTGAATTTGTTACAATGGAGCATACAAAGGTACATAGTGTAGTTGTAAAATGTATTGAGCTGAGGCTCTTGAAAGGACATACAGCTGCCATATTTGGAAAACAAGCGCATGGCAGATTTATAATTATCCTATATGCAGCCGTCATGCTGCTAAGGTTTTACCGCTGCTAATTTACAAAATCACAAGTTAGAAAAGGAAAAAATTTTATACGAGGTTTAAGCAAGTACGCCACTGGCTTCTGCCATATAATTTCAACACCGTAGAGGTAACGAGCGGGATTTTCAGGGGAGGTTTCAGACACCGCTAGTGGGGTGGGGTGTGTCAACATCAGCATCGTCATCATGTAAGGCATGAGGGACTGGTGGTGCTAGATATGCTGATGATCTCCCAAAATCGAGTCGGCCCACGTGAAGTCTCTCCTGTTAATCAAGCAGCTGAATATAAACAACAGAAGAAGCAACCTAATGATGTGTTGTGTATATGAATGTGTATGTAATAAAAAAAAAATTTACATACTTGTACCAATGTAATACAACCGCTAAAACCACGTCTAAGATCCAAGCCGCCTAAGATAACTCACTGGCGTATACAAAGCAGCATCACCACCCCAATTATAAGTCCCAAGATAAAGCCAAATCCAGAGTAGAGAAAGCATGTATGAACGTAATTCCTTCTTTGTCCGGGCAAACAAGAAGGATCCCATACGCTTAAGATGAAACCACGCGCACTTCGCCTAAAGCGACCCCCATCTCTGATCAAGTGCCGGGTGGATAATTTGAAACACACAACCACCTGATGGAGATAATGGTATCTTGAGATACCACGTAAGATACCAGCACCCCTACAACGCAAGTATCGAGCACACATAACCCGCGATCTGCCGGGTCCGTTTATTAATGGCGCCATGAGCCATAGCAACATCCCCGTAACGCGGATCGCCACCCTCCCACCGCACATGTTTGATGTCTTGAGCCTCCATCTCTGAACAGACAAGGATAAGTGGCCAATCGATCATGTGGCCTAAGCGCATGATACCATGAACTTCACGCTGATCACTGATGATCGAACACGTGGATCCATCTCCACATACCATGGTTTCTCTCATATGTCGGTGAGGGTGGAGTACTTCGGAACCAGTAACTAAGAAACAAAGTTTATAATTGAATATATATAAATTACATGGTACAACTGGAAATATTAATTGGATAAGTAATAAAATACATACTTACCTATATCTACTAAGTGGGACTCAAAGATTCGTCTCCTGGCCGAAGCCAAGACAAGATGGGATCCATACGGATCCCACATGAAACCCCTCCGAACGCCATATCATAACTGATGTCCGAAAAGGCACTTATAAATATTAATGTTCACATCGAGAGACTCAGACACCAGTAATTCAAGCAAGACTAACATAGCGAATAATAAATGTAATAGACATACGCTACGATTGATGTCTCATTACGAAGATGTCGATTACACATACATGATTTACTTACATATACAGTACAATTTCATAATCAAGAAATACACATTCGAACATAAGTGTTATACAAAGCAACTACATTCATACATTCGTACACCCTGCATTACCGGAATCTCAGACTTATTCTACAGATTCGCCATTATGACCGCTTGTTTGCATAACCCACATGTGATAGTTAGCTTCTCCCTAACGTCCATTTCATTATGCAACCAGTCGATGAAGACGCCCACGCCTACGTGTTTACCAATTTGTTGGCACAATCGTAGATCACTATAAAGAGGCCACTATCTTCAGCTGAATACTTATAACGTCACCGCATCATAAAGTACAACCGTAGTGTAGTAGCCTTGTACAAAATCAAAATCAACAATATCAATATACCATACGTTGGGCTATGATATGGTTACATGGAAACTTAAGGTCGCGTACTTCACATATGCATTTTTGTCATGTAAGTCAGGCGAGCGCGCTCGAATTGCCTGACTTGATTATGAAATCAGCCTTGTACGTGATCAGTAACAACTCCCCATCGACTAGCCTTAACAACACGACCCTAAATCTAAGCATCAACATATGGAGTGAACTGCTCTCTATTCTCAAATTCAATTTAATATAAGACATGCTTTTATATTAAACCATACTTTTTACTTCATTCATGATCAATGTAAAACAATACTCATGCTTATTCATTTTCACATACTAGCAATTTACGGCCCATTAACTGTCAAAGGTTCTTTCATGCAACAAATCATTCAACAATTCAATTCATGAGATCTCAACATGGCACTTAAGATGGTGTTTAGTCATAAATCCATTTTTGATTTGCTTTGTCAAGTTTGCTATATCACTTTGACTATACCATTTATATTTCATTTAATTTTATTCAAATTTCTGCGAATCCTAACCTTGTTGTTGTTCTAAGGATGTGATTACACACTTAACAATTTCAAGTTCATCATCATGACAATGCCGACGCGAATCCTATACGGGACATCAACAATTTCGAATTGCTCATGAAGGATGCCTGCGCATCCCGTCATGTTGGTCGTCGCAGATATCAATTCAATTCAAGATATCAAGAATTGACAAATTGCTTTATAATTCAATTAATCACTCATACAATTAATTGTCAACATTTCAAATATCACATTTTCAAATCCATATGCACTTTTGTAATAACATTTCAGAGATATGCATATTCCATACAATCATTTCATATTTATTTGGTAAACTACCAAAACACTTAAGGTAAGGATAGTGGTTCAGTGAAGAAACCAAAATATTGATTTCTTATAGCCCTTCCTTCGATCTCGGTCCTAGGTTAGGTTATCCAACAACCCCTAGTCAATCACAATTATCACATTTAAGAGTAAACAATTATCACACTTAACAAATCTCGCCGAGGCAAAGTAAAGCTTCGCCAAGGCGGTGAGGTACGGTAAGTTTTTGATTTACTTTTATCCTTATTTGAACTCCATTAACTATTATTAGGGTCTAAACTATCTACGAACAAGGTGTTCCTAAACAAAAATCCAAAAAACAATTTTATGTGAATAAAGAGCTGTGCCACAAAATACCGAGGTGCCATTTTCGCACTTCACCCTCGCCGCTGAGGGTATCACACGCCTTGAGTGCGAGTCCACGCCGGCGTGGTTCCCACGCATTGCAGAGCCCGATATTGCCCAGATTTTCCGGGGCTTTTGCACTTTGAATTTTTCTCCATACCCACCTCAAAACTAAAAACAAAACATGGGAATCACTCCCAATAACATCCTAATATCGCTGTTTTAAACAACTATGAGCAAAACCTATGGATGGATTAGGCTTCAACACCTTAAACATCAAATATAACTTCTAGTATTTAGGTCACCAAATCTCAACCTTTGAAGCCCTAGCTTTCTTTCTTCAACACCATAAAATTCTGCACAAACATGGAGATATTCACACCAATCTCCAACTATTTCCCAAAACCCTAGCTTTTTCTCCTCTCCCACTTCTAAACACTGCAGGCCAAATGAAGAAATGTGTTTCAGTTATTCACATTTGGTCTTATTTCATTTTTAAGGCCATGCTCAACATGGTATAATCTAATACTTCATTTTTTCTCCTTTCGCCTCTACCACTTTCATTTATCATTAATCGACTTATGATTAAGCTACCTGAATTTTTGGTCTCTAGTCTCATTTCACAAATTCCAAATTTACCTTTACACTTGGGTTTATTTGGTTCAATCACTTTCATTTAGCATATAATATTAATCCTCCATATGTCACAGATTCACTATGATTTCATATCATCGCTTTCCTGAAAAACCCAGTTTGGCTCAATTCATACCCTAATATATAATAAAAATTATTACAGAAATTCTAGGGTATTTTTAGGGCGTTATGCTTAATTACCTCCAAATGTCGGGTCATTATCTCGCATTCCTATCATCCATCATGCAGTATTCCATAATCGCAGGATTTCGTTCCCTAACCATCGTGCTCGTAATTTTAATTCTCCAATTTGTAGTCATATGCTGGCCGAATTTGTGTTTTGTACCATTAAAGCCGCCTGTATAACTGGGTTTATCAAGAGTTTATCTAACCGGTCATAAAATTGCTTCGCAGATGACGCGATGCAAATCTCGTGATAGGCATGGTGCGCGTACCAACCAAGTATGGGGGATCACATCTACCATAATACCCGGATGTCCTGTCGATATAACGCAAATTCCCGGGCCCCGCTGAAGTTATTTCATTTCTAATACATGCCGCAACCATTCTCAACTATCGCGACTCGATTTTGTAATAGCAAATGTCAATGGAAATAACCGGACATTCTTCACACACCCCATAGCAATCAATAACGTGCCTTTATACTTCCCATATAAATGTGTACCATTAATACCACATAGACGCAAATACCGAACCCTTCAATAGATGGCTTGAAATGACCGTAAATACGGTTTGAATATCTTTGTTTGGCATATTAATGTCACAATGTCACATGTTTTCCAAATTACAACACATCTAGAATTTGCTTGCTCTAAGGCCAAGAACAAATGTGGCAGCTCTGTGTATGATTGATAAAAGTCACCAACAACTCGCTCTTAATTGCTTTATGCTTCATCCAATGCCTTTTTTGTATGATATTTCATATCCTCATTTCTCCATCACACTCGCTTGAATAGCAGCTGTAGTCAATGTGAATTGTACCTTAATTATTGCCTTTATATGAGCAAAGAACCAAGCTCAGGTCCACCGATGATGGTCCCTGCTCAAGCAAGGATTGACACAAGTATGCGGCCCTTTATATTTTAAGATAAATAAATAATAAAGTATATCTTTCACAACCATTTATCTAAGCTTCCATGGACAATGACATTCTTCCGCCTTCTTACATCTTAAAACGAGCAATTTTTTTGAGGATGCAACAACGACAAACTCTTGGTGTGTTTAATCGAAAGGGGGCTTGTATCCCCTGCAAAATCAGATTTAGAATTAAAAAACTTGCCAACTACAAATTCTCCACTGAATAACTGTAGTATGTTGCACCCATATCCAACCACTTACAACAACATTACCCAGTTTTCAACATGTTCAAATTCGAGGTGTTGGTGGTAAGTGATAATGAATGTGGATGACCATCTAATGTCTCAACATCTCGTTATTTGATACATCACAAGATGATGTTTCACAGAGAGACATATATCCTTTACTCATTCTCCAAAACTTGGTTCAAAGTTCTAAGGATGATGCATGTCCACGGGGCCAACATCCAGATTCCATTTCATTCATGATCAACATCTTCATCATATTCATCATTACCTTCTTTATAAGAGTAGTCTTCATCATCTCCAAAAACTCCAGTATCTGATACTGGACCGCTACTAAGCCCATAACCATAGTCAAATTCTGCAACATTGTAATTGTCGCGAACTAATAAATCTACATGGCCACTCACAGATTCACTTGTGCCTAGACTCGAACAACTTCAATATACAATTCAATTTCCTCAATGCTAGTTGTGTTAACTATGTTCAACATTCTACACACACACTACATCAAGTTATCCTATATCGAAAATATTGGAACCTATTTCCACTCTTTTTAGGGGGGATACTTACAATTAAGGACTAATTGAATTTTTGTTTGTCAATGATTGTTCTTGAGTATATCATATAATGGGCCAATTTGTTCAAACGTGCATTTAACCAAGATATCCAAAGGCAATAATAATTTTCTCCCCTCATATTTCACATTTGTTTCAGTCCTCAATATTTGTCCATTGTAATAACATATCACTTAATAGTTGAAATGTGTATACTGACCTGCATAAAATGGTCCTAAATGAATTAAATAATATGAGAGGTCATTATCCCGATATCATGATCAACTTTACCTCCTCATAAAGAAAAACAATCAAGTTCTAAAATAAAAATATGACAATTCCAATTGTCCTCACTCTCAAATTTATGGCTTGTGTGGTTTAGCATAGTATTTAGGCTTTAGGTTTACTATTAGTTTAGGGGTTTAAGGTTTAGGTCTGAGTTTTACTATTGGGGTTTAGGGTTTAGTGGTTTGTGTATTAGGTTTGGCGTTTTAGGCTTTGTGTTAAAATAGGGGGTTCGGGTTTACTGCTTAATGCCATAACAGATTTGTCAAATGAGGTTAAGAGCCATAGTTTAGGCTACAATGTGGTTACAGTGCTCAGTTTTCTGGTTTATCGCCTTACGATTTAGAGTTTTATGGTTTGTGTGGTTTTAAGGTTAAGGGTTTAGGTTTTAGGGTTTTAGGGTTAGGGGTCTGCGTTTTCATATTTAGGTTTACGGTTTTATGATTGAGATACACCACTTAAAAAATCACGCTAAACATTGAGAAAAGACATAAATAATTCAAGGAAAATGATTGAATTATGAATTATGTATGTTTGTGTGTATTTACCTATGTATCATATATATAGATATGTATAATGATCTTTTTTTTGTAAAGTTTCATTTCTCATTGCTACCAACTTTGAAATCATAATTGCCATAAGTCTACTCTCAAGATATATGAAGAACCAATTCAAATGTCATTATAAGGCTACTAAGATTGTTGAGATATTTACAAGGATCTTGTAAATAATGGCATGTTAGAGGGAGAGGAGAGGAGAGTTTGGGAAAAACAAACAAAATATATTTTTTGTTTGGAAAACGTTTTTAAATTTTTATTAATAGAAAAACTATTTTAAAAACGGTTTTCAAATGGGTACCAATATTTTTTTTTTCATTTTTATGCAAAGCTGTAAAACCCGAGGAAATTCAAATTTTTTGAGAAAGGGTAATACGGTAATTTCGGTTGAAAATCCGAATTTTATAGATCTCGATGACCTAAACTGACTTCACCGTTGAAATCGCTTTCAAATCTAGCTACCATGTCGAATTTCTCGCGAATTCGGTGACGCCTAATTTGCGTTTTTCGAGGCATCAAAGGTGTACAACACTCGCTTCAGGCCAGTGGTCACACAAAGGCGCAACGGTCAAGTGTAGGGTGAGTCAAACAAAGGGCCTGGCTGGGCCATAGGAAACATGTGACACATCATGTGATTGGAGGAAAACCCGCAGAAATGGATAAGTGGAGGGTGGAAACTAAGCCAACCAATGGATAAAGCTGACATGTGGCAAAGATGACATCTCACTTGACCCATTTTGGACCAAACTAGTGGGATGGGGAGAGAGTGAGGGAAAGAAAGAAAGGAACAAAAAAGGAAAATGAAGGAAAAAGACAAAGTTTTAGAGAGAGAGATACCACCTTATCTCTAGATTTCCCGACGATCGGACAGGCGATTTTAGGCGGAGCAAGAGAAAGAGTTCATCCCCGCTGTGCGCTTCGCATGGGAGACCGGAGTCGTGGAGTTTCGACAAACCTCCAAGATGTGGGTTTTCTCCCATCATTATTCTTGTCTAAAAAGCCATGAAATGGTTTGGGAAAGCAGATATTTATATAATCACTATGATTCAAAACTTGCATGAAATGGGACTCAAGAAATGGGCCAAGTATCTTACAAGGACTGCTTTATAGTTCGAAGTGATTTTGGATTGAAATTAATCCATGTGTGTTGCTTTCATTTATATACTGAATTGAATAAGATAATCAGGTGAAAATAACATGTTAATGCATAAATTGATGTTAACATGATTATTTGAATTATATGAAATATAATATATGAACCATGAGAATTAATATAAGGAATTGCCATGATTGCATTCATAGCATATAGTACCATGATGAGTCTAAAAGGGAGAATTGTGATAAAAGGAATCACCATTCTGCGTGAATGGGGTGATGAGTCTAAATGGATAATATCCAAGTGTCGACTCACGGTCCATAATTAAATAAAAGAAATAAACAGCATAAAATCACGTGTTAGGCTTATGTCGATAGATCCCTAGGGTGAAATTCCAAAAATTCACATGTGGTTAAACATGATCTCCGGGCCATGGAGTCCAAAAACACCTAAGGCGCATGTTGGATCCAGGGCAGGACTCTCAAAAGACGTACCCATAAATGAACATCAAATAACAATGGCACTAAAATCGGAGAAGATAAACTCAAAGAAGGACATATCGTCCAATGAGTCTCACTACTAGGTGGAACACCAAGGACTGGTTTCACACTTGGCTTTGCAAGTGTAAGTGGTTCATTGGGACCTCGGGCGTATGTCGTGAGTGGTTCATCCTCATGGCGATATAAAGCATTCAGCGGAATCTGCAAATTGTATGGGATGTGGATGATTGTGGTGTGCCATTGCATGCTCATTTTAGGAGGGAGTAGCTATTGTAGGAAAATTCAACTACTGGGCATCGTTTCATATCCCATCGCTGATCCCCCTTTCAGGCATTGTGTGGAGTATTCAGGTGAGAGGCTTCAATAGAGGCCGTATTGGAGAAGAAAGCCATATAATGGCTTTAGATTTGGTTTATTTTTGTGTGAAACATTATGAAACATTTTGATTGATACATGTTTGTATAGGAGTATAATTAATTCTTGAAACTATATAGTTGGTTAAATTTTGGTGAGTATGGATGTATGGGCCCGATGTGGCCATTTTTACTTATGTTTGAGTCTCGGGTAAAGAGACACTCATTTTGTGGCATTGAGACACTCAATGACTATATGTATTCAAGTGATGATCTGATTATCACACCAATCTCGAAGCTCGGGGGCGTCGTAAAGCATTTTATAGCGTTCCATGGTCCTCTGCTAGCATTCTTCATACATATTATTAATAATGGTATAAATAAGAGATGATAGAGAGTTCAAAACAAATAAAATATATTTTTGTTTGAAAATGTTTTTAAATTTATTAATGTGTTCATTTTAAAAAACAGCTTTTCAAATGTGGTACTAATTTTTTTTCATTTTTATGTAAAGCATTTTTATAAGTGTCTAGTAAGGTCCCTGCTAGGCATTCTGCATATATCGGGTTAATGGGCCAGATGCTATAGTGGAGGAGAGAGAGTTTGGGAAAACAAACAAATATATTTTTTTGTTTGGAAAATGTTTTTACCCCAATAATAGAAAACTATTTTTAAAAACACATCAAATGGAAAATATTTATTTTTTCATTAAAAAAGCTTTTCTTAAGGTTCCAAGGTTCCTGCTAGTATTCTATTATATTTGTTATTTCATTTGTAGTTTCATAGTATCAAGAACCAATAAATAAAACTAACAAAACAACTCACTATATATTAAGTAACCTAAAAAACACATTAGAGATTTGCACTAAACTTTAATCATTTAAATGTAGATAAAAGACAATAGTCTTTATAAACTGGACTGGAAACACTCTAAAGTATCAAATATTTTCTGCTTCTCTCTGCTAAATGATCTTAAACAAGTTAATAGCGTATCGTTAAGCAAAAAGGTGAGAGAAATGGAACATCACTTTTCATATCTTTAGCTATTTATTCCCCGTTTTTCCAAATATGTTTGCTTCCCCAGAAAGTTGATCATAACTGATAGTGCCCAAAATCACCCCACATAGCCCAAACACAGTCAGTGGAACAAACCTTGTGTGGAAGGGTGTATCCTCCAGTTAGAATATGTATGAGCCCAGACGTGGGACTTACTCATGATAAACCCCATTACCTTATGCAGTCCAAGGCCGAAACTAAGCCCGGCCTGGATCGCACTCAGGATAATCCACTGCCCACCAACCCGAGTCGTAAGAAAGCGAAAGCACTCCACCTTCATGATCTACATCTACGTATTAAGGAAGAAGGATCTCCACGACACGCCTCAACATCCCTCAATATTCAGTTAGCGATAAGGAAGAGAAGATCCCCTACCCAATTGGGAAGATGTTGTATCGCCGTCTAATAAGGAAAGTCATCATGATCACCCATGATAAATACTGAGCAATTCCACCAAAGAAAGGTGACAGGCTGTAACGCCATCATCAGCTTGAATTCTTTCCTTTCATAAGAAGAAACTAATCTGGGTACCAAGAGGCGCTAACACACTTCGCCAGACTCTTGGTGCAAAGCAGGTGTTATTCATCGATCCGACCAGCCGATCAGCCTAATACCTAAGAAGTCAGCCCAAGATTTCGATAGAAAAGCACCACGCTCGTGCCACGCTGGGAATGATTGTCTTTTTACAAATAAACCATCGACATAGACTAATGGTATCGACTCAAAAACATGAGCAGGCCAAATACTAACCCCCAAGGACGCAAGACCAACAGACGACGTTGGACACCGCAAAACCGGAGAGATTGTGCTCTTCTCGCAAGAATGAGACGAGGCACCGCCCTGTCAATCACCGCTTGCCAAGGAGTCATGCACTCACCGACATGTGCAAATACCACAAGATGCGCCAACAGCCCAAGGAAGGGTCAACATTCCACAAGAGGAGCAATAACACCGGCGCCCCAAGACGCCGATTTCCAGAGGAGATAATGTACCGGACTAGGGAAGATCCCTACGTACTTGGAGATGATTGCAATGAAGGAATGGCTGACAGGACGAATGAGGTAGCGGGCCAACCCTCATCACCAGTGGGAATATGGAACCGACCGTATAAAGTGGGTTCCGTGGACATCCATAAGAGCTTCAAACACATGAAAGAGGTCGAAAGTTCGAGCCCCAAATTTCATGGACGCGAGACAACAAATTTAACTCTGCCACGCCAAGGTACTACACTTCCCTCTTCCAACAAAGTTCAGAATGTCGCAGATCAAAGCTTTCGACGGAACGAAAGACCCTGTAGACCACCTCAACACCTATAAGAACAGAGCGGAGCATGATGTCAAGTCCGAGATGTGAGTTTCGCCATCACGCTTTGCTGGCTCGGGCCTCACGGTTCAACAGCTCCCGCCAACCTCAATCTCATCCTTCATGAACTCTCCACGCTGTCCCACTTCATCTGAGTCTCGAACATACCGGAAGCCAGGCTCCACCAAGCAAACATGGTAAAACAAGGCCCTTAAGAAAACCTGAGGTCCTACGTCCAGAGGTTCAACTCGGAGTCATTAAGGGTAGACAACCCGGATGAAAAATTCGCCATCACCTCCTTTTATAGTCTGCTAAGATATTAAATTTAAAGACCTAATGTTCCCTCTCCATCTCAAGAACCCTCGTGGCATATGTGGTCGGGCGTTCGCTTAAAGGTATTAAATACATCAACTGGGCGTAGGAGGCCTACGCCTAAGCTTGGGAAGCTCTTCCGTACGAAACGAGGAGTACAAAGACGTGCGGACCAGTCCCAAGAGACGGGTTAAGAGACCAAGACAAATCTCCACAGAGGGGGCGTGGAAGACAGATCAATCTCCAAAGAGAGCAGGTAACGTCGGACCCCTGTCCACCTCACCCCCAGTCAGCAGCCACATTCACCTCATTATTCACCCCCTCGACGGCCCTTTCGTCTCAAGTCCCATACGAGGTGCACATGAGTAGCTTTAAGCTGGTCATCTCAGATGAAGACGAACCCAGCCAAAAGAGATATGACTAAGCATCGCACTCCATGGCATCACAAGATCTAAAGCGACCGTATTCAGTTGAAAGAACGGATTCTTAACCGACGTGACACCTCCTCCGTTACGTGGCTCCTAAAAATCTGGAATCCTGGTAGCACCTCCTCCACCTCACCTTGTCGCCCAGCCCCGACTCAAAGATCGCAATCTCGGGAGAGATCAAATGTGATTTGGACTACGACTTGCAGAGTCCATCAAATTGTAAAGGCTCACCCATTAGCTTCAAATCAGGAGATACTAGAAGTGCAGGCCACGTCCAAGCCCCCTGGTCGACACCACCATAACCTTTCAGACGTTGACCTCAGCGTCGCCAACATCCCCATGATGACCCACTAGTAATGGGCGGGTCACGCGCCAATAAAATAGTTCATATAGTCCCCGACGATTAACGAGCTCTGGCCGACATCATATTCAGATCTAAGATTTCCGGACAAAATAGCATTGGAAGGGAGAAGTTTGAACCTAAATGCCCACTTAAGGATTCTCCGAAGAGAGGTATCGCTCCCGGATCAAGACAATTGGTACTCACTTTAGAGACCCCATGCCAGCCAATGACAATGAAATTCCTCACATGGAGGCCCCATCCGCATACAACATGTTATCGGGCGTGCCTTCTCTCAATTCCATAAGGCCTATACCTCCGCCATCATATGGTCACAAATTCCTCGCGTAAAATGCAGTAAGAAGGGGCTCCGAGGAGACCAACGGATAACCAGGGAGTGCTACTTGGCATCAATGAAAACAAAAGGGGCTGGACAAAGATCCACCGGATGAGCCCGGCTAATGAGTAAGAACTCAACACTCAACCAACACCTAAGAGCTGAACCGCATAACTTGACGTACCAATCGAACACCTCGCTTACATCGGATCCAAGCCGGTTTAAGATGCCAAAGACTTTCCCATCCGCTTTCTTAAAACAAAACGTGACATATTCGCTGAAGCAAGAGGACACTGGGAATCGACCCAAGAAGCATCACCACAAGTTGAATGTCGCCCCTCCTTCAAAGTCCGTTAAATTAAAAGAAGAAGTTTCA
>JAEQBH010006014.1:0-359923 GCA_016808115.1 Tetrastigma voinierianum | reverse complement strand
ACACGCCCCTGAACCCACGGCGTCCGCATGGACCTCGTCCTCGCTCGGCCCATGGTACGCCTCTGCGGCTGCTTATGCAGCAGGAGGTGCCGTGCGGCTCCACAGAGGCCCAGGCCCAGCTCCTCGGCTGTCTTAGGGTGTGGAGATATCTGTATCCTCTCTGTCTACCAGTTGGAGGCTGCTATTTGTCCGAAACCACAGGATCCCTTTGTCTCTAGAAGCGTCCCTCATCATATCTCCGTTCTGCTGGCAATGATAGCGCGCCATCACGCGGCTGTGGCTGACCTTGATCATCCACGGCGGATAAGCGGCCCCGAGAACCCTCGTGAACTAGAAACCTGCGCTTCTTTCGGGAACTAAGAAAGTGACTCTCATCGCTCTTTCATGGCTTGCATCAGGAGTGCTCAGAGCATCCTCGATCTCTCATGGTGGGGGTTGTCCAGCCATGAACCATGTCTGCGGCGAAGTCTGCGATCCGCACGCCTCCCGAATGAACAACTTGGCCATTCTCGAATCTCTGACCTTAGCTATGGTGTGCGTGGTCATCGACAAAGCGGGGCTAGCTCGGCGAATCTGCCACGTGCTCAATGCGGTCATGGGTCTGCCCATTTCTGGAACTCCTGAAGCCTTCGGCGTGACGAGCGATTATGGGAAAATACTTACCCATGGCGGCACGGAACTGCGCCCGTGTCATTGCCTCTAGGTCTCTAGAGGTCTTTGCCAGGTTCCACCATACTTGGGCCTCGCTCACAGTTGGGCATTTAGTCTAATCTGCAGTCGTGTCGGAGGTAATCTGCATGGCCTCGCACCTTCTCGTCTGCGTGAGCCGTGAGTACTGTGTGGCCAGGATCATCGCTTTAGATATCGGACGTGTGCCTGAACCTCTGGAGGTTACTCGGACCTCCACGGCTTTTTCTTTGCCTTGGCTTGTCACGATAGCGATGGCCGCCAATCTCTCGACCTTAGCAAAAGCACAAGCCCGTCAAAGCCCAGTGGTACGGTCGAACATCGGTGGTGCTGACTAGTACCTCGTGGACGCCTACACATCCTCGCCCTCATTGGCAGCCATCACATGTCAAATGGCAAGTTAAATTCTAATGCGGTATCTACAAGGCGTAAACATATCCTCGAGACATTCACACCTAATTGTTCATACACAATGTCCCTTGCATTCATAGGAATCTGAAGACAATTAATTATATATTAAGCTCGAAATCCATGACAAAAAATTTATTTTAAGAAAATTTCATTTTAAAGATTTTATTTCATTTGATTTTATTTTAATTTATTTAAAAAAATATTATTTTATTTTATTTTTCTCATTCCTACTCTTTGGATATATATATATATATATATATATATATATATATATATATATATATATATATATATATATATATATATATATATATATATATATATATCTTTATATATATATATTTTTTTTTTTCATTTTCAATTCTTAAATAAATTTATTAAAAAATTTATTTTGTTTATTTTTCCATTTTACACCTTTGTAAAACCTTAGAAAAAAAAATCCTCAACACATTTTCATTTAATTTTGGACTATTTGCCCAAAATTCCTCAAACAACTTGTTCTCACACTAAACCCTAGTGTTCAACATTTTTTTTCCTATGTGCTATTTACCTAAACACACAATTCACACAACATTTACAACAATCACACAATCACATAAAACACAGTACATGTAGTGTTCTAATCCTGTCCCGAGATTGTCTAGGTAATCACATACCTAACTCTACACCCATAGAGGCTCCCGAGATGTCGTTTACCTTGGCTACGATGCAAATTTGTGGCCCCCAGCCGGGGTGTCCGGTAGTAACCGTCGACACAACGAGAATATTAAAGTGGATGTCGGGTTATCAGAGTAGCTCATGAAAATCGAGGCGAGTCTCCTTTATGCGGGAAGCTCTACCAAATATACAGCCACAATCACGACAAGTTTCTGATGACCACCACAGGAGTACACATGCGAATAAAATAATGGTGCCAGGCCCTGCATCAATACTCGCAAAATATATATCTGACAAATATATTACATGGTTCGAGGGTTTTTACATTACTCTTAATTCAACATATATTAAAAATTTACAGTGCAATACGTAATGCCAAAGCCAAATCGCGGCTTTCTTCTAGCCGACTCACAGTGAGCGTCATCGCCGTCTTGGTCACTTATCGCGAAAATAGTGATCCTCGACAAGGTGAGCAAAGCCCGATGATGATAATTTCCTCCATGGGTTACTCCCGCCCTAAGTGCACATGCATAGCAAACAATGGCATTAATGATTTCGCTGAACTACTCGAATGTCTACGTAGCGTCATGTCGATCCTCACGGAAGCTCCCTCATATGCCTAAGGCCGAATGCGAGTAAAATATCCGGTTTCAAAACAAAAGTTTTTGTTCTCGGCTTCCTCTGAATTCGGTAAATACATTAGACTACTCGAGGCGAATTCTTTGGATATTTCTGCAAAAAAGCAGTCATGGGTCGCCTCAGAGATGAAGCTGTTGGACAACTCTCGAGGCAATTCTTGAAGAAATCATGGCCCAGAAATTCGCTTTGCGAACATTTGTTTTTTAACTTTTCCCGATTTCATGTCATGCGCCATCCTATTACAGGGTGCTTTGATTGCATATGGAGTCGTGATCACCGATTAAACGAGTTCATGCTAATATATTCCGCGTGCATATATATGCGTAATTAATTCACATAAATCGTATTATGCAAATTCATAACCCGACTAACATCATAATTAGCTCACATGGGCTAATTGACAAACACAAACAATTCGTTTTGAATCGGCTCCGACATCATAAAATCACACGAAAATTCCGCGTCACTATTCACATGAGCGGTGAAACCCGCGCTTAGGTGGCAGCATTCCGCGACCCACCTGAATAAATTTTCTCCACTTTCGGTTAAGCTTTTGAGATGAATTTGCAACTAAAACAAATACTCGAACATTCTAACCATTTACCTGACTCTTGTAAAGAATATGTAGTAGAGGAAAAGATCATACCTCTTGGAGTTGTGAAACTCCACTTGAGTGATCTTTTAGCGTGGCGCGTGTGAGCGACTTTACTTCTTATAAAGTCGAGAACCCAGCCCGGTCGAATGGTAGGAAATCTAGAGAGGCACACTTTCTCTCTGAAATCCACAAAACCTCACTTCACGCACCAAACTTCCAGCCAGCGTTGCGCTGCATTTGCCTCACAAATGAAGAAGATGTGTATTAAGTGTTTTGTCTTTATTATCGTTAAGCTTTTCGTTTAATTAAATCGTATCCGTACAGATTTTGACCTTTCTGTGCTCGAGTCCATTTCCATCATCTACTCTACTCATACCTTTGTGTGTCACATGATGCGTGTAGTGGAGTGACTTTTGTCGCATGTGTCTCTCCAAGCGCGTTTCTGACACCCTGACACTTTCGGTGCCTCGAAAAATGTGAAATTAGAGTATACCGAGTCGGCGAAATTTGGCGTGGTGGCTAGATTTGCGAGGGCGGTCCGACGGTGAAATCCAGTTTCATCGTCAAGATCTAGAAAAAATTGGGTTTTTAGCAAAGTGCAGTTTCTTTTTAGAAAAATTAAAATTTTCTCAGGTCTTACAACTAGGTCATGACTGATAATTAAGGTAAATGATTTTTTTTTTTTTTTAAATGTCTTGATTTGAAACAAATGAAAGGAGACAAGTTCTTTAGAATTGAGTTTCCAAACACAAATTCATTCCTAAAGACAATAGATAATTATTTGATTTTGGGCTTAGGGTGTTCTTGCACATGGGCTTGCATATTTGATTTTGATTTTTACTTGTGGGCCTTCACTAATAATTTAAATTTGATTTGTTGTGGCCTTCAATTATACTCTTATTCACGTTATTAAATTGGGCTTATTTATTTTGGTTATGGGCTTTGGAGATATCAGTCATTTTTTTTTTTTTTTTTGAAATAAAACTACGAATAAAGAAATAGATTTGATTTTTTTTATATATATAACTAAGCATTTTGTTATAATATAGTAAATTGTCGCATTGAGGCTGATTCAATGCATCGTCTCTTGGATATTCTACCAATTCAGCTACGCTTGTGGACAAATCGATTCGATTTTTAAAGGAAATTGTAGGAAAATCTTACTACCAAATATATGAATCAGTATTTCAAATTTCTTTCTTACCTAAATAATCCGTTTTTATATTCGCTTTCACAAACCCTCCAAAATACCCTTAAGTTGAATAATTGAAATAAACTAATTTTTTTATGATAAGCTATAATTAATTTGGAGTCCTTCTCAATCTCTAGGTTTAACAAACTATCTTATCTTTGGTGGGTGGGCTTGGGCGTTGGATAATCTTTTGAGTGCATTTAGTTCGCATTTTTTGAAAATTGTATTTTGTTCTTAAAAAAGGATAATCGGGAGAACCGTATGATTCTCGGGGTTTTTCTAAAAAACACAAATAACACAAAGATCACTAAATTCAAATAACAAAAACAATTTTCAAAGAACACCAGTGTTTTCAAAGACTATTTTATGTTCTCCGAAACCCGGTAAAACCAGCATGGAAACGCGTTTAGTTTAGGTTTTCTTTTATCTTCAAAAAAAACACAAAGTACATAAAACCACTAAACTCAAATACTTGACAGTTTTGAGTTCGAAATTGTTTCGATAACATGCGAAACGGTCGCATATTTAAAAGCCAAGTGAAGGGTTGAATTTAGGCAGAAGCTAGTGGCCTTTAAAAGAATAAACCTTAGAATTTGTAGGCCCAACCCATTTGTGGGTGGAGGCCTTAGAATTTATAGGCCCAACCACCGTTATTTACTAAATATGGGTCATTGACTCATTTATTTGTTGTATAAATATTTCCTTTTGGTAAAATGTATTTCTTTCATATTCTGTTGTGTTTTTTATTTAATTTTATTGTATTTTTAATTACTAGACTTGGCCCATCATGTCTAGGTCAAGTTATAGAACTATCAATGTTTAAATAAGTAAGGGCAAAAAAAGGTGAGGGGTCAATTTGGTGATAAGAGTTTGCTATAATGTAAAGAAAGTGTTCGTTATCAAAAAAGAAAATACCAGACTTGAAAAATCTTAAATATTTGTTTACTAAAATAAATTGAAATTGATAGCATAAACATGACTTAAAAAATAAATGGTTCTTTAAAAAATAATTTATTAAACTCTTGTTTTTAAGAGAAAAATAATTTTATTGATTCAAACTAATAATATATCGATAAAAACATATAATCAAAATTGTTAAAAACCACATATAATGAAACAACATCGAGGTTAATAGCATAATAAATCAAATCAAAAGCTATACATTTAATAGTTGAGCATACACATTTGATATTACTATTGTGACTAGAATGTCTGTAATTACAGTTTTACAACATATTGACGACCATTAATTTGATTTTTTGTCTGGATATACTTTACTCGTTTGAATCGCTCTCATGTAAATAAAAGTTGCCCACATGACGGCGACAAAATGCATGCAAAGAGATGTTGTAAGCGCGCGTCGTGTAGCGACAAGCTAAGATAAAAAAGCGAATAGCGAAACTTTGTGAGGAAAATTATGGAAGGAGTGTAGAAAATGATACGTGCCATGATAGCGGATTGAGAATCCAATGAAATTGTTATTAAATAGATATTATATTTAGAAAAATGATTCTACAGTTTGTTAGAGAAAAAACTATTTTATAACATGTTTCATAATTCAAAAAGTGATTTCATATTTTACGTCTTAATTTCATATTCTTGATAGCAAATCCTCCTTACATTTTTCCATAATTTTAACCCCTCGATAAAGTGGTTATGCAAAATATATGTTTTGTTTGTTTCGTGTTTTGGTATAGTTTTTGGTCGACCTCTCAGTTGTAAATGTTAAAATCTGATCTTTGTCGTTGTCATGATCTGATGGTTGTTTATGTAAGAAGCGATTGAGCGAGCAAAGTATATGTCGGCGACAATAAATCAAATCAATGGTTGTTAATATCAATATGCTGTAGATATGAAATCATAGGTATTTTAGTCACGATCGTAATATCAAGTGTGTATGTTCAACTATCAAATATATAAACTTTTAGTAATTTTATTATGCTATTAACTCAGCTAGTATTTCATCATCTATAGTTTTTAACGATTTTGATTCTATGTTTCTATTGATCTATTTCTAATTTGAATTAATAAAATTATTTTTCTCTTCAAAAAAACAATTGGATTGGAAAATACTTTTCCAAAGCAATGAAAGTAATTTTTATTAAATTTGGACTGGAATATTTTCTAATAAATAAATTTCTACCAAAAATATAAATATTTGATGTTGAGAGAAAAAGATATACATATTTGAAAAAAACATTTTGTAGCCTTGAGCTTCAGAAATCAGTTGACTACGGAATCAGCAGCGGAAACACTCGTGAATGTCGGGTGACCTATTTCTCGAAAATCGATAGAGTCTCTTTATGCGAGGAGCTATACCCCAAAGATAAAACACAATAGCAAAACCTGTCCCCCAAACAATCCAATGACCACACAGTCATATACAACTAAGCGAGTAAATATTTGGCCACTTAGGCTACTGCATCATCCTCACAACATATATCAATATGATCATGACGTAGATAAAGCGCCACACTTGGGCCCATAAACAATACCATAAAACATACCAACTATGAATCCGACTATATCCGATATTTTTAAGAGTTCAAATGTTTTACTCTTATACAACACATATATTACAATTAGAGAATTTTAATACATATGAGAAACGTCGTAACCCTGGCCTGTCAAACTTTCTTCTAAACCATGACCTACGGAGGCCAGTCTCTGTACACACACGCTCCGCTCTTGCACGTAAAATAGTATCCCTCGACGGGAGTGAGCTAATGCTGATAGTGGAATCACCTTTAAAGTGGGCTACTATTCGCACAAGATGCGATCTCTGATGCTCCAAAATAAACGCCGCGTTCAATGAATCGCGATCACTACTTGAATGTCTAACATCATCGTGCAGGAGTCCTTCACCAGAGCTCCCTTACACTACTTTAAGTCTCGTATGAGAATTTTATGTTTTTATTTGAGGAATGACCCTCAGTGTATAAGTAGTAAACCGTCTCCGATGTTATATTTAGTGGACTACCCTCCGATATATATCCAGTTGGCGTCTCGATTGATTGATATTATGTGTGGACTACCCTCAGATGTATATCAATTGGTAGTCTCCAGGCGATTGATATTTTTAGTATGGACTACCCTCAGATCCTTATTGGTTTTAGACAGCCTCCAGAACCATTTTTCTCTAGACTCTCACCGTGCAGCTGCTTTTATCATCGCAGGAGTCTTTGCAATGCATATGGAATGCATAATGCCAATTCCATTGATCCCATATCCCATGCAAATGCATCAACATGCGTATGTTTACATAAAATTCAATTCACGAAATCATGTCATGTAAGTCGCATTTCATTACCAAAATTAGCTCCGTGGGCTAATGATCAAACCGCGAGCAATTCGGCTTGAATCGCGAGCCAAACACATTTTCACACAAAAATATATTTTTAGTGTCACTATTCCAGCGGTAAAACCCTAGGGTTTCTGATTACATCACTCATCAAATCATCGGTTCACTTGTGACACGCGTTTCACGGCCATTCCGGCCTTTTCGAACCGATACATGATTTAATACGAAAATAAGAAAAAAAATTTAACCTTGAATCGGTAGTAGCGATCCACGTTTGCTCCCATTGGGTTTCAAAAATTTATAACAATTGTGACGCCCCAAATCCGGGGTGTCCGTTGACTACTCGTCAACCTGCGGAAATTCTATACATCTCGTATCACGAGACGCATACACAGTAAAATAGCCACATGGGGCCCATTACATCCATACTCATAAAACAAATACTCTGTATATTACCATGGATTTTTCATGTTTGTTCTACAAAAAGATTTATACATATTTACAAAATATTTACTTAAAGCCGCGTTCGACTTTGCTTCTCAACTACCTCTGCTCGTACCATGTCCACGGATAGTCCACATGCTGAAGGGTCCGCAGCGGGGTGAGGCAAAGCCCGATTAAGTTTTCCTCTGAGTTACTCCCCACCTAAAATGCATATGCAATGGCATATATAAACAATCAATCACATTCCACTCTGATTATTTTTCTATATGAAATGTCTATATAAGTACTGAGATCGACCCACCATGCTCTACGAGTCTGACAGAGCTCCCTCACTGGAATGCCAAGTGTGACTAAAACAAATCATTTGTACTATACCATGATAACCGTTGGACAACCCTCAATTTATTTATCAAAGTCTTTTCCTTTATTTTGTAGACCCGCAGTTTTCGGGTTCACCGCAGTAGGGCGCCCGCACGCCTTTTCAACTTTTCACGAACTTACATCGTCGGGATTCATGTCTAACATGAATAACATTTGGGACTTTCACCACTGGGAGAGGGATCTACCCAACTTGCTCCGCCCGAAGCCCATGTAATTTATCATTTTGATCATTTACCCTCTAGTGAATCTATCTTGGACTGTCCCATTTTTCAGGTGAGCCATTCCTGCTCAGGTATACCACAATACCCACACGAAACTGACGCGATGTGGCCAGTACATATGAAATCATGATGCCAATGCATTTTCCTCATATTTACATCATGAATAGACACTACATGAAACATTTTCAAACCATGGAACATTATAATTTATACATATAATCTACCTCCATACAAACCATATCAATACATCGAATATGCATCGATATTACATTTCCACACTTAGCATGTTATTCAAACAGCCATAACACACAGCAAGGTCTCAAAAATTAGGACCATTCAACGGGGTACCTCCATTATCGCAAACACAGACGATCAGTTCGAGCATTGTTATCACCTTGACAAACCACACACTGAAACTTTCAGTTTCTAGTTCGAACTCCATAACTCAGCGGTCGATGGCCCATGTGGAAACCCGATCATGAAATCGTCTTTATTGGTCCGAGGCTTTCGAGAACTAATTTCCATGGCCTCTCATGGCCTCCACTTGAAACAACCCACCATTCATTATAAAGCCTTTAGGCTAAATCATAGTAGGAAAATATCCACACCTCTTGAGTTGTCGAAACTGACTTTTGAGTGTCATACGTAGATCCCCGCTGCGTGCGCAGGCTAGTCCTCGAACTTTGAGCGTCGTGCCGAAACGAAATCTTCCTTTTCCCTTTTCCTTCCCTTCTCCTTTTCCTCCTTTTCTCTTATGGATTCTTTCGCTTTCTTTTCTTTTCTCTCCTTTTTGCTTTTCTTTTCGTTTTTCTCTTTTCTCATCCTGTTTCACTTTCATTTCTCTCATTTTCTCTTCTCGCTTTTTGGTCATTTTCTCACCTTTTGGAGAAATCGTGTGTCGATGGGAGAAATTACCTCATCATTTCTCGAGCAGGTGTAGCTCTCCTTTTTCGTTTTAACTCTTTGTTATGGTGCACGACCTCATCCCACCACATGGCTGATGTGAACCATGGGATCCTTCCCCACTTTATGGCTCATTGTGAGCCATTCCTTTAATCAGGCTGCATGGCCTTGCCGTGGCATCACTATCATGCCATGTGTCCATCAGACGGCGCCGGCGTCTCAGCGTGAAATCCAGGCCACCTCGGAATCCAGCGTCGATGTGGTAGATGCAGAATTTAGTGAGGCAATTCAGCGGAGAAGTCATTTCATCATCCGGAGTATCTAGAAAAATTACGGATTTTCAGCAGAAATTTCTATTTTACCGCTATCCAAAATCTTGGATTTTCTCGGGTTTCCGCAACGGTCGGTCCCGAATTTTGGGGCCGTCAAAATGGCCTCACGCGGCCTTACTCGACTCAAACATCGACAAAGTACTTAAGAATGAATAAAACCCAGAAGCGGGAACTCCCTACCGCTCGGGTTGAAACTCCTTAAATCAGGTACGCAGCGAAGCCATCTCCGCGTAAATGAACTTTCATGCTTGTCAGAAGGCTGGCGGTCGGGTCGCCGATAATTTAGAGAGAAGCCTCTCTCTCTCTAAAAATAGATGAAGTCGAGCTCTTTGGATCTATCACTTTTGTTTCCCACGTTTTCTCTTTTGTTATTGAGTGTTTTGTCTTGTGTCATTTAAGTCGCTCAAAATGACCATTATGTCTATTGCTTTTCCAGTCTTAAGCATTCGGTACTATCTCGTCGTCCATTTTCATCATTTCTCTACTCCCATACCGCCACTGGCACATGAGTCGTATTTATATGTGACTTTTAAATCTTGTCGAAGTCGTTTCTGGCGCGACTGCGTCATGAAAAACGTGTAAATTAAGTTGTCTCCGAGTCGACGAGAAATTTTACGTGCTAGTTAGATTTCACGAGGCGATTCGATGGTAAAAATCAGTTTCATCATCAGAGGATCTAGAGAATAAATTAGGATTTTAACTTGAAATTACGATTTTGCCATTTTTTCATAAATTGGAATTTCTCGGGTCTTACACATTTACTCTTAAATAAAATTGAATTGAATTGTTTTCTTAGATAGGAATGTAAAAATAAAACATTCTTTTAGAAAGTAAATAAAAAGCATTTTCTTATGAAAAAAGTCAAAGGGAAACATTATAGTGAAATTATATTCAATTATTCTTTCAATAACATTAAGAAAAAAAGGGGTTTTAGAAGTAAATTTGAATACAAATCAAAGTAAATCAAATCACGAGTTCTAACTTCTAAATAAGAATATAAAAAATTGGTAATTGGATTTTAAGGATATATTGAAATATATGTAAATATTTTTACATAAATATATGTAAAAGTAAATCATATAAAATTCATAGAAAATATTTAGAAATTTTATTTATTTTTTATTTTTCAAAGATACTTTAAAAATTGACCATATTGTTTATCTTTAAAATGTATAAAAAATTATTGTAATATTAGGAATTTAAAACATAAATTATTAGAAGTTATCTATTAAAATTATCATTATCACCTTATATTTAAAAACCGAGATAATATTTATATTATTGAATGAAAATAATATAATATTAAAATTTAAATATATTATTGGAATTTATTCATTAAAAATAAATTATTATAATTATTATTATTACTATTACGATTTTATTTTAAAAAAAGCCCAGAAATCCTTGTACTTTATGAGATAAACATTTTTTGACAAGTAGCGGCTAAAATGGCTTGAAATGTAGTAGTTGTTCTCAGACTCAAACGAAACCTCTCCTTCTTATTTTTGTCTTTTAAATGTTGAACGTTCTATACGCGCCCCGTTCAGGGGGTCAGATTGGTGCCGTCGGCGCGAGTGCGTGTCTCGCCAGAGCGTGCGTATGTGAAGCGGCCGATGGGGCTGCGCATATCTGACCCAAATATAGTTTTATCTGAGGATTTATTTGCAATTATTAACGTTCTGATTTATCTGGCTAGGTCTTGTGCCCGAATTTTACAAAATCTGAGAGAGGCCATCATGGTAGTTTCTTAACCTCTACAAAACCGGGATGCGTCCATCCCCGATGCGTCTTCGGTGAAAGGGTCCCGGCTGGGGTGAGCAAAACCGTGTGTAATTTCCCTGCTTGGAACACTCCCAGCTTTAAGTCGATCTGATGACACACGAACATACAGCACATGCTATTATATCGCCGTGCGTATATTATGAGTTTAAATTCGAATCACGTCATGTTATTCGGTTTATAATAATAACATAAACTTAGCCTCATGAAATTAAAAGCGCGTCCGGCCCGGTTCGTCTTGGAATGATACGCTGATTTCACAATCAACATATTCACCCATGGCAGCAACACACATCCCACCTGATTCACACAAGCGGTCAGGTGGTACATCGAAGCCGCATGTAAGTTTATTCGACCGGTCGAATCTTGTAGAGGCGTCGTGTCAGCGCCGACAATCCATCCATTACATGACCCTTAGCGAAAAGTAAAGCGAGTGGGAGGAAAAACCCTACCCAGCTGGGGTTTGTCAGAGCTCCCCAAGCCCCAGTACCCGCAATGTAGTCCTTCTTGGTGGGGGGGCAACCCGACTTCTTACCTCGTCGTGGCTCATTTGGTCAGATCATTGAGAATTTTAGAGAGAAGGTGAGCTTCTCTCTAAAAATCATAACCATACTCTCTTGGTTTACTCTCCCACTCTCTCTCTCTTTCATCTCTCTAAATGATTTGGGTCAAGGTTAGTGAAATTGTCCAACGCAGTGTCAAGCTTCCATTGGCTCATGGGATTACACCACTTATCCTTATCCAAATGCGGCGAGATTTTCCGCATTGGCGTGATCTTAGTAATGTGCCGAATGGTACGGCGAACCAGTTTGTTGCATCTGCCTTTGGACCGCGCGTGTCGCCTTTGGCCACCCCGAAAGCGTGCAGTGTCCTCGTCCCTCTCGATTGCCTCGGCGATGAAATTAGATTGTCTCGGGTCGGCCAGTCGACGATGTTGAATTTAGTGAGGCGATTCCAGCGGTGAAGTCAGTTTAGTCATCAAAGATCTGAAAAGTCTGATTTTGGTAGAGTGCGGGTTTTATCGTCGCCAGAAAACGTGGATTTTCAGGGTCTACCTTTATCCCACATATCGTATACATGATGCGTCTGTTGTACTTAGAAATACTTTTATTTGTTATTTAAAAAAAAATAAAAACTAATTATGTTATGTTTTAAATAATATTTTCAAAACTTTTATAATTGTTGATAACTTTTTTATTATTGTTATTAATTTAATTAAGTAGTTAAATTATTAAAATTTAATTAGTAATTTATTTTATTAAATTTATTTTAAATTATAAAATATCCACCAAACTTTATTCTTGTTTATAGTATTATTATTAATATATATCAAACGATTTAAAAAAAAACCATATTTTAAATATTTAAAAATGCAAAAAACTAAACAAAGTAAAATGATATTAAATATAAAAAAAAAAAAAAATTGAAGTGCAAATATAATAATTTTTAAGATACAATAAATTATATTTTTAAAAACCGGATAAAATCATATGGTCATCATGCATAGCTCATATGGTTCATCATTTATAAAATATATGATATAGGAAGGAATGGGTATTGGGTTCAACGCTGATAGTTTACTTTATTGTAACTAAAATATTTAACCGAAAAAAAAAAACTAAATTTATAATTTATTTAATTAAAAATTAGAGTTGTTGGACGAGGAAAGTTTTAAATTAAGGCCACGTGTTGAACCAATTTAAAAACAAAATCGCTAATTTTATCGGTATATCTACAACTCCTCTAGGCTTGTGACTCACGTTCGACATGTTCTTTGATTGTGTCGTCGAAATATCAGTCAAGGACCACCGATATATCGACGAAACATTCGACTTTTTGCCGATTTTCCATTCAAACAAGCCATTAATCATTTGGAGTTCGATCGATACATATCGTCAAACGATATTTCATGATTTTTTATCATTTTTTCTAAATAAGCGAAACTTTTTTAAAATAAATCTAGATCACTAATTTGAAATTATTTTTAATGTAAATGAAATCTTTTGACACTTCTTATATACATTTTAAAAAATAATAATAATATAAGAAAAAATTCCCAAACCATTAAAAATGCTTGACATTTCAACATGCAATGAAATAGTCATCCCTTTGTTAAAACCAATGTCCATAATAGAACATGTAGGTGAGATAGTTGTGATCTCTCTTATTTTAACCAAAGGTCTCGATTTCAAGAACTAGGAATGCAGTTGTGTTATATGATGGAACTTTACTGCTCTTGTGGTCTATCCTTGAAGGATCCAGGCCGGATGCCTCATGAACCCAGGGACCTCCGCTCCGATGGATAGAAACTTTTATAAACGGTCCAAAATAAAATCCCAGTGGAGACGAGCACGTTCTGATCCTTAACATATCTTTAGAAAATAATCTTTGACGAGTGATAAATTTTTTTTTTTCTTTCTTTTTCAAACACTTGGATTTTTCATAAAAATTGGCGAGGAGTTTCCTACATTTCGGACTTTAGATTTATAAAACTGCGAAAGCGTTTAACGCCCTGTCTTTGATCGCCGACTTCTCGAGCTTGTGCCACGGGGCGCCGCCGTCCACAACCCGATCAAACACAATATATACACATATACATTTATTCAGCACAAATCATGAAACATTCAAACTTTTCAATTCCATGCACATTTTGCTCGAAGATTTAGGCTTGGCTAGGTCATGGCCAAGCTTACATACCTTGTCCACTGAGGATCAAAGCCCACGTAGTTCCTTTTCAAAATCTATACATATATACCTATATACATGACAAAATATTCAATATATACAATATGCAAAATGTATATACAATGAAATCACAGTCGTCGTCTCCTCAATGGCTCGACTCGCGCACGAGGTACTCTGGCCTTTGTCTCAGATCTGAAAATGTTTTGAACATACGGAAAGAATGAGCTAAAAGGAGCCCCCGGTAGTGTACATTTTCATTAAGATAACATTTTCGGTATATATCAAAGTAATACATACTTACAATTAAAAATCAATTTATGCCTTAAACTTTTTCTTTCTTTTTCTTTCTTTCTTTCTTTCTTTCTTTACGATGGAACGGCCGATAAACACACCCGAGCAGTTTCCGAATGCCGACGGTGAGGGCCCGATCTCATTCGATCATAACCCCCTTTACGCTGCGGAAACTCCGCGCTTTGCATAGGGTTCAGTCATAGCACCTTATCACGTGTAAGGATATTACTCTAAACACCTATTTCCTCCCATGATTAGTAACCTATAACTTTACCTCTAAATCACCACAAGCAAGAGTACCTCGGCCGGAATGCTCAGTCATAACAGTCATATGGGGTTAGGGTAACCATCAGTAAAACCTTTTTTCAAAATACATTTATAAATCCATTTAAATCATTTAATTTATCATTTATACATTTATGCATTCTTTACACATTTTTAAACTTCCATAATGCCTTAACATATGCATACATATATAATTTAATATAAATATATATATATATATATATTGATGCAAGATAAACATGTACATTAAACTTTTCATTTTACATTCAAAATCGTTCACTTTTAAAACTCAATTTGCAAAACATCATTTTACACTCCACGAGTTCCACTTGTTTCGATCCAGCGTAAGTCGATTAAGTTTAAAATCCAGTGTCTTTCACCTTTTGAAAAACCACAACTACACATTAACCATAATTTCATTTAATCCACCATACACACTCATTCCTATATTCTTATTCCTCTATGAATCTGTTTTACTTAGAATTGGAATCGATCGATCGGATCATCAGTAAAGTTATGGCATTTCATGCCAACTGTCCAATTCTGGAATTACACTAGGGACAATTTGTATTACCACATTTTTTCCAGGGTCTTAACTTTATATTTGACATTATCTCTTTGTACTATTTTAAAGCTAAGGTGCTAAGGGTTCTTCTCCAGTTGGAATCATCCAAATTGAACCTTACTTAACTCGAGTTACGTCCTAAACACCCGGGACTACTCTATGTTCAAAATTGAAACGGTGGCTTGTACATGGCCCCACTTTGGAAGTAGAATTTTAGGCCACTTAGAATCAGGGCCCAGCCCAATGCCCTATTTCTGGATGTTTGGATACTCATAGTATAGTTTAACCAGAAACTTGAATCCGCCATCCCGGATCAGAAATGGCCCAGTTATGGCCCAATAACGAAAGGCGGTCAAATAGAAAAAGCGAGCATTTCTGTGCAGGAGCAGTCCCTTGAATTTTTTTTTGCCCAGAATGTGTGTTTTGCTTCCATTTTTCCATACAATTCAACTCTATAGTCCATATACACTTCAAAACCATTTCATTTCATCTTCGAAGCATCTCTTTTCTATTTCAAATCTCTTTCACTACTTATCTTCTTTCAAAACATTTCCATGAATTTCTCCGTGCCGTTCTGACCATGGGTTGCGCGATATGCTCCTTAAGTATCGATGATTGATTAGGGTTTGTTCCTAGCTAACTCGATTACTCTCAAATTTACCATGAATCAATTTTAAAGAGAGGATTCCATAACTATCATGTACCATATAGGTTTTTACCACCCTATTTTCCAATCGTTTGATTATGATGAAATCCTAACAAGCCCTAGGTTTGGGGACAACTAATAACCATGCTATTGTATGGAGATTCATACAAGAATTCATAGTTCCATACCTTTTTGAAGCTTGGCTTCTCTTCTTCTTCTCTTCTCTTCCTCTTCCTCTTCCTCTTCTTCTCTCTTTTCCCCTTCTCTTCTCTCCTCTCTACGGTTCTCTCTGTTGGAGACCAAATTTGGTCTTCTCTTATCCACATGTTTGTTAAGGCCATTGTTGGCCAAGTCAAAAACCCTTTTTTTCTTTTAACTTTCTCCTTTTTGCATCGCGGTCCCAATTTCTCTCTATTTCTATTCCAACTTTCTCTAATTGCCTTGAATCCCACCTTCTTCCTATTTACATTTCCTTTTTAAACATTTCGTATATTAACCCCTAGTCTTTCCTTCCATATGACCACTAGGTCTCTAGAGTAGTAAATTACTGTTACCCTTGGCTTTATTATTAATTCCGGGTCTTTCGTTTTATAATTTCCTAATTTCATCTCCAAAATATTACAATGTAACACTTAATGCTCGTATACGCCCCTATAGTATCATATACTGTATACTCTCTCGGAACGGGGCGTTACAAAATCCTCCCACCTTAGAACATTTCGTCCTCGAAATGAATAAACAAACTCAAAAGAAAGAAGGAAAAATACCTCATTGACACGTAATTAAGGGTAATGTGAGCGCATCCCGAGCCTTTGTGGCTCCAAGTAGCCTCTCTTTATTATGACTCCTCCTGATACCTTCACGGTAAGGAATAGTCTTGTTGCGCAGAACTTGCTCTCGACGGTCGAGGATCTGCCTTGGTTCCTGCCGATACGTCAGGAATTCTCTTGTATTTCGGTACGGTTGCTGCGTCGATACATGTGAAGAGTGCGGTATATACTTGCGGAGCATAGAAACATGGAAAACATCGTGAATGCGATCGAGTCGGATAAGCGACTCCAATCGATATGCCACCTCGATCCTCTCAACAATCTGTATGGCCCGATATATCGTGGTTTCGGCTTTGCGTTTCGAATCTTAATGCCCTTCCATGGGGAAATCCTCAAAAAGACCATATCCCCTACCACCTCGAACTCTAGGTCCACTCTGGCTGTTGTCGACATAACTTTTAAATAGGTCTTGTACGATTTTTCGATTATCCTTATAACTTTGATCTTATCACAAGTCACTTGAAAAATTTCGGGACCTCTTGTTTCCTTTCACCTACCATCCCAATGGTGGAGTTCGACATTTCGATCCATAAAGAGCCTCGTAGACCCATTACCAATGCCCCAGTGCGATAAGCTGTTGTTGTATGCAAACTCATCGGTGAATGGTGTCAGCTCCCTCTAAACTCCATAACCATACCTAAGCATATCCTCTAAAAGTCTATAGTCCTCGGATTGGCCATCAGTGCGGATGAAAAGCCGTCTTGAAATGCGATTTAGTCTTGGGAGCGTGTATGGCCAGGCTAGCGAGTGAGGTAAACACAGGATCTCATGCGAAGCAGTAGGCGGGTGTACCATGCGGTCTGATAATCTCCTCTAACATATAATTGGGCGACTTATCCAGTGAATCAACTATTCTGATAGGGAGGAAATGAGGAGTACAATTTCGTCCGATCTGTCCCTGATCACCCATATCTTATCGTTGGCCACTCGTGGCGTGGAAGTCCTACCCTGAAATCCATAGTGATTCTCTCCCATTTCGGCTGAGGGATCGGGAATTATTTGTAAGAAGTCCTGCGGGCTTCGATGTTTGGCTTTTCACTGTGACATGTGAGACATGCGGAAGCGAACTCTGCAATATCCTCTTCATACCCTTCCACCAGTAGTGTTCCTTTAGGGTATGATACATCTTTGTGCTTCCTGGATGCATAGCATAAGCGGAGAAGTGGGCTTCCTCCATAATCTCTCTCATTACATCACCTACATACGAAGTACGCGCGACCTCGTCATGACCACGATGCCATCCTCTCTCCAATGTGAATCCCCTCATTGCCCAGACTCTACTTCACCTCTCAACTTCACTATGCTCTGTGGATCTTGAATGCGAAGCTCTCTAATCCACATCTATCAATACGGGGCGTGCATGAAATGTGGCTAACAGTGCTCGATCTGTCGGTTCGAGTCTCACACCCGAGGACCTGATTACATGAGTCGAGAAGATGCACGGCCCTCAAGTGCGATATGGACCTCATGGGTCTCCTACACTAAGAGCATACGCTACCCGTCGCCTTTCGGGATGATATTCAATGGTATATTCATAATCCTTGATCGATTGATCACTCTCCTACGTATCATGTTCGGTTCCTTACATTGTAAATGAATCTTTGCCAAGCTCTTATGATAAGTAAAAATCCCTACGGGGCACTCCATATAAGTAATGCCTCCATATCCATAGAGCCAAATACTAAGTACGCTAGCTCAGGTCATGTGTAGGATAATTACGATTTCATGCTTCTTGATTACTTTAGAAGCATACAATCACCTTGTCATGCTGCATTAATACACAACTAGGCCTTGCTGAGGTATCCTGATACAGCTATGAAAGCCATCCTTACGATGGAAGTGTAAATCTTGGGTGAGGTCGATCCTCCTTTTTCGAGTTCGCCGAAACTTTGCGTAGCCTCACGACCATAAAAAGCGGTTCCTCTTTCCTTGTCGATCCTATTGAGAAAGGTCGCATTTATCTTCGAGAATCCCTCAGCGAACTTACGGTAATACCACCGCGAACTGAAAACTCCTTATCTACGTAACGCCGTAGGAAGCTGCAATTGATGTAACCGACTTTTCTGGCGGATCGCGAGACCCCCTCTGCAAAAACTATGTGTCCCAAAAAAAAACGACACTGTCGAGCCAAAACTGACACTTACTAAGTTTAGCATATAACTGGAGTATTTCACTTGATGTTTGCGAATTATCACCAAATTACTCTGCATGTTCTTCTCCTTTGCCGAATAGATCGGTATATCTCGTTAATAAACACGATCCTAAGTGATCCTAAGTAAGACACAAAATCTGTTCGCAGGATCCATAAAAAGCGATTTTGGGGCATTCGTAAGTCCAAATGGCATATTTAGAAACTCAAATGCATGTCATAGTGTTACGAATCTTTGTCTTGAACATCTCGTCATGAACTCTCAACTGATGATAGCCTGACCTCAAATCAATCTTGGAGAATACCTTAGCTCCCTGTAACTGATCAAAGAGATCATCAATCCTCGGAAGAGGATACTGATTACGTATTGTTACCTTATTCAACTCTCTGTAATCAATACATAATCGCATGCTCGTCCTTCTTCTTCACAAATAAAACCGGTGCTCCCCAAGGAGATGTGCTCGGTCTGACGAACCCCTTGTTGACCATTTCTTCCATCTGCACCTTAAGTTCTTTCAATTACGAGGGGCCATCTGTATGGCGCTCGAAGCTCAGTTCTGTCGAGGGCTAACTTCGATCGAAAATCAATCTCTATACAGGGGTAATCTGGAAGATCGTCTGGAAACACATCACGGAAATTCTTTGACCCCTAAGATGTCTTCCCGATCTCATATCATTATCTCTCCTCCAGCGCATGAAATTTGAATGCCGGGATATGACTTTGAAGCATCTTCCTAGCCATCATCATAGACGACATCATACTTTGAGAATGATATCTTCCTTACCTTACAAAAGTAATCTCTGGTTCCCCGGTCTCGAACTTAACTTCTTTCTGAAAGCGATCCATGGTGGCGTGATGTCGAGAGACAACCGAGTCCATCCGCAATATCGCCGAGTCTAGTGTCAGTAATACCAAATTGGCCGTAAACTCATAGCCCTCGATAATCGCTCACACAACCATTGTATACTGCATGCGCTATAAGTGAATCTCTGTAGGAAGAGAGACCACCATACTCTGATCCATGGTTTGTATCTCACATGTTCACTTGTGCCATAAATTCGCATAAATAAAAGGTGAGTAGCACCGGATCACATCAAGACATAAGCATCACTACCAAAACTTGGATATTAGTACCTGTCATGACCTGCAGTCTTTACATCACGCCCTTCTCTTTGGGTATTCTGAACACCACTGGCACGTATGCGAGGTCGTCCCATATGTCCTGCAGGTGTCAGGCCTCTACTGCTGGTCCTCCAGGTGCAGTAAATGTAGTGGGGCCCTACGCTTGGAGCCCCTCTCGACTCGACTGACCTCTACCAGCCAGGCGCCTCTGTCACATGCATCCCTCTGATCCTTTGAAACTATACGTGAGCGCTCTTTGGCGAAGTGTCCCGACTGTCCTCACTTAAAGCAACTGTCCGTGCCAAATCTGCACTCACCATAATGGTTCTTCTCACACTGAGCACACTCTAGCTTTGGACCCTTGGAGCTGCCTATTTGTGACCTCACTAAACCCTGGCTAAACTATGCCCTAAGCCACGAACTGCGCCAGGTCCCTTTGTGTCTTTCCTCCTCTTGAGCCTTCTTTGGAACCTCCACCGAACCCGCGTCGACCCGCTCCATTTACGTCGCCAGTAGGCGTAGCTGGGATTTCAACCTCATGCTCCTCTCGGCCTGGCTGTGACCTCTACTGTCTGCGGTCGTCGTATTGTGGTGTCGGCCTTCTTGTGGTCCACCAATCATTTGGTAAGATTTCTGGCAAACCTCGCGGTCTTGAGCCGTCATCCACGATAAATGGGACATGTCGGCGAGCTCGGAGAAACGCGCTCATAATATGTCACGGAGAGTGTCCCTGTCTACTTTAAAGAACTCCTACGACCTTCGCATCTGTGCTTGGGCGGAACAAACTTATGCGCCAAGCTCTTCCTTGAAGCGGCTGCCCGGAACCTCCCCTCTGGAGCATCTCCTACCAGCCGCCCTCCACCACTCTAATGCTCTGTCCGTGGAAAGGCAGGAAAAAGTGACCATACGCTCCCTCACGTACGCTGCGTCACACCGGTAGACCAGCTCATTTCCCTCTAACCATGTGAAGCCTTTAGGGTCTCCCGATCCATCGTTCTACGTGCCTAGCTTCGCCCCTCTCTATAGAAGCTCTTAGGCTCTCGGGGTTGTCGTGTCACCGGTGGCTAAAAGGTGGGCCATCTGCTCTAAAAGGTATCTCACTCCGACCTCGGGAGGCGGTGGTGACCACATGCGTGGTGGCATAGGGTCACTCTTGTGCTGTGGGTGGAGGAACATATGGACATCAACATTCCTCGGGTGGTGGTGCTAATGCCTCGAGAGCTCCTCTGGTGGGGTTGGCCTCGGCAGCCGCATTTTTAATTAATTCAAAAATTTAATGTCATATAATGCATATATGATTTTAAATCACATAAATAATTTATGCAATTTTAAAATAAAACATTAAAGCAATCATATGAAAATAAAATTTTCAAATCTTTATAACATCTTCAAAAGCGTGGCTTTGAGTGATACCGCGTTGAAGGATCAGGTGATTAACCTCATGAACGGGGGACCTCGGCACTCGATGGATATAGAAACTTTTCCTCAAAACAGTCAAATAAAATCCATGGAGCGAACCCCTTTACAACCCTTAACATATCTTTAGAAAATAATGCGAAAGCGAAGTGATAAATTTTTTTTTTTTTTCTTTCTTTTTCAAACACTTGGATTTTTTTCAGAAAAATTGGCCAGAGTTTCCTCTGTTTTTCGGACTTTCCCAAATTTACAAAACACTGCCAGCATTAAAGCATAATCTTTCAATCCTCGACTTCTCGACCTTAGTTTAGGACCTCTCGTCCTAGCTAAATCAAACACAATATATACACATATACATTATTCACTTCAAATCATCAAAACATTTATACTTTCTTCAATTCCATGCACATTTTATCAGAAGATTTGGGCAGTAGGGTCGTAGGCAACTAATTACCTCGTCCTTTGAGGGTCCAAGTACGTAGTTCCTTTTCAAAATCTATACATATATACCTATATACATGACAAAATATTCAATATATACAATATGCAAAATGTATATACAATGAAATCACAGTCGTCGTCTCCTCAATGGCTCGACTCACTGCATAGGAGGGTACTCTACCGGCGCACCTGTCTTGGGTCCTGAAAATGTTTTTGAAACATACAGAAAATAATGAGCTAAAGGAGCCTAGTGAGTGTACATTTTCATTAAGATAACATTTTAAATTATATAGTATCAAAGTAATACATGCCTGCAATTAAAAATCAATTTATGCCTTAAAACTTTTTTTTTCTTTCTTTCTTTACGATGGAACCCGGGAATAAACACAGAGCAGGTTTCGGGATGCGATGGTGGGCAGTCTCATTCAATCATAACCACTACATTTGTGAGAGAAACTCACGCTTTGCATGGGGTTCAGTCCTGCTTATCACGTGTAAAGGATATTACTCTAAACACCTGTTCCCTCCCTCGGTTAGTAACATAACTTTACCCTCTAAATCCTTACAGCTTAAGAGTACCTCGTGATGTAAATTGCATTAACAGTCATAACCATGGAGTTAGGGTAACCATCGATAAAACCTTTTCAAAATACATTTCTAAATCCATTTAAATCCTTTACTTTATCATTTGCCATTTATGCATTCTTTACATATTTTTAAACTTCATAATGCCTTAACATATGCATACATATATAAAATTTAATATATATATATATATATATATATATATATATATATATATATATATATATATATATATATATATGCCTATATATATATATATACATTGATCTTAGAGATAAACATGTACATTAAACTTTTCATTTTACATTCCAAAATCGTTCCTTTAAAGGCTTCGATTTACCAAAACATACGTTTTACACTCACAGTTCACCGCTCAATCCCTTGCTTCGTGATTCTAGTTTCACGTCGAATTAGTCCTTTCACCTTTTCAAAAAAAGCCACAACTACACATTAACCATAATTTTCCATTTAATCCACCATACACACTCATTACTATATTCTTATTCCTCTATGAATCTATTTTACTTAGGAATTGGAATCAATCAATCGGATCATCCTTCAAGGTGGCATTTTCATGTGTCAACTAGTCAATTCTGAGTACACTAGGGACAATTTGTATTACTCATTTTTCAGTCTTAACTTTATATTTGACATTATCTCTTTGTACTATTTTAAAGCTAAGGTGCTAAGGGTTCTTCTCAATTGGAATCACCCAAATCGAACAAAAACTATTAGTCTGTTGATTCTATATTTCATGAATAAATTGCGTATGCCTACCCAAGATAAATTTTTAGGCTACTTAGAATCAAATTTGACAATGCCTATTTCTGGTTGGTTTCATGAAGTCTAGTTTAACCAAACTTGAATCACTCCATCCCGGATCAAGAAATGAACAAGTTATGGCCAAAATACGAACGCTGGTCAAATAAACAGGCATTTCTGTGCGAAATGATCCCTTGAATTTTTTTTTTTGCCGGAATGTGTGTTTGCTTCCATTTTTCCATATTTTTCCATCAATTCAACTCTATAGTCCATATACACTTCAAAACATTTCATTTTCATCTTGACATCTCTTTTCTATTCAAATCCTCTTTCCTTTACTTATCTTCTTTCAAAACATTTCCATGAATTTCTCCCGATACCATTCTAATGGTTATGACCCATACTCAACCCAAATATGATGATTGGTGGTTTGTTCCTAGCGCTAACTCAATTACTCTCAATTTACCCATGAATCAATTTTAAAGAGGATTCCCATAACTATCATTTACCATATAGTTTACCACCTATTTTCGTGATACTTTGATTGTGATGAAATCTAACAAGCTGAGTTTTGGGGACAACTAATAACCATGCTATTGTATGGAGATTCATACAAAAATTCATAGTTCTTATACCTTTTTGAAGCTTGGCTTCTCTTCTCTTGCTCTTCCCTCTTCCTCTTTCTTCTCTCTTTTCCCGCCCTCTTCTCTCCTCTACGGTTCTCTGTTGGAGACGAATTTGGTCTTCTCTTATCCACATCATTTGTTAAGGCCATGTTTAGTCGATCATCTACCTTCTTTCCTTTCTCTTTTTGTCTGACTATTCTCTTCTATGTTTCTGTTGCCTTGAATCCCATAACTTCTTCTATTTACATTTCCTTTTTAAACATTTCATATATTAACCCCTAGTCTTTCCCTTTTATGACCACTAGGTCTAAGTGATGATGCTATTCTGTGGCTTTATTGTGGTCAGGGTCTTTTCGTTTATAATTTCCTAATTTCATGCCAAAATATTCTGATGTAACACTTAATGCTCGTATCGCCCCTACGGTATCATGTCTTTGTATCTTTTCTCTTTCTCAGCACATTAGGCGTTACAATCTGCCGACTTGGCTTTATTATTATTAATTCCGGGTCTTCGTTTTATAATTTCTAATTTCATCTCGAAAATATTACAATGTAACATAATGCTGCATTATCGCCCCTACGGTATCATGTCTTGTGTCTCTCTCGAAAGCATTAGGCGTTCTGATCGAACGAATGATAATTAATCTGGATGTGGCATGACTTAAATGTATTTTTTGTGTGTGCACGAGTTCGCTCAAGACACCTCATACCCTAACAAAAAAAAGACAAAATTATCCCTTATGTTAAGCTTACATGGCCACGCGTAACGCCTCATTATATTAATGTAACGAACACAAAAGTCTATTATATGTATACATTGTGCATTTTGATAGAATATTACTTTTGAAGAAAAATGTGAATATCCTACATTAATTTCAAGCTATAATAATAATATCATATAAAATAATAATTTTCACTTATTAAAAAGTATATTCTTAATTTTAAATAGTTTCAGATTGTAAATTATTTTACCAGATATAAGAACTTGTATCCAAAATACATTGGTGTATAATTTGAAACCATAAAAATGTATAAATTATTTTTATGTAACTTCAAATTACTAACATAATAATTATTTTGTTATATGAGCCATCTAATGTAATAAAATACCTTTTTGTACATTTATATTAGATTACTTGATAAATAATATTTCCAAATTATCAAAAAGATAATTGAATAAAAATATCAAAAAGATAAAATAATTAGGAATTATTATAAACTCACTCCACCAAATAGATTAAAAAATAATGAAAAGGATAATTTTTCATTACTTATTCTCATAAATAATTTTATAAAAATAAAATAAAATTTGCATAAGTCAAACTCATGACTATAAAAGAATGTTTAACAACTATTTTCAAGAACAGTTATATTATTTTTCTAAAATAAAAGTAAAAAAAACCCTTATTTAAAATATCAAAATTGTTTTTATTATATGTTTTTTATAAAAAATTGTATATGTTCTTGAAATAGAAAATGTTATGTTTTTTAAATAACATCTGTTTGTTAGCCTAAAAAAAAACATCCGTTTATTTTCTATGGTTTTCATTGTTTTAAATGATTAATTTTTAAAAATATTAGTAAACAAATAAAATGAATCATAATAAAACAAAAAATATAAATTTATTTAAAAATATTTAAAGTATTATAGGTTTTCAAACAAACTTTTATTTTATAAAATATCAAGAAACAATTTTTAAAATTTATTTTTTAAAAATATTTCATAATCATGTACCAAATATACCCCAAGATTTTATGAAATTATTAACTAATAGCCTTTCAACAATAGTGTTTATATTATGATATAATTATAAGTTTTTTTTATAATTAAATACTTTAGTTATAATGAAATAAACTATCTTTTTTGGACTTCAATTGAGACCCCTCTTCTCCTTATGTCTTGCTTTTTTTGCATGATGAACACGTAATTATAAATTGTTTGTATAGGTTTTGGTCGAAGTATTATTAATTGAAAATTTATATTTTGTTAGGTTATTATTATATAGCAAAATTATAAATTATCTACTAAAATTTCGTTAATTATTTTTTTGACAGCTCCTAATTATTATTATTATTTTGAAATATAGCTCCGTAATTATTAATCTATAATATTAATTGTTATAGATTTTTTAATCTGATTGTTATAGATTTAGGGTTTGTTTAAAATAAAATCACTTCTTATAAGTATTTTTAGGCTTAAAAATACTTTTAAGTGTTTTTTTGGAGAAAAAAAATGCATTTGGTAAAATTCTGAAAAAACATAGAGTGTTTTTTTTTTGGCTTTTACTTGTGAGTGTTTTTTTAAAACACTTCCCAATTTTAATATACCGATAATATCTTATATTCCTTTTAAAAATCAAATTATATTTTCATAAATTATATAATTATTTATCCTTCCTATTACATTCCTTTTTAAAATCTAATTATATTTTCTTAAAATATCTACGAATGTTTTTTTTAAATATACTGATAATTTCCTTTTAAAAATCAAATTATATTTTCATAAATTATCTAATTATATTTTCTTAAAATAGCTAATTATGTTTTTGGATAAAACGAATGCTTTTTTTTTTAAATGGATATGAAAAGTGTTTAATTACGAGTTGCCTTTTAAATTTTATGTAGTTCATAATTGTTGGTATTTTTTCTTTTTTTTAATACATATTTTTGTTTTTCTTATTGTTGAAAAAAAATAGGTTACCACATAGATAATAAAAAAAATATTTTTATTTTATTTTTGTAAATATTTTTTATAGGCATATTAATTAAATGTCATTTTTAGTAATTTTAATGATATAAAAATGTTTTTATACTTATGCGACATGTTAAAAAAAAAATTCTATAAAATCACTTTTTTGGATTCCTATAAAAACTTTTATAATAAAAGCGTTGTCAGGAAAAGCGTTTTAACTATAAGCGTTGCTATAAGTTAAAAAAAAACACTCAAAGTAGGTGTTTTTAAAAAAACACTTTAAATTTTTTTGAATATTCCTAAAATACCTACTTGTTTATCCTTAAATATCTATTTATTTTTCCTTAAAATATTTATTTATTTTATTTAAAAAAATACTACTTTTTAAAATTCAAACAATTCAAATATTTAAAAAAAATCTATAATCATAAAAAATATTTTATAAAAATAATTATTTTAATTTTTGATTAATACAAAATTTTGCATATATTTATTAATAATTCAAATATTTTATAAATATTCCCTTTATAATTAATATATGTTTATTCATTAATTTACTTATTTTTATAAATATTTTAAATTTTATAATCCTTACAAATAGTTGATTTAGGTTTTATGTATAAATTTTATACATATTTATATAAACATAAATAATTAAATAAATAATAATAAAGAAAAACTATTATGAGATATGTTATTGTTATGGGATATGAATATTAAACTATTTGAAAAATCAGATCCAAATAATCTTATTTGAATATTACAATTTTTGAAAAATCAAATCCAAATAATCTTATTTGATAAATAAGTCAAATATTTAATACAAAAGTAAAAATATTTGATAAAATTATTTGGTTCTGATTTCATTTCTATAATAATAATTTTTCTAAATTTAAGTGAAGTGGGATAGGGCGGTGAAATGGCCATAAAAGCACATTACGTTCAAACACTTACATTTAATTTCCTACAATTTGTCTCTCTGCCAAATACCTTTAGAAACTGACTTTTCTCTCTCTAAACACCTTTTTAAACCAAGCTTTCTCTCGGCTTTGCCATAGCTTTGATGGCGGCAATGACTGAAAACTCTTCTAAAGTTGGAGGAAGAGGAGGAGGAGGCAAGTTTCGAGAAGGCGGCCTCAACGACGTCTGATCGGCCGCCGGCATTGTCGAGAAACCTAGGAATGGGTGGTTGTCAGTGCGTCGATCCGACCTCCGGACTTCGATGCCAGTTTTCAATTTTGCTTTCGGAGCGGCTCCTAAGCCGCTTCCCCCTCCCGAGGAGTTCTTTCTTTTTCCAGTGTTCCCCTTTTCCCCACGAAAAATGGTTATTATTTCTTATATTAAACTCTTGCTTCTCGAGCCGGAGGTAAACGAGAACCGGGAGACAAGCAGCGTTTATCAGCTGTAGCTTGAACTCTTAATTTATCAATTATCAACGTAGTCATTTTATTTTAGGGTATGCGCTCTAATATTATTGCATTGTGGCTATTAGTTGATCATAAAGAATTCCTCTGAAGCGCAAGAGCAAGACATCACCATTGGAATCAATCCAACAAATAGTACCGATGCTAGCAGTTTTGGCCAGCTTGAGCAAATTTTAAAGCAGAATTATTTATCATATTTTAAATGCTTTGGATGAATTTAAACCCTATGTATTATTTCTCATATTAAACTCTTACTTGTCCAGAGCCAGAGGAAAACGAGGAACCAGGAGACAAGCTTACGAGGAAACTATTATCCTTTGTAGCTTGAACTCTTAATTTATCAATTATCACTGTAGTCATTTTATTTTAAATTGTCTGCTCTAATATTATTGCATTGTGGCTATTAGTTGATCATAAAGAATTCTGCTGAAGCACAAGAGCAAGACAGTTCCATTGGAAGCAATACAATAAGTAGCAGTTTTGGCAGGCAAGTTTTTCACTTTTTTAGTCATCTCTCCATGATCCTAATTTTCGTTTTCATTTATGTCGTTACAGTTTAGCTTTAATGACCACCTTGTTTTGAATTTGAATAATTAAGACACTGAATACCAGCTGTATCTATGTGAACAACAATATGTCATTTCCCTTAGCAGGTTGCCTGCATGACCTTTTAGCCCTCCTTAGTGCTGATTTATGTTATAATTTTATGTTGTTTTGACATAGCCTTTGATATCCTCCTTTTGTGGACTTGCTTTATTTTGACACTCAATATAATGAATTTAGGTCTGAAATTGATCGTTTGACAGCCCTATTGCATTCAAGAACTGGTGATCTTCCTGTTGAAGAAGAAGAGAAAAGATGTGAAGCAATGTTTTCAGAACCACCAGTTACGTTTGATAGACTGCGAAAAAATTCTAATAATCCTGTGCAAGAAAACGAGACTGAGAGCCATAGGTTGCTAGAAGTTGTCTCAACCCCTGTAAGGGTAGGAAAACATGTCCATTCTTTCATCTGTTTCTTGTTGATAAATGGGCGTCTTGAAAAACTGTTTATTGCATGATGTTGCTCTATTTACATGTATTTGCCAAAAAAATGTTCTCAGGTTCTTGAAGATGATGTTGCTTCTCCTGCACGCTTGCAAAAGCTTACATGGGCAGTAGGCCTTCAAAAGTATCCCCATCGTGCTAGGTTTTATGATCAAGCATTAAGAAGATTCAACACTGTGATATATTGTTTCCGCCATCGATTGTACCAAATCTCACGCCTGTTGGGATTAAAAAGGGAATTTACCATGAAGGTATGCTGCGGAAAAAATATGACCCGTCATTCTTTTACCCTCTTATTAGTGTTTCAATCTTCTTTACTTTGTTTATCTATTAGGGTGTTACATCGACACTTGATGTTTATGGTGGACCATCATCATCTCGATGCGCATTGGAGCAAAATAAATTTACGGAAGGTCTAAACAAGGGTATACTTAGCGAGAGATTAAATGTTGTTCTTTATTTTTTGAAGTTAACCTTTTTTATCACATTATGGATTTATTGCTTTTATTTGCGACTACTAAAAGCTATTGCGGGAGTTCGATCTTTGAGATAGTGATATTGGATCACATTTGGTCCCATGCGGCGGTCGCCATAAGCCTAATCTTTTGTCTTCAAAAAGTTTACGCACAGCAATTGGTGGAAGTCCTCTTCACCCTTATGGGCGGAGCTCGTTACGATGCCTTTGTCTTTGATAGAAGCCACATATGTTGGGTGAATCAATCCTAAATTTTCCGCGCTAATGGAAAATGGGGACAACGATGTCTGGAGTTAGTTTGCCGTATTCCCTCGATCGATGAAATAGCTGAAAAATATTGCCGCCACTTGCCGCTTGTATGCCACATTCCAGAGTTAATCCAACTTCTACCATGAAGGTATCTTTGAAAATATCTTGTCTATTTTTTACCCTCTTATTAGTGTTTCAATCTTCTTTATTTTGTTTATGCATTGCAGGGTGTTACCTTCGACACTTGATGTTTATGGTGGACCATCATCATCTCGATGCGCATTGGAGCAAAATAGAGAATTTAAAGATTACAGCAATTATGTTTGGCATGGATTAAATGTTGTTCTTTATTTTTTAAAGTTAACCTCTTTTTTATCACATTATGGATTTTATTGCTTTTATTTGCACCTACTAAAGCACAGGAGTTCAGTCCTGGACAGTGATATTGGATCTGTTGGTCCCATACGGCGAATTCGCCATAAGCCTAATCTTTTGTCTTCAAAAAGTTCACGCATAGCAATTGGTGGAAGTCCTCTTTCTGCCACTGGAACTAGAGCTCATTCTGATATGCCTTTGTCTTTGATAGAAAAGCCACATATGTTGGGTGAATCTAATCCTAAATTTTCAAAAACGTTGATGGAAACTGGGGATAAACGAAGTCACAGGTTAGTTTTGCCCATGTTCCTCGATCGGTGAAATGGGTGAAAAATATTTCAGCAACATGATAAGTTGGCAAATCACCAAAGAGAAATCATCTCGCTCAAACCATTTGCTGCAAGGAAATCACCTGCTAAGTTTTCACCATCAATGTTATGTGGACGAGGCTCTTAAAAGCACGGAGAATGTGGATTCATCAAAATTCTGGAGAGTGCGGATAATAGTAAGATAGTGACTATGCTTACCACCTATATTCACGATACTCGAGAAATTTACTTTTAGCCGGACAAGGTTGAAAATGGGCCTTAGCTTTTGATGGATCAAAATACATTGTGAATAATGTTGATTCTGACCTCGAGTAAGGGCTGTGCCTAGTGTTAAAAATCTGATTATGCCATGAAGAACTATGTCACCTATTCTCTACGAGAAAAATAGGGCTTTTTCGAGCCAGTGTCATGAGGTATACTTGTTTCTTCCTTGCTTTCTGTTCTCAAGAACAAGTGTTGACCCGATAATTTTCATTTGGTATGGTTTATTGCTATATTACGATAATCAAGTGGTGTTGTATTTCCTCTACGCTATAGTTATAACTTTATTCTTGTTCTCCCTGTGGACTCTTAGGTTGCATCCTTGTACTTCTTAGTCATGAAAATATATTCCAATAAAGTGAGCAGATGCATCGCGTGACTATTGATCGGATGAATCCTTGTTTCTGTAGAAATTCTTTTTAATGGTGATTTTGCACATTGTATATCGGGTTCCTACATTTGGCCCGGCTTGGGCTGATGGATACACATTTAAAAGTGCCTTTTTTTCATAATTTACTGCGATCGTTCCATTTATATTTATCGCGGCTTAGTATGACTTTTTTAGTATGTTCGACATTATGATTCACATTGGAAGGATTACATTTGAAGCGGATGATGATTTCTATCAAATGGACTTGTGTCTAATCCATTGATAGAAAGCGAGAGAAAAACTGAATAAGCCTTTGGTGGATCGCCAAGGAAGGCTATTCTTTGTTTGAATCGATTCGCGGCAAAGGCCCCGATTTCTTACGAGAAGTCACTTTTGACTCTATATTAAACAAAAGTAGTAATGCGAAACCACGGAACTCATGTTACACCGGTTACGAGTATCCAGCATGACTATGCGGCCGGTTAGGCTTGCTTCGGCCTTCTTGACATTTGATACGGTTGTTCCACTAAAGAGGCGAGATATTTGCTCCTCTGTGTTTAGTTTTGACTCAGATGTCAAAAGGCTCCGCCTTACATTTTCTTCTGCTTGCCTCACGGCTGTTGGTGAATCTTTTGGCCTAAAATTTGGGGCTTTCTCATAGCAACCCGAGAAAGTTCAAAGCGGTCGATATCCGGCTTTAACATTTGATTAATTGTTTGGGGAAATATTTGTTTGATTATTCCATTCCTTTTGCCATGATTTAAGATTTTGAACATTGTTTAAATGCCCTTTTTGGATAATAGATGGAATTGTGGTTGTTAGTGGCATTTAATTTTTCTATTAGGTACGCTGTTCCTTAATCGAGGATGAGATGGGATATTGGGAGGTTTCGGGTTCGAGTCTCGATGTGGACAAAAAAGTAACAAAACATTTACCTATAAAAAAACACAAAAGGAGAATGAACATGAAGAAACTTTAGGCATCATCCTCCTAGTAGTGTGAAATTCAAATTGACATCCGCTTCCATCGACAACCCCAGATTGTTTGGCCATCTATCCGTATCCACCATGATTGATAACATACGGTATACTCACATTTTAATATGATTTTTTATTAAATTAAATTGCAATCTGTATGTTTAGTCTTCCACCCACATAGTCAAGGCAATCAAGTCAATGCCTTAGACCTAATCCCAAAGTGATGACCTAGGCATTGCCTCTTTGATTTTGCAGGTTTGAGCGATCAATTCTAGACCCTTATCCACTGATACACTAGAGGGATTCGAGATCTTGAATATTGAATTGGAAGTTATCTTATGAGTTAGGCGTTAATAGTGCAAACTGACTTCTTTTCATATTCCTTTTTTTTGGTTCTTTCTTTCTGTTAATAACTTCATTAAGGATGGGGAAGTAGTCAAAGCTTTTGATAAGAATATTGCTTCAAGAGGAATCAAGGAGATAAATTATTTCGGTGCTTCTAAAATCTTATCATCCACTATGATAGTCCAGAACCAATAACTCCTTGAGCTATCACCTCTTTTTTAAAATTGAACCCAAGTTGTAGGCCCTCTCTTCTTTTGCTTGAAAATCATGGTTTGTTAGCTTCTTAAATGTATTAACTAATGAATTTCATGATCATCTTATTTTATGGCTATCTTCCCTGGAAGGACATTGCAATCTAGTCCCGCTTGATGATCCTATTGTTGTGAACATATATTCACCCCCGAGGAGATAGACGATTTTTATTGTCATATGAAATTCTGATTATTCTTATGCATATTTTTCTGATTCTTTTTCCGTGATAAATGGATCAAACGTTCCAAAATTTGCTTCCACTTTACTAACGTGATGTAATTTTTGGGGCCGTATCTGTCTTTGAAGTCGGCGGATTTTAACCTGGCACCACTTGCTTTTGCGGTTTACCTCGGTTTACCTTGTGCAGCCAGTTTGCCCAAAGTACGGAATCATCCCAAGGCGTGCTATGACATCTGAGAAGGCTGAAAATTCACTTGAAGCCGGAAACTTTATTTTCATGTTGTTTAAGCCTCGGCTTATCAAGCTGCGAGGGATGTTCTCCTTTGGTGCTCCTTCAATGATGCTAATCGAAAACATAGTGATTAGTTACTTCAAGTTCTCTATGTTTACTTCCCCAAGTCAACTTCTCGGTTCCAATACTTCAAATCAAAGTGTCTCAGCGAAGCTTTACTGTCAATCTTTGTGGCGTGCTTCCCTCGCCCTTTGGCTCCACCATGACTAGCCACGATGCTTGATCTCTCTGTATCGGCTAACTGCTGCCATTTTACGCACGATCCTTTTTCACATTTGGATCTCTGTGGCTCCATTAACCCGGCTTCTCTAGTTACGCCTTCATGTATAGAATCTACAGATAAAGATACCAACACCAAGAAAAGACAACTTGGTTCTCAAGACCAATTATGGCATAAGAGATCGTTCCCCTCATCATCAAATCCCACATGACTATTTTTAGGTAACTCTAGTCTGTCTTCCCATTTGGTTCAGAAATACGAGATAATCATGATCGAGATGAACATGGAGGATAGCATGGTAGGAGACAACTGTGGTCTGGCATCATCGACACTTCCACTTCCGGTACTTGGTCGACAATCCCCTCGCCATCATCAGCTGCCACCGCATGTTTGGTTGGCCCTTTAGGAGCTAATAATACTTTCCAATTCGGGGCTTGACCAAGTCGGTCATGCCATGAAGCCTTTCCCTTTTCACTCTTCAGTAGCCTAGATTGTAATGTTGCTCGGAGCTTCTCCACTTTGAGGCGGCGGTGGTGATAAGTGTGACGCCAGCCAAAGGTGTCAGTTGACCTACCGTCGACCCGCGAAAATCTACATGTCTCATGTCATGAGACCGTACATGCAAAATGGCCGCGGGCCTACATCCTTACTCATAAAAAAATAATCAACTACATTCTCATAGTTTCCATCTTTTGTTCTACAAAAAGATTTATACATATTTACAAATATTTATAGAAGCCACATTCGGCTTTCTTCTCAACTATACATTGCATCTTGTCTCTGGATAGTCTCTGTACCTAAAAGGGGGTCTCACGACGGGGTGAGCAAAGCCCAGTAGAAAGTTTTCCTACAAGGGTTACTCCCTACCTAAAATGCATATGCAATGGCATATATAAACAATCAATCACATTCCATCCAATTATTTACTATTATATGGTATACATACTTGTCGTGAGATCTGGCCTCGTGCTCACGACCTAAAGTCCCAGCAGGCTCCCTCACACGATTCCAAGTGTGAATAAAACTAGTCACACACCATGACTAAACCATTGGAGACCCTCCAATTTTGATTATCAAATTCTTTTTCCTTTCTTTTTGTGGGCCGCAGTTTGGGGTTTACATGGGGCCCAGCATACCTTAGCACCGACATTTTCACGAACTTACATCGTAAAGTTCATATCTGCTTGAAGTGAATAACATTTGGGACTTTCACCGGGAGATCTCGACTTGCTCACTTTAAAACATGTAATTTATCATTTTGATCATTTACACACTCGTGAATCTCTACCTTGGACTTTGTCCCATTTTTCCTGAGTTCACGACCCATTCACCAATGCTAGTGAATAAACCTTACCCTGCACCCACCCCCGGGCTGGCCTTGATGTGGCCCAGGTGCATATGTAATGCATGATGCCAATGAATTTTCCTCATGTTACATGCATGAATGAGCACTACATGAAACATTTACACACCATGGACAATTATGAATTTTTACATATAATCTACCTCCATGCAAACCATGTTAATACATCAGTCAGCATGCATGATATCACATTTCCACTGGCTGCATGTTATTCACTCGAGCTCATAACACATACCTAGGTCTCGAAATTTGGACCATTCAGCGAAATTTCAGTCCTTCACAAACATGAACCTATTTGGTTCGAAATGTGTGTACCCATGACAACAAACCCTGACATCTAGAAACCGATTTCTAATTAAAACCAACTCCCACGATCGGTATTTATTAATAGGCTTGATCATAAAAATCGATCACCACTTTAATCCACGAAGCTTGGAACTAATTTATGGCTCTATACTTGACCCACTGTAGTATAAAGCCTTTAGGCTAAAAGTAAACCAAGTAGGAAAATAAGTTTTTCGAAACTCCAACTTTTTGGGGTCCACACGTAGATCCCCTTTGTGTGCTGACTTTAGTCCTCGGCGTCGAGCTGCGGCCGCCGCCGGAAAAAAATCCTTCGCTCTCTTTCTCTTTCTCCTTTTCCTCCGTTTATACAAACATTTTCTTCTTTCTTCCTTCTTTTCTTTCCTTTCTTTCCCTTTTTTGCTTTTCTATTCTTTTTCTCTTTTCTCATCTCATTTTCTCTTCTCCTTTGGTCATTTTCTCTCTCTTTTTGGAGCAACCACTCATTCGGTCAAAGAAGGAAATTTCCTCCCCATTCCTCCAGCCCAATTAGTGTGAATTTATCGATTTCCATCCTTATTCCTTATTTAACATTTTCTTTTATGACATCATCACCCATATGGCTCGATGTGAGCCGTGGGACATTCCACATGGCTAATTGTGAGCCATTCCTTCAATCTCGTGTTACTCTCTTATGGTGCCATGTTGCATCCCCTGACCTTGCCATGTGTCATCAGAGCCTCCCGTCTGGCGTGAAATCCGACCACCTCGGAATCTAACGAAATTCGATTAGTGCGGCTAAATTCAGCGAGAACGATTTCAGCGGAGTCTGTTTCGTCATCGAGATCTTGAAAATTCGAGATTTTCAGCGAAATTACTATTTTACGTTTATCGAGTCTTGGATTTTACGGGGTTTCACATTCTCCCCCTTACAAAATTTCGTCCCAGAAATTCCACGCTGCGTAATTGCATTTATAGTAATTGCAATATAAATATTCCATATATTAAATCATACGAAAATTTTATTTTGTTTTTTTTTTTAAACCACGTAGGCAGTGTTCATGAGCGATTTCCAAGCATTGGCTTGTAAGCGGTGCTGCTGAATCAAAGCTTCGGTTGGAGTGCACGGTGTGCACGAAAGCCAGGTGCGGCGCCTGCTTCGCGTTGCCCGATTGCCAGTATTGGCGTTCTTTGCTTTGCAATTTGCTGCTTCTTTGCCACTGTCGCGACCAACGCCCGGTCGCGGCACAAAATAGCCTAGCACTAGAGCGGTCGCGACCTCGATCGGTTGCGACCTCGAACGAGCGACCAGTCGCGACGCAGCGGTGGCGACCGTTTCCCCGCCAAGCCCGGGCGGTCGCGACTTCATTCCGGTCGCTGACCCTCACGAAAACTAACATATGTCGCGACATCGATTTCATGTCGTGACCTCGTTCCTGCCCACAGTGGGATTTCCAAGTCGCAACACCAAAAATCTAGGTCGCGACCTCCCACACTGCCACCCATGTCGCAACCTCAAAATGATGTCGCGACCTGAATCCCGATATCGTGACCTCCCGTACGCCCTGTGGCGACCAGTGCGAACCTCAAACCCTGGTCGCAACCACTAAAGGCCCTCCGCGTTGCGACCACCGGTCCATGTCGCGACATCGTTTTACGCGTCAGGTAGGCAAGGTGGCGACCTCAAAGCGAGGTCACAACGCGATTCTCGGTGTCCTCCTCTGACGCCAAAATCTGGTCGCGAGCTGAGACCCTCTGCCAACCCGGCCGGTCGCGGCGCCGCTACGAGTCGGCGACCTCCACGCTGACAAACCGGGTCCTACGGCCCGGCCCAGTCGCGTGCCCATTTAGTGCGTGACCTCGAGCGCTCCTTAGCTTTCCACCTTGTCCCGGCTAAAATCAGGTTGCAACCTCGGAATTTCAGGTTGCAGCATAATTCGAATTTGCAACATTCTTAATACTAAGCCGGTCGCGACCTCCCCTTCAATCGCGACGAGGATCACCCGACCCATGTCACGAAGTGAAATTCATCTCACGACCAATGGCTATCCACTCCCAACCTCTGCATGTCACGACCTCAAAACTAGGTCGTGACCTAATCTTGAAGTGGCGGTAGCCATTCCGACCGCCTTACCGAAATTTTTTTTTTCCAAATCCTCCGGTAGCCTTTCTTTACGCTGCTCACCAGGCTCTCATAGCACAAAAAGTGCAACTCCTAAGATGCAGCGGCAGACATGCCCTATTTTCCCACTTCTAAATTTTTAGAATTTAATTACAATTCTTTCCCTTGTGCCAAAACTGAAATACTTTTCCAGAATTCCACAAAACCTAATCTGTTTATGTTTAAAAACTGGAGCACTGTCCAAAAATATATATATTTTTTTCGTTTATTTCTTGTTTATTTCTGGACCGTTCAGCCCATAATTTTCTGGAACATCTAAAGTTATCTTTTCTTGACCCTAGTGTTCAACATTTTCTCCTATGCTATTCACCAAGCATACAATTTCACACAATTCACATACAACACATGTTATACACCATCACACATCACATTTAATTCTGAAATGCTGTGATGTATGATCATCAGTACCCACAAAGTCCTAGGTATCTCGTATGCCTAACTCTACACTCATCGAGCTCCCGAGAGTAATCATTTACCTTGGCTACGTGCCTGGGTTGTGACGCCCCAACCCAGGGGTGTCGTTATTAGTCGACCCACGGAAATCTATGTCTCGTGTCATGAGACCCGTACATGTCGCGAATGGCCATAGGCCTACATCCTTACTCATAAAAAAATAATCAACTACATTCTCATAGTTTCCATGCAATTTCTCTAGATTTATACCTATTTACAAAATATTTTCAAAGCCACATTTATTTTCTTCGCAAAAAACTACCCTGCACTACGTCTGTCTCCTACGGATAGTCACATTACTGAGGGGTCTCCGCAGTAGGTGAGCAAAGCCCGTTAGAAGTTTTCCTACAAGGGTTACTTCCCACCTAAAATGCATATGCAATGGCATATATAAACAATCAATCACATTCCATCTGATTATTTACTATTACATGGAAGCTATGCATAACATGCATGAGATCGACCCCTACGTGCTCCGACCAATCTGTGACTCCCCTCGCGCGGAATTCAAGTGTAAATAAAAACCCGATCACACACCATGGCTTAACCATTGGAACCCTCGATTTTAATTATCAAATTCTTTTTCCTTTAACTTTTGTGGGCCGCAGTTTAGGGTTTTACACCTTCTGGGCGCCCGCCGCGCCTTTTAAACATTTTACGGGCTTTACGCCAGCGCGAAGTTCACTGTCTTAGTGAATAACATTTGGGACTTTCACCACGGGGATCTACCCCAACACTCGCTGGCTGTGTAATTTATCATTTTGATCATTCACGCTCGTGAATCTCTACCTTGGACTTTTTATCATTTTCCCCGAGTTCACGACCCGTTCACAATCTTGGTGAATAAACCTGCACCACGAGGCACGGCGATGGCGGCGGAGTGCATATGTAATGCATGATGTCAATGCATTTTCCTCATGTTACATGCATGAATGAGCCTTTACATGAAACATTTACACATGGACAATTATAATTTTTACATATAATCTACCTCCATGCAAACCATGTTAATACATCAAATAGCATGCATCAATATCACATTTCCACACACTGCATGTTATTCACTCAAGCCATAACACATACCTAGGTCTCAAAATTTGGACCATTCAACGAGTGCACTTCATCGTCCCTTCACAAACATGAACTGTTGGTTCAGTATTATTATTACCTGGCAGCAACCCACTGACATCTAGAAACCTTCAGTTTCTACTTAAAACCCTAACTCCCACAGTCGGTGACTTGTGAAGCTAGTCATGAAATCCATACCCTTTAATCCCAAAGCTTGGAACTAATTTATGGCTCTATCATGACCCCCTATAGTATAAGTATTTGTTTAAAAGTAAGCCAAAGTAGGAAAATAAGTTTTTTCGAAACTCAGCTTTGGGGTCCACCGTGGAATCCCTTGTGTGCACCAACTTTAGTCTCGAGGCTGTCGACTACTGGCCAGCGAAAGCGGAAAAAATCCTTGCTCTCTTTCCTCCTTTCTCATTTTCCTCCGTTTTCTCTCTAGGCTTGTTTTCTTCTCTTCCTTACTTTCTTAACTTCTTTCCTTTTAGCACCTTACATTCTTTTAACTAAATACCATTCTCTTACTCCTTTGATGTTTTTCTCTTTCTGCTGATGGCCCTCATTAGTCAAGAAATTTATGCGATTTTCTTCCCAATATTTGTGTGGTATCGATTTTAAAATGCTTTATTATTATTATTATTTCTTTGTTCTTTTTTATGACATCATCGCACATGAACGATGTGGTAGTGGATCATTCATAACGTGTTTGGTGAATTCGTGATACCCGAGTGTTGCTACCTCTTGTGGTGCCGTGTTGGCATCTGACCTTACCATGTGTCATCCAGGCACTGCATCTCGGCATTAAATCCATTAACCTCGGAATCAGCGAAGTCGACGTGGTAACTAAATTAGTAAGGCGATTTCAGCGGAGGAAGTCGGTTTACGTCATCGAGATCTTGAAATTTACCGGATTTTCAGCCGAAATTACTATTTTACCCTTTATCCAAAATCTTGGATTTTTCTGGGGTTTCACATGATAAGTCAAATCGGATAATCATAACCGTGAGGGTTAAGCCCAAAGCGGACAATATCTAATCAATTCAAAGTAAGAATCTTACTGGAAGATAGACTTTGGTTAAATTATATCTCAGTTTTTGGTTATCATTATTTGTGAGAAGAACAAAAGGAGGAAAATAATGTTAATAATTTTTTATTTATTTTATACAACTAACTTTCTTAAGAGCTCAAGTTTATATATGAATATCATGTTTCATACCATCTTTTATGTTAGGCCACATACTCACATGTGGGGAGTTAAACAAATTAAACATAATTTACTATTATGAATTTTCAAATACACAAATAACAAACAAATATTCAAATTATAGATAGGAGGCTTGAACTCATGACTTCGGGTCAAACCAAACTTCAAACTGAAATTTGTCATATATATATATATTAATAATGCAAACTGAAATTTCATTGATTCAGAATGTTAATATCTCGAACAAATGAATCAAACTGCTAAAAACATTAGTGGATAACAAAGCATTCAAGTTAATATGAACTTAATTTCGAAGACTTACATAGAGATAATCCTAATATGTCTAGAATACCTAAAATTCGAGGTCTAATAAAAAAGCATGTAGTGAATAAGCGATTTAATATGACTTCTCTCTTTGGCGGCCCAGTGTTAGTTTGAATTATCCGCACAAAACCAATGAACAAGTAACAAACAACCACCGCGTCCTGACAAGTTGGCAGCAAAACATAAAAGCAAAGGAAAATAAAATAAACGGGTGGAAGAAACCACTTTATTGAAGAAGAAAGCCCATATCTGATGGAATATATATACTAACTAACAACTAGAAATTCATAATCGATGTTTTCAGCATTAATTAAAGACTAAGGTGACGTTTGTTTTTTTTCTTAATCATGAATATAATTTTTGTTTTGGATATATAGTGCTAAATAAAATTAAGTATTTAATTGTTTGTTTTTTCAAAAAAAAAAAATCAACTTTTTAATTTTTATCTAAGTTTTGAGACAACAAAATTTTAAATAAAAAATAAGAACAAGTGGATGGCGCCCAGTGGGTGATGCCCCGAATCCCAGGGTTCATTGGCAGGCCAAACCTGTGAGGAAGATTCGTGGATGTCAGGGTAGCTTGAGCACCACACCGTGAGTCCACTTTTCAGGGACCCGAGTTTAACAATCGGTCGAGTCTCTTTTTATGCAAGGAGGCTGCGAATCTGACTGTCTGATTACATGCTGCACTGTTCAATATTATACAACGACCATGCTCCAGATTGTGAGTAAATGATCGACTTACTCTTCATTTATCCATACTAAAACATATAAGCACATGACTATAGGACCACAGTCCATAAGAGTTTAAATATACACCACTCTTATACAAAACATATATCAAAATTAAGAATTCTAATACATGTTTTACAAAATATAAATCAAAGCCACAATTCGGCTTTCTTCTCATTATACTGGCCTATTAGGCGCCATCTCTCCCATCTCTGGACGGACTGAAAGGGGGTCCCCATGGCCGGGTGAAGCGATGCTGATAAGAGTGAAATCTTACGAAATTTACTCTCCGCTAAGTCTTGCGTCTGATAATTAAATGCGTGGCGCATTCGATCGCGATTATGTTAATCCTAGAATGGAATCTACATGACATGAATGAGATGCTACTCCTCATGATCCCTTTATACGAGTCCCTCAGGCTTCTCTCGACATGCGATATACCATGTGGCTTATTTTCAAAACAAAAGATATTTGTTTTTGTTGTGGACAACTCTCAGATAAACTTTAGTGGACATATTTAGACAAATAATTATGTGGACAGCCCTCGGAGTATGTTGCTTAATTGGACATACTCCGATAATAATTATGTGGACAACCCTCCGATATAAATTAGAGGACATACTCTGATAATAATTATGTGGACAAACCTCCGATAAAACCGCTTTGTTCAAAAGCCATGTTATGCAACCTCCGATCATTCATGTGACCTTTTAAGACTTTGTCCACGGCCAAGAAACTCCAACTTATCGACACTTAAACACAATCTTGATTTTCCATTACCTTTCACACCATTTTCATCACGATGTACTTTCGCACAATCTGTGGTATGCCACGCTGCACTCTAAGTCATACTAATGTATAAAGACCTCTATATGGACACTCTATATGTAAGACGAAATTCGATTTACCGGAAAAGGGAGCAAAATCGTAATTTTGGTTCTGAGTGTAATTTCGAGTTAAAAATTTGAAAGGAATTTATTCTCTGGATCTCAGATGACAAAGCCAGTTTCCACGGATTTAGATATCGTCTCATGAAAATCTAGCTAGCATGTCGAATTTCGTCAATTCGAGAGACGATCGAATTTACACGTTTCGAGGCATAGCATTTACGGGTCTTGAGTAAAGATTACCGATCGACGAGAGTCACATATAACCATACTCATGTGCCATAAGTGGTATGAGTGAAATGATGAAAATGGATGGTAGGATAGTCTGCAGAGTGTCCAAGCGGGAAAAGAAAGGTTATAAATGTCATTTTGAATTGTTATAAAGTTGGAAAAGAGACAAAATCTTGCCTGGTATATCTTCTTCAAATAGAGGTAAAAATGAAAGAAAGGGCAATTTGGAGGATGACGTGCGTGAGAATGTGATTTCCTTTAGAGAGAGACTTCTCTCTAAATTTCCGACAAATCATGTAGTCGAATTTAACAAGACGAGCATACAAAAGGCGCTCTGCTCCAGGAGCCTTCGCTTGGGCTCGGTTTTGAGGAGTTTTGAAAACTAGGTGAGGTAGGGGTTTCTCTACTTGGGTTTTATTCTTTATTTAAGTACTGTTAATGTTTGAGTTGAATGAGGTCGGTGAGGGGCGTTTGATCGATCTAAATCTTGGGGCAAATGTTAAGCCCTTTTACCCATTTGTGTGGTCGTGGCAATGCACCGGTGTTTGGGTTAAATTGTGTGGTGTGAGCAAAAATCATGTATTGGTTTGTATTAGGCCGAAAATGGTAGTGAAATTTGGGTTCCTTAAGTGAACCTTGATGATTGTGATTTTTAAAGGTGGTAGCAGCAGGGGTTTCACTATTCAGGAATAGTCATTCCTGAAAATAATTTTTGTGAAATAATGTGTTTGGGAGGTAATTCAAAATCAAGTTGCTCGTGTTTGATCAGTAGCCAGTAGGCTAATTTTTGGTGTATAAATGTAAAAATTACATGACATGATTGTGTGATTTAAATTTATGTAAATATATGCATGTTTATATATTTACATGTGATATAAACTATGTCGAATTGGCGTCATTGCATTATATGCGCGAGGCACCTTAGGATGATAGGAGTGAGTGCATAAGGTGAGTCTAAAGAAAATGGTTCGGAGGGTTGTCTAAAAATAATGAATATCGGAGGGTAGTCCAAATAAAATATCAATCGTCGGAGACGGCCCAATTGATATACATCGGAGGGTAGTCCATAAATAATATCAATCGTCGGAGACGGCCCAATTGATATACATCGGAGGGTAGTCCATAAATAATATCAATTGTCGGAGACGGCCCAATTGATATATATACATCGGAGGGTTGTCCACAAATAAACATAATAATTCTCATCGAGGCTTGGCGAGTGTGAGGGGAGAATCGTGAGGATAGTGCAGGATGTTCCAGTTAGACATTAGTAGGATCATACATTTGCTTGAATGTGTGTTTATTTACCCAGACATTGCATATACACTTAGGTGGAGTAGCCCCGCCGGGGTGATTCCACTCTGCAGGCGACAAGCTCACCACAGCCGAGGATACTATTTCCCAGTCTGAGGGGCGTGCGAAGAGGCATTTCCGATCCTAGGGGCGAGTTTTAGAAGGAATGGAATGTGGCTTTGATGGTTCTACATGTATTAAATTGTTTAATTTTAATATATGTTGTATAGATAAACGATTGACCTCCCAAAATATGGGATATAGTTGGATATATATATATTGATGAGTAGTGTTGTGTTGGGCCCAAGTGGCTGTTTGTACTCATGATATTGATGTTTGAGACAGGTTATATACATGTTTTGTATTTGGGTAGAGCTCCCCGTACAAAGGAGACTCTGCCGTTTTACCGTCGAAAATGGTTACCCAGAGCGTTCATGAGTATTCCACGAGGGTTGATGGGTACGGTCGACGGACCCCGGGGTTTGGTGTCACGGCAGTATCGAGGAGCTTAGGTATCTGAATGCACCTAGGGAGCTCGGGTTTGGGGTATCCATCGCCACTTGGGTGGTTTGATGTAAGAGTATGGGTATATGGAAACCACAGAGATTGAATTTGGGCTTAGGCCATAGTCGAGTAAGAACATCACCACTAGGTGTGGTTTGATGTTGAGTTTAGGTATGAGATTACCTAGGAAATCACGGGACAAAACTAGGACACGACATGCATGTGTTTGATGTGTTTTGTGTGACCCGAAATCATTTGTTGTGTGAAAAATATTCATAACATGAATTATGTGTAATCATGTATTGTGTATGGTTTGTGTGCTTAGTGATTAGCACTTAGGAAAACCATGATGTGTTGGGAAGTTTTTAGAAGTTTTTACAGTTTATGAAAACTGGAACCAAGAGGAGAAATAAAATAAATTTGAATAGATTCATTTGGTTTAATGGATGATAAACTAAATTTTAATAAATTTTAAGGTTGAACCTTTGGGTTTAGTGTTGGACAAGAGGTTTGAGGGAAATTTTAGACAAAATGTCGAATGAAAAAAAAAAATGAGGTGAAATATAAATTTTCTAAGGTTTTACAGGTGTAAGATGGAAGAAAATTAGAAAATAAATTTTATAAATTTATTTGAGCATCTGGAAAATGAAAAAAAAATAGGTATATTTTTTGGTATTTTCAAATAGATGGAAATAAATGGAAAAAAAAAAAAGGTCACGAGAACTAAAAAATGAAATTTCTTGCCATTTAGGTATTTGGCGTTAGGCGCGCCTGACAGTGACGGCCTTGAAACCTGCCAAGGGAGCAAACGTGACGGCCTTGGTAGCGTGAAGCAGCGGGGCACAGCGACCTGACGCCCAGGCGCCGTGACATTTGAGGCTGGGGCCTTGGCGGCCCCAGGCGCTAGCCTTGGTCACGGCCGTCACGGCTTTAGCGCACAGACACCTTGGTACGAGGCGTAAATTTGTGCACTGTGCCTCGGCTATTTTACCCGAGGAGTTTGACTTCGTCTTGCCCATTCTTTGAGTCAGTTTTTGGTTTGTATTGTTCATGAACACGGTTCATGAACAGCATTCGTACAAAAAATTTAGAACTTTTTTTAATTAAATTAAATCAAATCAAATCAAATTAGGTAAAAAATTTTCGAAAAAATAAAATTTTCGAAAATGAAATTTTTGTTGATAAAATGTTTTAAATATAATTGATTGCCTTGCATTACTGTAAATCTGAGACGATGTCATACAGCAGTTTATGTGTATGAATAGTGTCTCGGGTGTGTTTATGCCTTAGAATCGTATTGAAATTAAGCTTTGTCATTGAGCGTATAGATGGCTAGTGGGGATGAGGACGTAGAGGGCGTCAGAGTGCTGGTCGAGACACCACCGGTGTTTGATCGGTAGGCTTTTACTAAATTTGTAGAATTACGGTAGGCTGGCCCATCACCGCAGTTGGCGTAGCGAGGTGGTCTTAGAAGTCCCCAGTAACCTGGAGTTTGGACGCATCATCCTCAGAGCATCCACGGGGAGGGCAGATGATGTGAGACCATTGGCTCATCTGAGCAGAAGGTGTTGGGGTGGAGGTGCCTACGACACTACTGGATTAGACTAGCGTGTTCACGACTAGAGAGTGAGCCGAATCACCGGGTGGAAATGGGCAGGACCTACGGGACCTTAGGAGGAGCCTACGTTTGTGAGTTCTCCCCTAGGGATTAGGACGAGGATTGGGATGATATGTCGAGGTTGCGAGTTGGAGATCTCGAGGACTCTACTCACAGTGGACCTGAGGATCATGGACATGTCAGAGTTCGATGTCATCCTGGGGATGGATTGGGCGGCGAGTTCTGGGGTCGTTATCGGTGCCGGCGTGGGAGGGTTCTGGCTACCGCGCGAGGGCGGTACTCGTGTGGTATTTCGGGGGACAAGCATGATATTTTGCGCGTATAGTATATGAGTCCAGTGTCGAGGGCCGGTTAAAGCGGCTTGTTTAGTGAGCCTTAGAGATGAGGCGAGACCGGACTTAGATCTACCTCGAGTAGTGTGCGGGGTATGTGGATGTTTTTCGGATGAAGCTACTTGAATTTACCATGGGGGTAGTAGACTTTAGTATCGAGTTACACCATGGTACTTCACCCATCTCTATGACTCGAATAGGATGGCGCCGGTTGAGATTGCGAGGCTTCGAGTCGGTACCGAGGAAATTTCTTGGACAAGGGTTCATAAGGCAGAGCACTTCACCATGGGCGCTCGGTTGTTTGCAAGAAGAAGGGCGAGACCGCCCCATTGTGCATTGACTACGAGACAGGTTGAAACGGGGTTCTACGATCGAGGAGCTCGGTACCCATTACAGGGTTGATGATTTGTTGGTCGGTTGAGAGGATGAGTCTACTCGAGATATACCTTCGCCTTTGGTTACCATCGGTGAGGTTAGGGATACGAGATATCCACAAGACAGCGTTTAGGATGTGTTATGGGCACTTTGAGTTTACGGTTATGCCCTTTGGATTGACAAATACTCCAGCAGTATTCATGGATCTCATGCATAGAATTATTCCAACCACATCTAGATCGATTTGTCGTGGTCTTCATGGATGACATTTGATGCCTCCCGAGTGTGAGTGGGAGCATGAGTATCATAGAGGATTATTAATTCTGATTATTGAGAGACCATCAATTGTACGCTAAGTTCGGTAAGTCGCAGGTTTTGACTTCTTGAGGTGAGATTTTTGGGACACATGGTGTCGACATCGAGAAGATGTCCCGGTCGACGGGGATAAGGTTGAGGGCGGTGATGAGTTGGGAGGAATAGGGTGTCAATCTTTGAGATCACGTGAGTTTCTTAGGATTGAATTTGGGTATTCTGAGGAGATTCGAGAATGGGCTGAGTTGTCCATTCGGGCGGGGATGTAGGACTTCGCCTACGGGACCTGGAGACTCCATGGTTGGGACGACCACGACCATAGAGAGATCGAGGATGCTCGGAGCGCTCGGAAGGCGAGGTGTTGGTAGCGGGGGAGGATCGGCCTTCTTCTAAGTTCGGGGAAGGGGCAAGACACGTTCCGCACGGTTTGAACGGGGCGAGTTGGCGCCTGGGGCGGGATTGCCAGGAGACAGGATCCAAGAACTTTGGGGCTGTGCCGATCCAGGTTAGGCTGTAGAAACGGAGGTATCGGTTCATTCCTCGCACCCTGATCTGCAGGTCGAGGAGCCCAGTTTTAGTTTCGGGATGCTATCTGAAGCACTCCGCGGTATAGATAAACGAGAGGGCGGAGTGTGGGTGAAGTCGAGGATAGATCGGAGTTGCAGTGGGAAGCATAGTGGACCTTAGGGTGGTAGACACATTGGTTATTGATGTCGAGGCGAGCATGGATGAGTTGGCGACCCGTCGGGTTGTCGATAGTGGGACCTTAAGCGGGGTTGTCATACCCGACACGTGACCTTGGATTTATGGGCTTAGAGGTTAAGGCCTTTAGAGAAGCCAATAAGATGTTCTTCCCTAGGGTGTAGGGTGAGAGTTGATCTGATAGGTCGGGATTATGAGTGGCAGATCTCGGAGATTCTACTCATGGTAGACCCCGGGATTGGGTGCCACAGTAGGGCATTATTGCGTTCGTGTGCAGGGTAACATCGCGTCGAGTCGGGTGTGGTTGCCGCAGTATGAATTCATTCACCACTCTTGGTGAGTGTGGGTTGAGTTTGTTTTTAGGACTACGTCTAATGAAGACTCATAGTTCGATCAGGAAATGAAGAGTAATTAAAGTGTGTTGAGGCGGCAGCTGTGAGGGCGGATTAATCCCCAGGTGAGAATCTGGAGTTAGGGTGTAAGGGCAGGGAGATATCCTAAATTTTGTATGAATGTAAGGGGCTCGAGGTGGGCGAAGAGTTATGTTAATCGAGATGAACACTGTGGTCGGGTTATCGAGTAGACTTAGAGTTGAGTGATAGGGAGTGAGGTGGCTGAGATTTGGATCTTACTTTTGGCAATTGCATTGAGTGTTGTTAGTAGGCAAGACTCGGTATATGGATAATCATATGGCCTTGGACTGGGATTAATGGTCCATTGGATTGTCAACGATTGTTTCTGGGAAGGTCGGCGTTTACCTACAAAAGTAAAATTATGTGGGGTTACATGTTGTGTGGATTATATCTGATGTTAGAAGGACACACTGCTGACATCGTCCTAGGTCGTAAGGGTAGGGAGAATTTGCCCTTCCAGTGGGTTCGCCTACAACAATGGATTATCGACGAGTATCTGGTGGCTGCATATGAGGCATTGTGTGGGAGGCCATGTAGTCGCCATTAGGTTGGGCAGGGGTGGAAAGGCTCCATCAGGTCGTCCGATTAGAGACACCACCGGAGAAGGTAGAGAAAGCGATGAGACAATGTCTTCTCAACCGAGCGACAGAAGAAGCTATCACGGATATGCGATGTCAGCCCGCCAGGATTCGAGAGGTTGGGGATCCGCGTTTTCTTGAAGGTGATGCACAGAAGGGAGTGGTCAGTTATTGGCATTAGGAAGTAACGTTGAGATTCACCATTGGGCCTTTCGAGATATTCGAGAGGATAGGCCTTTGTTAACGTCTTGGGTTGGCACTTTACCACCAGTATGTGAGTGTCGCGGCGGGTGTTTCCGTCTCCGTAGCCTGAATTATGCTCACAGATCCGACTCATGTGGTGGATTGAGAGCCGGATGGAGTTAAACTGATGATGGGACCTTTGAGGGAGGGACAGTGTGCATTTGGATAGTCGTGATCGGGTTTGCGACATGAGACCGTGAGGCTAGTGAGTGCTATGGGCGGCACTATGGAGTGGAGGAATTCGTGGGAGCGAGGACGATGCAGTGGCTATCCGCCTTCTTGTTTAGGGATGAAGGTACGTGGTTTAGGCGTTTAGCATTTAAATGACTAGTTTACATGCATGGTAGAATGCACCTTGCATATGCATGTGAGTGATTATGATTGTCCAGAATTTCGGGATTAAATTCCTTTTTAGGATGGGAGAATGTAAGACCCGAGAAATTCCAATTTCTGGAAAAATGGCAAAATCGTAATTTTGGTTACAAAATTGTAATTTCGGTTAAAAATTCAAATTTTATTCTCTGGATCTCGGATGACGAAGCAGTTTCGCCATTGGATCATCCGTGAGAATCCTGGCTAACCTTGCGTCGAATTCCGTTGAATTCAGGGCGGTCGAATTTACCGTTTTCAAAGGCATCATTTCGGGTCTTGAGTAAAAGCGATTATTTTTCGATGCGACGAAAGTCACAAATAACAAATACTCATGTGCCGTAAGTGGTATGAGTAGAGAAATGATGAAAAGTAGACGTAGAGATAGTCTTAGAGTGTCAAGCAGGAAAAGAATGACACTAATCATTTTGAATTGTTATAAGTTGGAAAAAGACAAAATACTACATAGTATTGTCTTCTTCAAATAGAGGTAAAAATGGGAAAGGCAGTGACGGTGGAGGGATGCGTGTATAATGGAGATTTCCTTTAGAGAGAGAGACTTCTCTCTAGGTTTTAAATAATCGTAGTCGGGTCGTCGGGATGAAGCCAGCGCTCCGGCGCATCGAGGCCTATCAAATGAACTCAGGTTTGAGTTTTGACAAACTCCGTGGGGGTGAGGGTTTCTCCTACTTGGTTTGTTCTTTGTTAAATACTTTGTTAATATTTTATGATTGAATGAGGGTAGTGAGGGGCTAGTTTGATCGATCCCGAATCTTGGGGCCAGAAATGTCAGAAATTTTACCCATTTGTGGTGTTGGCGGTGCAGTTTTGTTGGGTTAGAATTGTGTGGTGTGAAATAAATCATGTATTGGTTTGTATGAGGCCAGAAATGGCCGTGAAATTTGGGTTCACTAAGTGAACCAATGATTGGTGATTTCTTAGGAGATAGTAGTAGAGGGTTTCACTATTCCCGAGAATAGTGTTCACAAAATAATTTTTGTGAAATAATGTGTTTGGGAGAGTAATTCAAATCGAGTTGCTCGTGTTTGATCATTAGCCCAAGTGAGCTAATTTTTGGTGTATGAAATGTAAAATTACATGACATGATTGTGTGATTTAAATTTATATGAATATATGCATGTTTATATATTTACATGTGATATAGACTGTAATGGAATTGACATCATGCATTTCATATGCACTGGGGGCACCTTAGGATGATAGGAGTGAGTGCATGGCGAGTGAAATCTGAAAATGGTTCGGTTGTCTAAAAGTAATGAATATCGGAGGGTGATCCATAAATAATATCAATCCTCGACGACCCGGTGATACCCCGCCAGGAGAATAGTCATCAAATAATATGTCGTCGGAGGCAACTCAAGTGTCTCTCTGGGTTGTCCACAAATAAACATAATAATTCTCATACGAGGCTTAGGCGAGTGTGAGGGTCGATGGGCGGGACTTCAGTCACGAGATGATCGATTAGGCGATTCAGAGTAGGATCTATCTGATTGTTGAATGTGTGTTTATTTTGGGCATTCGTATCTCGGCTTAGGTGTGAAGTAGCCAGCCAGGGGTGATTCCACTCACCCCGAGAGCATTAGCTCACCTATCGAGGATACTATTTTACGAATTTTAAGGAGCGTCTTGAGAGGCGGCTATCTGGTAGCAGTTTTAGAAGAGGCGTAGGAATGTGGCTTTGATAGTTCACATGTGACCAAATTGTTTTATTTTAATATATATTTGTATAAATAAAAACAATTGAACTCACAGAAACTATGGGATATAGTTGGATATATATATATATATTGATGAGTAGTGTTGTGTTGGGCCCAAGCGGCTGTCTGTACTCATGATATTGATGTTTGGGATAGGTTATATACCGGAATGCCTTGTTGGGTCGCTCCGTACAAAGACTCTACCAGATTTTAGTAAAATGTCGGGTTGCAGGCCATTCTGCCACGGGTTGGCAGGCGGATCAACGGACCCACGGAGTTTTGGGCGTCACTATATCGTACACTACACCGTGTACCATGGTGCATATGTCTAATGCACCTGAAAGTCCAGCACATTCATTAGCGATTAATATCATCTGATCATACTAACATTTATCACATTCATGTCAACACACACATCACTTGAGCACACATAAACATCATTCCAACTACTACTTGAACCGTAATGTCATACTCAAATCTAAACTACATCGTATTACATAATGCCCATTAAACTAACCTCATGATATGCCACATCTGGCGACCGTATCGAAACGAAAACACATATGACAATATGTTAGAGCACTTATTGACATCCAAGCATGACACCTCTTAACGAAATGTCATTTCAATCTAATCCACCTGAATACATGTTAACTTTTCATCAGATCTACTACCTAGTGTGGCCAGGCACGCCTCATTTCTAGGGCTAATTCAAAGCGACATATCATGCACAAGATAACTACCGCCTGCCATGTATTGGCAGCCCGACCTGACTCCTCACATCCACACAACGACAGTGCTTACGCTTGTTGTAACAATCAATTTTTTCAACAAGGATGTGAGCACCAATTTCCATTGAAAAGAATGGTCGATTCTAGACTCGAATCTTTCCATGAAGTCTAAGAACTTTAAAAAACTCGGACTTGAAAGTTATGGTCATCGAAGTTGGGCACTTGTATGAGCAGTGGTGGCCTTGCCAGACAAGAACATCTTGTTTTTCGTCACTCCGGATCAAATAGCAGTTCAAATTGCTCAAGCTATATGGATGGATTCTAGACTCAAGGGCTTTTCATAGAGTCAGAACACCCCAACCAGGCTTCAGACGAAAGTTACGGTCATTCGAGAAGTTGGAGAATTAACATACGAAGCGATTATAGCTAAGCGATTTGCATAGAAACCCAGAATTGCGTTCGGGGCTCATTTAAGCTCCACGATAAGTATATATTTTCCTACCTAAACATCTGGTAATTCTTTCGCGACGACCGACCCCATCTCAGGTATGATACAAATTGGCCGTAAACGTAGCGCAAGGCTCTTCGAGCTATTGTCGACTTCAAAGCTACCCCGAAAAATGGACATCCGCGGCTCAGCCGGAAAAAAATCAGTTTTGTGTGTAGGGAACACAACAGCGACCCACATGGCGGCTCGACGAGACAACGGCATTTAGATGTGATAAACTCGAGTAAGGAAGTTCTCTGCCTCTCTTGGAAGGCGAGCGAAACTTTTTGGAGTCCCAGGCAGAGACCCGGTAGCGAACTTCCGCTCAAATCTTAATGAAGATTCTTGATTTGGTGTCTACGTTGCCTTAAACAATTCTCAAGGGCTTACCACAGTCTTAGCGAAGCCAATAGAGCGTAGATCAGCGGTAAATCTTAGAGAAGGTAGGCTTCTCTTACTAGATTTTCTTCTCAAACCAAATCTGGTGAAGCGTGTGTTGTCGGTACTGCGCGTAGCCCTCGTCGAGTAGATGAACTATATATTGGCTCGACAGTTCCGACCGCGATCTACGTAGATCGTAAAGAGAAGATAGAGATTTCTCCACATATCTCACTTCTCTCCTGTTGCCATTTTCCCTCAAAAGCCGAGCATTTTCTTTCTTCTTCCTTTTTAGGATTTAAGTTGGGCGGGGTCCACTTCATCATGCGTCCATATTCCGATACAGGTTCGTTCGTCTCGAAACAATTTATTTATTTTCAGTTCAATTTATTTTAATATGAACTTAACCTAAGTCATTTCCTTTCGAAATTTTGAAAATCCTGTTCACAGGGATTACTAGATACCTAACTAAAGTCATGAGGAATTCCCACTACCTAGAATTCGACCAAAACTTTACGAGTTACTCGTTTTAGTAGAGACGGACTCAGTCTGATCGGATTAGTCATCAGAAACTCTATGGAATTTTAGGCTATGAAGCAGTTTGGCAATTTATTTATTTAATTTTATACTTTTGAAAATTTTAAATTTTTCGGGTTCTACAATAAATTTTAAATAAAAATAAAAATACATGTAATTTTATTTAATTATATGAAATGATCTTGAAGTTCAATTGGATCATATATATGATTATTTTCATACACTAATATTTAGTTTTCTCAATAGAAAAAAAGCATTAAAGTAAAACCAAGAACTTTTGACTTTTTATTATTGAAAAAATTTCAAAATTCTATAGTCATCAAAAGTTAAAAATCAAGCTGTCAAAATAGTAAAATATAATATTTATTTTAATAAAGTAAAAAACAATGTCATCTAAATGACAAACTATATACATCTTTTAAATTAATATCAAAACAAAGAAGTTTTTTTCAATATAAAAACTTAAAATATCAGATGTGATGTTCTGTAAGATGAAACTTAGTAAAAGTGTTCTACATTACTCGAAGTACAACGTAAAACTTTATATATATATATATATATATATATATATATATATATATATATATATATATATAGATGACTTAGACTCAGCTGCTTTCTGCCATGGAGGCCTTTTTAGGCCTTAGGCCTTCTTGAACAATATTTTATGATTTAATTTCAAATTGAACTCATTTATTTTTTTCCCAATTTTAATTCTCTGCTAAATTAGACACAACAACTTATAAAACCCTAGATACCCCCAATCATATAGTTTCCTACTTCATCCTTTTACTTTTTTAGTGTTTAGTTAATATTATTGAAAATGATTTTCTTAAGTTTATTACATAAAAAAACATGAAAAAATAAATATAGTTAAATTTAGTTGAAAAATATACATTTTTAAATATGTTTAATCTTTATATAGAGGATAAACAATAACAAAAATGAATTTGAACAATTATTAAGTACCAGTGGTAACTTCGTCTATTTTTCCGTTTCTCTTTTCTTTTCCCTTCCTTTTGTTTTTCCTCCACAGAATTTTCTAATAAGCAAACATAAGATTAATATTATGTTTTGTTTCTTCTGCTGCACTGACTAATCTCATGAAGCAACAATTTATAACGATCATGTCGATGAGGTAAATATTATGCTGTGGGTCGAGGACCCTCACAGCTAAAACCGCGTCTATGGGCATTGAGAGTCCACATTTTATATAGTGCTAGAAATTTTCTCTTATATTCGATATGAGATGTGATAAACACCCTCATGTAGACACAACGTCCTAGTTGTGTTCCATTGGATTGCGGGACAGAAGCGGACAAACACCCTTTCTGGGGTCAGAAGCAAAAATAGACCCCACGCGCCGAGATCGAGGATGGAAACAAATCTTGTTGTAACGACCAGGCTTCGACCATGTGAATGTGTCGCTGGGCCCAGAGACGTTTCACAACTTCAAAGTGTGTACTTATAGGTTGAGAGACTCATACTTATATAGCATCGAAGTTATTCCCACATCCGTGTGGGATCTCCAACAAACACTCCTCCTGTCGAACCTGATGTCCTCCACTTATGTCATGTAGTTCTGAGAGTCAATGAGAAACGGAACAAACATCCCCTAAGGGCAGGCAATCCCTCACATGAAATCAGGGGATCGGCTGCGATACCATTTGTAATGGTCAGCTTGACCATGTAAATTTTGTCTGCTTTGGACCTAGAGGCCCTCACGGCTTTAGAAGCGTTTAAAGCTGAAGTGAGGGCCTCTTACTAAGCAAATGGACAATATCATATAAATCGGGTCGGTCGTTACGGATAAACCTTCAATGGTCTAATGGGATAATGAGTAACCATTAGAAAGTAAACTTAGAAACCCAATTAACTTGATTGTAAAAGTCTTAAAAAGTAATAGGAGTAAATCCTAATATAAAAATTTTAATATCATTAAATTTAAAGAATAATTTCGAAAAAATATTAGATCTAGTTTCTAATTTTTTCTTGACAATTTGTTAGACAATTTAAAATAGTTTTCTTAGTTCTAGTACAAAAAATAACAATTCAATATCAAGAACACATTTGATAAATCTTTTAGTAAAACATTTACAAATAAGTTCATTATTCATAACAAATTTCTCATGTTTTCATTTGTTTTATATGCATTATTATGAGAACTAGGTTATGGGCTTTGGAGATATCAGTTAATTTTTTTATTTTTTTTTATTTTTTATAACTAAGCACTTTGTTATGATATAGTAATTTGTCTCCATTGGGACTCGAACCTAGGACCCCTCATTTCCTTAGATATCCCGCATCTTTAAACTTTGATCGCTCTACTAACTGAGCTACGCTTGTGGACAAATCGATCCGATTTTTAAAGGAAACTTTTCAAACATATGTAGGAAAATCTTACTACCAAATATATGAATCGGTATTGCAAATATATTTTTTAACTAAACAATTGGTTCTTATATTCGCTTTCACAAAGCCTCCAAAATACCCTTCAGTCAAATAATTGAAATAAACTATTTTTTAAAATAATAAGCTATAATTAATTTGGAGTTCTCTTCGATCTCTAGGTTTAACGAACCATTGTATCTTTGGTGGGTGGGCTTCGACATTGGATAATGCTTTGGGCCTGTTTAGTTCCTATTTTTTGAAAACTATATTTTGTTCTTAAAAAAAGGATAATCGGGTGAACTGTTTGATTCCCTGGTTTTTTTTGCTTCTGAAAAACACAAATAACACAAAAATCACTAAATTCAAATAACAAAAACAATTTTCAGGGGACAGTGTTTTCAAAAACTGTTTTCTGTTCTCAAAGACAAGAAGAACAAAGAAAACAGGAAGAACATGTTTGGTTCTCAGTTTTCTTTTGTCCTAAAAAACACAAAGTACACAAAAAACACTAAACTTAGAGAACACAAACAGTTTTCAGTTCAAAAAAAGTTATCAATTACAGTTTTCAGTAACATGAACCAAACAATCCCTATATTTCCTGTAAGACCCCAGAAAAATTCTAATTTTTTTAAAAATGGTAAAATGGTAATTTCAGTCAAAATCCGGAATTTTTCGAAATCTCGGATGACAAAACAGACTTCACCGTTGGAATCGTCTCGTAAAATCTAGCTACCACGTTGAATTTCGTCAAATTTCGAGACAGTCGAAATTTCACGTTTTTTGATGCATCGAAAGTGGTGCGGGAGACTTGGCACAATTGGAGTGGCTCACATTGTGCCACGTGTCAAACATGACCTCAAGTGGGACCCATGAAAGACACATGGCATCATGCCATTGGATAAGAATCCAAAGGGAAGAGATAAGTGGATAAGGTAATCCAAGCTACCAAATGGTGGCTTGGCGTAGTAACATAGAGGACAAGTCCTCTTGACCAAGTTCTCCCAACTGGTTTTGGGAGAAGAAAAGGGAGGGAGAAATGAGGGACAAGAAGAAGAAGAAGCTAGAGAGAAAGAGAGTCTACCTTATCTCTAGATTTCTCGGTGATCGGTCCGTCGGATCTCGACGAGACAAGAAGCAAAGTTTATCTACGCGGCAATGGCTACGCGTGGGTACCAGTATTGTGGAGTTTCGACAACTCCGGGAGGTAGGGTTTTCTTCTACTGGGATATTCTTTACCTAAAAAGCCATGAAAATGGCTTTGGGTGTTGTGAGGTCGGAAATGGCCATGAATTTGGGTTCCAAAGAATTGGAACCGACGATTGATGAGGGGGCTATCCATGGACAGGCCACGGACTGATTTGGGACCGTTAGAAATAGTCCGGATTGTTTGTTGGACCAAAATGGTCCATGTGAAATTGCTTGTAGGTTGCTGCTTGACATGAGGAGCATGAATGATGTGTAGAAGATAAAGCTGCTATTACTTTAATTGAATGGCTTGAAATGTATTATGGAAAATGATATGTTAATGCATGCTAAATTGATGTGTTAACATGAGTGGTTGAATTATATGAAATATAATTGTGTATGAACCATAGAAATTGATTATATGAATTGGCATCATTGCATTCATGTGCACGGTGACATCGCGTCGAGTCAAGTGTAGGTGCACGACATTGTTATTCACCACTCTTGGTGAATATGGGTTGAGTTTGTCTTTGGGACTACGTCCAATAAAGACTCGTATTTAAAATTATAAAATGAGAAATAATTAATGTGTGTTGGGCATCCTTGGAGACTTTCGGTGTAGGAGCCGTGGTATTATCAGAAGGTCGCGTGGGTGTGAGGGCAGATGGGTGTGAGAGACCCGCGGTACTATCCGAAAAGGTTTTGCATGGGTGTGAGAGACCTGCGGTACTATCCGAAAAGTTATGTGTGGGTATTAGAGACCCGCGATGTAATCCGAAAAGTTCTGTTGCCCAAGAGAAAACACACGGTCATGTTCATCACTTAGACCTAGAGTTGAGTGATAAGGCGGGATTGACTTGGGATGGGTTACCCATTGGCAAATTGCCTTGGGTGTTGGTGAGTCGACAAAGGCTCGGTATTTGGGTATCATTGGCATTACCAGTGACAATTGCCACACTTGGCATAGGCATGTGTGAGGGAGTCGGTGGGTGACTTTAGGTATGGGCATGGAAACATTTCATGCATGAAATAAATCATTCCATGTATGCATCGTAAATTGTATGGAATGTGGACGTTGTGATGTGTCATTGCATGTGCATTTTAGGTGGGAAGTAGTCCTCGTAGGAGAATTCAACTACTGGGCATTGCTCACCCCGTCGTAGGATCCCCCTTTTCAGGTACACGAGAAGACGACCCTTCTTAGAGGCCGGGATTATGAAGCGGGCCGGATTGTGGCCTTGATTCATGTTTTGTATATATATTAGAACGAATTAGTTTTAATATTTGTATAAGAGTGTAATTAACTCTTGAAACCATTGTAATATAGTTGATTATAGTTTATGAGTGTGGATGTATGGGCCCGACGTGATCATTTTTACTCATGTATGGGTCTCATGATATGAGACACACCGATTTCCCCAGGTTGATGGTGATCAACAGGACCCCCAAGTTTTAGGGCGTCACATTTCCAGCATGTAAAGGGTTGAATTTAGGCCGAACTGATGGTCTTTAAGAGAATAAACCTTAGAATTTGTAGGCCCAACCCATTTGTGGGTGGAGGCCTTAGAATTTATAGGCCCAACCCATTTGAGGGTGGACACCTCATTTGACAAGCATGTTTATTTACTATGTATGGGTCATTGACTCATTTATTTGTTGTATATTTGTTTCCTTTTCGTAAAATGTATTTCTTTCATATTCTGTTGTGTTTTTTATTTAATTTTATTGCATTGTAATTACTTGGCCATCGTGTCTCAATGAAGTGATAGAAATATCAATGTTTAAATAGGCAAGAGAATAGGGAGGGAATGGATCCAAATTCGATTATGATAGAAACAGTTTACTACAATGTAAATAAAGTATTCCTTATCAAAAAAGAAAATCTTAAATATTTTTTTAACTAAAATAAGAATTAAAATTGACTATCATAAACATGACTTAAAAAATAAACAGTTCTTTAAAAAAAATAATTTTATTGATTCAAACTAATAATGCATCGATAAAAACATTGAATCAAAATTGTTAAAAACCACATATGATGAAACAATATCGAGGTTAATAGTATAATGAATCTGATCAAAAATTATACATTTGATAGTTAAGTCAATACATTTGATATTACTATTGTGACTAAAATGCATGTGATTACATTTATGCAACATATTGAAGACGATTAATTTTATTTTTTGTCGTTGATCGGATAGACTTTGCTCATTTGAATCACTCTCACATAAATAAACATCGCATCTATGACAGAAAAGCGAGACAAGCGCCGCATTAGGCGGGGTGGCAATGTCACCTTTATACCAAAACAACAACTAAAACAAAAAAAATAAAAAATAAAAACCTAGATCTTGTGAAATAATCATTTTATTAAGGAAAAAAATTATGAAAATAGGTGTAGACGAGTGATTTCATGCCAATAATGGCAAGTTGAGAATCCAATCCATTTATTATTAAATATATATTATATTTAGAAAAATGATTCTACATATTGTTAGAGAAAAAACTATTTTATAGCATGTTTCAAAATTCAAAAAGTGATTTCATATTTTATGTCTTAATTTCATATTCTTTGTCTGAAATCACCTCTTACACATCTTTCCATAATTTTTTTTCTTTAATAAAATAGTTATACCATAATATATAGGTTTTCATTTGTTTTTCGTGTTTTTAATCGTGGTTTGATGCAGGTATAGTTGTTGTCATTTTGGTCTGCGATGTTTATTTATTAGATTTAATAGTAATGCTGGTACATTATTTATGTAAAGGCGATTTAGACGAGCAAAGTATATCAAATCAGCGACAATAAATCAAATCAATGGTTGTTAATATCAATGTGTTGCAGATGCGGAATCATAGGTATTTTAGTTATAATAGTAATATCAAGTGTGTAGACTTAACTATCAAATATATAGACTTTAAGTCATTTTATTATCTTGATAACATTTGTGTTTCAATTTTATGGTTTAGTAATTTTGATTATATGTTTCTGTGGATATATTTCTAATTTCAATTAATAAAATTATTTTTCTCTTAAAAAAGACAATTGGATTGAAAAATACTTTTCTAAATAAAAGCAATGAAAGTCGTTTTTAATAAATTTGGACTGGGATATTCTTTAGTCAATAAATTTCTACCAAAAAAATAAATATTTTATGTTGAGAGAAAAGATATAAATATTTAGAAAAAAACATTTACTCTTAAATAAAATTGAATTGAATTGTTTTCTTAAATAGGATTGTAAAAATAAAATATTCTTACCTTGCAAAGCGAACAGGCTTGACGATGTTGCCGATGATGACGATGCTGTTCCTTTGTAGATAACTCATCAGGGTTTGTAATGTTTAAATTAAAACCATCTCATTTGAACGTGCCGCACTTTTTTTTTCTTTTTCCTCTCGAAGCGTTTTATTGAAATGATATTTTGTTTAAATTTTTTTTAAAGGAGAATAATTTTATTAATTCAAAATTGGTTAAAAACTCTAGAAGATGAGACATAATTCAGGTTAATAGCTCAATATATTGTCTCAATTCCTACAAATTTAATGTCTTTGTTTAATCGAAATACATTTCTGGGTTTAAGTCACTCACATACAAGTACGAGAAAACCAGTGTCATATTAAGACAATGACAAATCGGTCTTTCTCGCATGGTGCATTATGTGTGTGTATATATATATTTTATAATGCAAGGTGTGAGATAATGGGATTAAGAACACACCGCATGCTTCGATTAATCGTGAGATCATGAAGTTAACCGAACAAATCTTTAATTGTCTTTAAGAGACTCGAAGTCTCAAACTAATGATTATTGGTGAGCAAACCTAAGGTGGGGCCAATTCAACTATTCCTTATGATACATGTTCGATGGTCGAAGTCTCTTTTAAACATGAGGTCTCGAGTTTAGTAGTGAGAATCTGTTTGTATTTTATAGTAGGTTTACCGTCCTTATGGTCGTCATGGTGAATAAGAATTAGTCTACAAGTATTGTATGTTTTAAATGTGTCTTTACGTGTAATGAAACAAATCAAGGCACCTCATAGCCTAACAAACTAAATAAATTTAATTTGATGTTTAAAAAAAAACAATATTTTATTTGATTTACCATCCCAATTAAATTCCTTTATTTATTTTTTTACATTCAATTCTATTAAAAAAAAAAAATAGCTCTCTAAACTCACAGTGTGTGCCAAACCTAGTAGTTTCCTGTTCAGCTTGTTTCAGTAAGTAATTCTAATTGCCTTTTTTGTTTGTTTCAAGTAAACCTAAGACCGTTTTCAAAACCATTTTTTCACAAGCAAAAAAAAATCTCACCCTCCAAAGAGAATACATATAAAAAAAATGTATCCATTATATTGCGTTATTTTAGTTCAGTTTTAAAACATTGAGGTCATTAAAAACATTAAAATTGAACCTAAGGCTATATATTTTAAGAAGATAAAAATACCCATAGCAGGTATCTCTCTTCCCCACCCACTTCCCCTGCACCACCATAACACATAAATGCTCTCATTTCCCTTTTAAATATCAAAATTTATGATTCTTAATATGTTATTTTAATTAATTTTATAAAGATAATATCTTATTTTCACTTATTCGAAATTCTACTTAATTAAAATTTTTATTTTAAAAAAATTATTTATTCATTATTTTTTATTTATTATATTTTTCTATTGTGTAATAAATATATTAAAGTAAATTAACTTTAATATACAAATTTATTCACCTATAGCAATAAATAGTTTAATAAATATACAAATAAATTCTAATATTTTAAATTATTATATATATATATATATATATATTCGACCATAATACTTTTATTTATAATTTTTATAATTTTTTATTCTTAAAATTTAAAATTTTAATAAATCCCAAATTTTAAATATCGACAAGTTAATAAACTATTTTTTAAATAAAAATAAAAGTAATATATAAATATTATCTATTTAAAAAAAATTAATAATAATCATTTTAGTATTTAATTTCAAAGTATAATACAAATGTAAGTAACTCATAATTTTACACTAAAATATGAATTGAAAATCTTTGTCAGTCGAGAGTATTCATAATTAATTAATTTTGATAAATTAATGTTGTTTAAAGGATGACCCCAAATTCTCATAAAAAAATCATGTAAGAATATTCAAGGTTGGTATATTAACATGTAACGTATGAAAGAGATTCAAATGAGAAATGAAAGCTTGTACACTTATTATACAGTTAGTACACTTGTCTTGTATAGTTAGTGTAAACACCTTATACATAAAACAAACCCTTATTTTTTTTCATTATTAAATAGTAATACATGCATGTTTTCATTTTCTTGGTAAAGGAAATAAGGAAAACAACATCAACCATATTTTCTATATGGTTTTAATTGCAGTTGTCATTTATTATGTTTGAGTTAAGTATGACATCGACTAACCCCGTAAAAATCATGGGGGTCCAGATATTAAGATACGACTTAGAAAGATATTTGATAAAAAAATAATCAATCCTGGGCGAGAATGTTCTCATACACCCTATGTACTCTTTTATTTGATCCAAAGTTTAATAATATTTTCAAGTTTCTCTTATAAGAGTTTTCTCTTGTTTTCTTATTTCTTGGGTTGATTCCCTTAAGTGACGAGTTCGTGACTTATCTCCCTGGCCACATTTAGGGTGTCAAGTATATCTTTTGTTCTCTTATCTCTTCAAGGACCCGCAAGAAATGTAGTTTATGATTTCTTATCCCTTTGCGGATTCTTTAGGTGACGAAGTATATTTATTGTTCTTTTATTTCTTAGGTAGATTCATTTGAATGTTAAGTTCATGGCTTCTAATCTCTTGATGGATTTCATTCTATAATCTCTACCATTTCCATCATCTTATCTTTAAGATTTTCATAACCGATTTTTCTACCTTAACTCAAATCTTGTTTCATACTTCTAAAAACTTTTCAAAACACTTTCTTTCACTCTCAATCCTAAATATCACTATCTCTAACTTAGAGTGACACACCCCCACCCCATTAGTGCGAGCAAGCTTCAACCCCACGTAAACTCCCACTGATACTTCCAACCACTGTAGAAATCCTGCGGAAGCTGCCGTGTTGTTGCCTAAAAACCTATATAAAATTTTTTCTTTTCTACACTTGTCATTTTATAAAATTTCAGCAAAGATAACAACCGCATATATAGGACATGTCCCAAACCTATAAATACAATTTACACTTCTAAAATAAAACTAACAACACTTCTTCAAAAGAGCCTCAGGCTCATCACATTTTCATAAAATAAAACCATGTACATACATATGCACAACTATACAAGTTTAAAGTATTTTCTTACAAAAGATAGTTACACTTTCTTTACAAATATATACAAGAGTGAGTAACACAACATATAACTAGAAATCGAGGACCTCGATATGTCCCAATTCCGCACTGCATACGAAGATAATTTCTTATTTTCTTCCTATTTGATGAGCTAAAAGAGCCTTGAGTGTATACTTTATAACAAAGCTTGCTTTTCTCGAAAAATGTCTCAAAACTCGTAAAATGATCTTTACAAACACTTTCTTTAAAACCTTGCTTGCTTTGCTATAAAAGTTTAAAACTTTCATAAAAATGTTTGCTTGCTTATCGTTGGTCAGACATTTTAAGTCGTATGTAAAATGCTTATAAATATAATGATCAACCACTAGAGGCCTTCTTGCTTGTCAGACTTAGTAAACATGGGAAACTCCGTTGTTCATCAGGCATGGAAGGACCTTCTTGTCCACATCACCTGCTCCAGAAATATGGTGGAATGCTCCATCACTACATAATAGCCAGCGCGATAACCCTATATACTCTAGCACGTGCGCTACTAGCCCTCCTCTAATATGCCATAATGCATGAGCTAAGTTTATCACTGTGCAAATATGGGAATGAAATCTTAACTACTTCTTACTCCCTGCACGTATGTGTAAATACCTTTCACTAGTAATGCTTGCTTAAGACTAGGGATTTCTAAGGCCTAACTTTTATAAAATATAAGTTTGCTTGCTTTCAATAAAGCATATTGTTTGCTTTATAAAATATGGTTTAACAAATCGTAACCATACTTTAAAATATGGTTTAACAATTAAACTATACATTCAAATCGTAAAACGATTTATAAAATAATACACTAGCATTGAAAATAAAGTTTAGAACACTCACTTTTCCGGTTACAATAATTGAGCACGACTTCACTATTTCCTCCGCTCCGCTTTTACCCTGCATTAGTTCAATGTATTAGACTACACGGGCCATCACACAAATTCAAGCAAACTTACACACTTGGTGCTACAATTAAATTTTTCAAAAAATATTTGGGCCTAAAATTCCATTCACATGCATATGGCTAGATTCTAGACTCAAGGGGCATCTGTGAGTTCAAGAACACCCGACCGTGAGTTCGATGAAAAGCACTGGCCGTCCCAAGTCGCGCTTCCACGTGAACAAAATGACATACGCGAACCCAAAAATGCGTTTATCCGGTTCTTCTAAACGCCATCTAAACAGCCCCTAGGGCTCAATCCACCAAAACGACTCTAGATGGAAAATAAACCCGAAAAATGATCATCCCGGATCGTTCAAACCTCAACATACCGATCATTTTAAATGGGCTCTTGAAAATTCTCATTCAAACTATCCCAAAACATTCCAGAAAATTCAACCAGGATTGTCCGAAAATAGTCCCAAAAATTCAACCCGGACTGTCCGAAAATAGTCCCGAAAATTCTAAAAATTTCCTAAACTCGGTCCAAAAATTTTTGGACTGAAACTTACTGCCTCTCACGGCCTCTAAGTAAATCCCAAACCATTAAATGACCTTTATAATAGAAATAACACAAATAGGAAAATTCCTTACCTCTTGGAGTTTGACAAAACGCTAAGATTTTGGTGCCCATGCGTAGCTCTTGATGCGTGGACCGACTTTGCCTTTTGCTCCGACGAAACCCACGGTCCGACATTCGTGAGGATCTTAGAGATAAGTTTAAGAAAAGAAACTAAAAATCTCTCTCCCTCTCTACGCCTCCCTCCCGAAATGCCTTTCCTTTTATTTATTTATTTATTTATTTATTTATTATTGTTACATATTATTTGATATATGATCTATATTGCCTCATTCGGATCCGCTTCGCCTCGAAACAATTTATTTCTTTTCGCTTCAATTTATTTAAATGAACTTAGCTCAATCCATTTCCCTCGATCGTTGAGGATTGGAAAATCTTGTCCCCGGGCTACCGGCACTTTATCATCCGTAAAACGTAGGCCATCTCGACCGTTCGTAATCTCGACAAACTTTCTAGGTAATTAGATTTCCTCGCTAGACGAATTTAACGGCGCAAACTCGTGACACCTCGACCGGGGTCCGCTTGACAACCACAATCCTCATGAATACACGTGAATTTATCGAAAGGTCTCCATGCTACCAAATGAGGTCTCCATGTTACTAAATGAGCCGTCTTCTCTACCAGACTCAAATACATGAGTAAAATTGCCAATACAGCTCCATACATCCATACTCACTCAAAATATAAATCAATTATAGTATTACAATAGTTTCAAGAGTTAATTACATTCCATACAAACACGACGATCATAATGTTTCATATGTTTTACAAAATATATAATCAAAGCCACTGCCTGGGCTTTTCTCAAAAGCGCTCTCTGAGCGAGCCGCCTTCCGAATAATTCCCGCACTTGAAAGGGGGGATCCTAATAATCCGGGTGAGCAATGCCCAAGAGACTGAATCCTTCCTACATCGGGTTACTCCCCAATCAAGTGCTCATGCAATGACAAACACATTCATGCGAATCACAGATTCCACCAATGTCTGGTTACGTTACGGATGAGAATGCGACTCACCCCTTTCCCACTTCGAGCCCTCATTGACTCCTTCACGTATACCTGCCGTCAGCAAAAACACTATTTTCAAAACAAAGGTTTTTGTTCCCGAAACATAATACCAATTTCATAAAATTTATCGGACAACCCTCCGGTGTGAATCATTTGATAACTCTCCGAAATAGTCATGGGTCATCTTCCGAGATGAATCGTTGACAACTCTTCAGCACCTTCAGCATCCTCCCACAGAATCCACTCCATAACCACTTTCACAGTCACTCACCATCATCAAAACACCCTTAAAGGTATATGAAATGCACATGTCATTTCATTAAATAATTCATGTTATTATATCACACATGCATATATTAACGGTAATCATACGCAAAACAGCAGATCATTCATAATAATAACACCAAAATTACCATACGCCAATAAACAATCCGATACCCATCTTGAACCGCCCAAAGAATCACACAAAGAGCATTAATAACAACACACAAGGTCACATGAATGTGCTCCAACACTCGGGTCTCACAATCAAGCCCAACCACCATTCTGGGGATTACCACCAATTCCACCTTTGGAATCGGAACACTAGCCATCCGTGCCTCAAGATATCCCCATCCATTAAAATGGCTCTTAGCCAAAGAATAAATCAAGTAGGAGAAAACCCCTACCTCCCGAAGTTTGTTGAAACTCCACAATACAGGTACCCAAGCATAGCTCTTGCAGTGGGGGAGCAACTTTGCCTCTTGTCTCACCGGGATTCGACGGACCAATCGTCGGGAAATCTAGAGAGAAGGTAGAGCCTCTCTCTCTAAACTCTCTTCCTTTCTCCCTCTTTCTCTCTCTTTCTCTCTTTTTCCCTCCCAAACCGGTTGGAAGAAGATAGGGGTCAAGTGAGATGTCCTCTCACTTGCCACATGTCCAATTCTAATTAGCTCTTAGATTTCCATCCACCATGGATTTCCATCCACTCACAAGGTGTCATTTGTCTCCTATGGCCCCACAATTGAGCTCATTGTTTGACTAGCTCTCCACTTGACACGTGTCTCATCTTGAGCTATTCAAAATGTGTCAAGTGTCCCGCACTACCCTCGATGCCTCGAAAAACGTGAAATTCTAACTGTCTCAAAATTCGACGAAATTCGACGTGGTAACTAGATTTCGCGAGATGATTCCAACAGTGAAGTCCGTTTCATCATCTGAGATCTAAAAAAATTCCGAATTTTGACCGAAATTACCATTTTATCATTTTTTAGAAAATTAGAATTTTCTAGGGTCTTACAAGTCCGTTTCGTCATCCGATATCTAGAGAATTTTCTAGGCTTCCCTGAACCATTATGGCAATTTATTATTATTATTATCCTTTTGCAATTTTTAAAAATTTAATAAATTTTTTTTTCGAGTTTTACAATGCCAATTCTTTGAAACTTTACAATTTCATCCTTAAAACAACGCTCAAAAATACTACTATGGCACTCCAAATAATTAAGGAAGCTCCTCATGCACATATGCGAATCTCTTACTAAGCACAAGCACCGCATAATTCATCTCGAGATGGAGGCCATAAATCGTCCCTTTAAAACATTTCATTCCTCGAATGAAATACCAAACTAAACTCAAAGGAAAGGAAAATTTCAATCCAAAATAGTTGAGGATAATGACTATGCAGATCCTGAGCCTCCGTCTCGTAGCCGCTCCCCTCTCATGGTTCCTTAAATAGATTTTAACTAAAGGAATCACCTTACTCCCCAACACTTGTTCCTCGCGATCTACAATCGCATTGTGTTTCCTCATAAATCAGTTCTCCTTTAATCAGACCGTCGCTTCCTCTCAAAGACATGCGTGAAGGATACGGGATGTACTTCCTTAACATCGCCACATGGAATGTGTCATGAATCCTTGATAAATCTCGGGGTAAACTTCAACTGTGTAGTTCACCGCCCCACCTTGCTCACAATCTCATATGGCCCTATAAATCTCGACTAAGCTCGCTTTGCCTCCCAAATCCCAAACACCCTTCTGGGGCGGGAAATCTTCAGAAGACCCACACCTATCTCAAACTGCAAGTCTCTGCGACAGTTGTCCGCATAACTTCTCTGTCTATCTCTTATCGTCTTCGTTGTCACTTTATAACTTCACTTTCAGCGTGACTCCACCAACTCGTGGCCTGGCCAGCCCCTCCTCAATTAACCTCATCCCAGCACTAGGGTCCTACACCTCCAACCATACAAATGCCTTAAATGGAGCCATCTCATACCATTGATAGAATGTATTGCAGCGTAACTCCATCAAGGCTAAATGGGTATCCCAACTCCTTAAATTCATCACACAAGTTTTCACATATCCTCTCTAACGCCTGAATGGTCCTCTCTCGACCGTCATCCGCTTGAGGATGAAATGTCAGGTCGAATGAAGGCGTGCACCCAAAGCGCTTGTAAACCAGCTAAAACCTGATGTGAACCCGGGTCTCGATTTGAAACTATCAAACTAACCCCATGGTCTTCACTACCTCATCCATACAACTGTGCCAATTTTCCGCAGAATCCTCACATTAACTCGCGTAAATGAAGCAGCAAACTTCACAATCGATCAACTATCACCCACATAGCATCGTGCGGCCTCTAAGTCCGTGGAAGACCCGTCAATAAAATCCATGATCTTCTCCCATTTCCATATCAGAATAGGGAGTAATCGTATCTCCCACTCAGGCCTCCGATGCTCTACCCTTCACTTACGACAAGTTAGGCATCCGGAGACGAAACCTACGACTTTCTTCATCCCATTCTACCGCAATGTTCTTTCAAAGTCCTCGTACATCTCGTACTACCCGGATGTGAGCAAGATAAGCATGAACGTACTCTTCCATAATGTCTCGCCGCCATACTCCCGCACACAATACCCTCTGCCCTTTCACTATCATGCCGTCATCTCTGATTTGAAACTCTACTTTCTTTCCCTTTTCTATCTCTTACTTAAGCTTAATCATTTGTGGATCCTGCAACCACCCTGCCCGAATTTGATCCACTAGGAGAGGTCTAACATGAAATGTGGCTAACAATGCCCCGAATCCTCAAATTTCCAATATCACCCCTAAAGCCTCGATCCACCAATAAAGGGAAGATAACCCGATCTCATACTGGACAAAGAACTCTCCGGTCGCCTACTCAAGGCTAGGCATCCGCTACTGACATTAACTTTCCTGCATGGTACCAATAGTAAAGTCGAGTCCTTAATCAACTCAAGCCATCTTCTTTGCCTCAAGTTTAACTCTCTTTCTAGGAAATATATTAAAGACTCTATGATTTGTAAAGATCCCTTGTAAGAGCACCACATAAGTACTGCCCATACTTCGTGGCAAACACAACCGTTGTAAGCTCTAAGTCGTGTGTGTGGTAATTCTCCTACGCTTCTTCGCCTACCTAGAGGCATACGTAATCACCTTATCATCTCCGCATCAAAACACAACCACCCCACGGAAGCATCCTCAGAAATCACAACCCATCTCTCCTATCAAGTAAAGCTGTGAATCGGAGTCAAGTCACCTACCCTTCAACTCCTCGAAACTCGCTCATAGCATCCACCCAATCATACTGGGACATCTTTCCTCGTTAGCCTTGGCCAAGTGGGCCTTCTATCCCGAGAACCCTTCAACAAACTTCTCTTGTAATACCCAAATTTAAACCAAGGAAGCTCCCCGACCTCTAACACATTCTTCGCGTCTTCCAACTTACTACAGCCTTCTATTTTCAGTGATCCACACACCCTCACCGAGATCACATGACTTAGGAATGCCACCCTATCAAGCCAACAATGGCACTTACTCAACTCGCATAGCCGCTTTCTTAGGGCTCAGAACACAACTCGTGCTCAACACCTGACTACCCGAATACACTAGGATATCATCGATAAAGACTATGACGAACCTATCCAAATACTAACAAATACCCTACCCATCAAATCCATAAAAGATGTCGGGGCATTAGTCAAACCAAGCGGCATCACCAGAAACTCATAATGCTCGTAGCATGTCCTGAATGAAGTCTTAGGAACATCACCCTCCTGCACCCTCAATTGATGATACCCTGACCTCAAATCTATCTTAGAGTACATTCGAGAACCTTGGAGCTGATCAATAACTCATCGATCTTGTGTGAGTGGATATTGATCGTGATTGGTAACTCGCTCACTGCCTCGTAATTCATACACAACCGCAAACTCCCATCTTCTTTCATGAAGAGAACTAGAGCTCCCACATGGGGATATGCTCCTACGAATGAATCCTTTACTCAACAACTCTCTAACCGAGCCTTAAGCCCTCAACTCCCGCTAGAGCCATCCTATAAGGAGGAATGGAAATGGGCTCAGTCCCTGTGATCAAATCAATGGTGAACTCCACCTCTCTATCTGGAGGTAATCCTGCAATATCATCTGGGAATACATATGGGAACTCTCTAACAACTGGAATCTCATCCACTAGAGTCCCCTCCTTCCCTGTCTCCACCATATAAGCCAGATAACCCTGACAACCCTTACGCAGCATCCTCTGCGCTGCCATGGAAGAGATCATACTGAAAGATAACTCTCAAGTATTCCCCTGAACTTTACCTCCAATTTCCTTGGCCTATGCAACTTTACTTCCTTTTGATAACAATCCAATGTGGCCCTATGGCGAGACAGTCAATCCATGCCGAGAACCACATCAAAATCTCTCATCTAGTGTGGCCACAGATCCATCGGAACTCCCGCCCCCCAATCGTAACTCTACTATCTCCTCGACTACTCGTCTCGAGAATAACCCGATCTCCCGCCGAAGCGGAAAATCATACCGAATTTCAATGGCCGGGTTCTATCCTGGAAGCGATCTAGGAAAGGCCTCGATGCAAATGAATGTGTGGCTCCTAGTCCACTAATGTATATGCATCATGATCAAGGATAGAAATAATACCAAAGAACTACATTCGAGCTATATCTCGCATCCCGTCGAGTCACAAAGATAAACTCCTCGTCTCGAGTACGGCCCTCGTTTACATCCCGGGCACCACTCCGCCCTCATTTACGACCGCCCACCGCGGCCGTGACCGCCCCTCTCGTCCGAAACCTCCCTAAAGGCCTTTGAGTGCTCATATCCGTGCCGGGTAGCCGGGTCGGGCACGATGTCTCTCGCACTAATCAACTAAGGACACTCAATGAAATGGCCTTCCGGCCACAAAGAAACACCCCTCAGAATGTATCTCTTACACTTCCCAAGGTGTCGCTTTCGACACATATCACAAATGGGAGGAATACTGCGTCATTGTCGGGCAAATAAGGGCCCACCATCCCCGACTGCAGGCGCTCCCCCGACCCGCACCCTACTGTAATCTTTACTCCCTTTGCTTCTTCCCACCGGACTCCGACTGTAGCCTTGCTCGAGAAGTGCCCGGTGCACCTCTTATTTTCCTCGCCTACTCCGACATACATACAGTACTCTTCAATCCTCGAGCGCCAACTAAGTCCCCAACTGTCTCTAAGGAACCACGCATTAAATGAACTCGATCCAAAGAGTTGTAATCCCGCTTAAACCACTCGCACTCTCAGACTTCATCAACCTCGAATATATGGAAACTAATCCGACTAACTCGAGAACCTCTTCTTAGCACTGACATCGATATGTTCTTCTACTCTAATCCAAGAACTCCTCAATCTTCGAACTCTCAGAATCTCGAGGAAAGAATCTGGACAAAGAACTCTCACAACCGGTCACATGACATACCATCGATACCTCCTGACCCACTGCATCCCACCAATCCTTAAATTTCATCTTCCATCGTAAAACCTAAAATCAGACCCTCCTCGACTCATCTATGCAAACTCATAACTCAGAATCTTGTTTACTCACCCAACCATAACCAAAGGTCAGCCTCGGATCACATCGCGCTATACGGGGCTCTGGGCGCCCAACTTCTCAGGTTTCCTCTATAGACTCCTGTGCCTTCAGAACCTCTAGTGGCAAGCAAGGAGGTGGTCGAGGCTACACCGCCGACGAGTCGCTACAACTACTATCTGAGCAATCTATGCCACCCGTCAGAATAAACAACTCAAACTTGAGCCCTCCGCCGCTCTAGATGGTCCAAACGACCGCTACCGGAGGCTAATTCATGGAGGTGGTAGAAGAACCAATTGCGTGCTCAACTCCCTCGTGCATCGCAAAGACGCTCTAAAAGCCCTGTAATGGCTCTCCTAGGATGACCTCGACCCTCACCCGATATAGTGCTTATTCACAAAAAAAAATTAACTGCTTAATACTTTGAAACACTTAAATGATGTACTGTGAATTTGAAAATGCATGGTTGCCAATAGTGTATAAGAAAACTACTAAGGGCTTAATAAACACAGTTTCCTAAGACTCCTCGTCTGATACTAACTTGACACACCCCCCAACCCTACCAGCGTGCCAGCCAAGAACCCATAGAAACTTCCAAATGATACTCCAAACGACTAGAGAACTCCGTGAAGCTAAGTCGTGTTAAGCTAATAAAACCCGTATAAAAATTCTTTCTAAACTTGTCATTTTATAAAATTTCTGCTGAAGATGATAACAACTCAGACATGTGATTACATGTCCCAAAACTTGTAAATACAATTTACACTTCTAAAATATGGCAACCAACGATACTTCTTCAAAAGAGCCTCAAGCTCATCACATTTTCATAAAATAAAACTATGTACATACATATGCACAATTATACAAGTTTAAAGCATTTTCTTACAAAAGATAGTTACACTTTCTTTACAAATATATACAAGAGTGAGTAAATACAACACATATAACTAGAAACCAGGAGGACCCTGATATGTCCCAGCTTCCGGCGTACCTATACATGGAAGATAATTTTTAAAAACAGGAAAATAGTGAGCTAAAAGAGCTCAGTGAGTGTATGCTTTATAAAATGTCATTTTTCCCTCGAAAATGTCTCAAACTCGTAAAATGATCTTTACAAAACACTTTCGTAAAACCTTGTCATTGCTATAAAAGTTTTTAAAACTCAAAATGCTTGCTTGCTTATCAAGGTTGATTTAAGCCGTATGTAAAATGCTTATAAATATAATGATCAACCACTGTGAGGCTTCTTTCTTGCTCTGGGCTTGCACTTAGTAAACACTCGAAACCCGTGTCTCTCACCGCGGCTTGGAAGGACCTTCTTGTCCACATCACCTATTCCTAAATATATGAAATGCTCCATCAATACATAATAAGGTTGGGGCGCCACAACCCTATATACTCCAAAGATGCGCTACGCTCCCTCCTCTCTAATATACCATAACGTGATGAGCTGGTGCTCACACCGTGCAAATATAAAATGAAAATGCAATCATGTCTTAATCTCCCCGTATGGAATACCTTTGACCAAAGAATGCTTGCTTAAGACTAGGGATTTCAAGGCCTAATCGGTAAAATATAAAGTTTGCTTGCTTTCTTAATAAAGCTATATCGGGTTGTTTTATAAAATATGGTTTAACAAATCAAAACCATAAGCTTTAAAATATGGTTTAACAATTAAAAACCATAACATCCCAAATCGTGAAACGATTTATAAAATAATACACTAGCATTGAAAACAAAGTTTGTGAACACTCACTTTTCCGCTTACACTGAGCACGACTTCATTATTTCTCCGCCTCCGCTTTAATTCACACATTCAATGTATTGCATCACGCGCCATCACAACTAAGCAACTTGCACACTGTGCTACACCACTTTTTTTCAAAAATATGTGGGGGCTTCCAATTCATTCACAGGCGAATGGCCAGATTCTAGACTCAAGGGGCTTTCCATAGAGTCCAAGAACACCCAAATCGGAGTTCGGACGAAAAGGTTATGGTCGTCCAAAGTTGGAGGCTCCATGTGAACAGTGACATACGCGAACCTAGAAAATGCAAGCCCGGCTCTTCTTAAACGCCATCCAAAACAGCCCCTAAGGCTCAACCAAGACCAAAACGAATTCTAGATGGAAAATAAACCTCGAAAAAATCGCCTGATCAAACCAAACCTCACACAAACCGGATCCGCCTTCGAAAAACAGCCTGAACTCGTCCTGAATATCCCAAAACATTCCTGAAAATTCAACCCGGATTGTCCGAAAATAGTCCCAAAAATTCAACCCGGACTATCCGAAAACAGTCCCGAAAATTCCTAAAAATTCCTAAACTCAGTCCAAAATTTTGGAGACTGAAATTTACGGTCTCTCACGGCCTCTGTCATTAAATGACCTTTATGATAGAAACAACACAAGTAGGAAAATTTCCTACCTCTTTGAGTTTGACGAAATGCTAAGATTTTTGTGTCCACGCGTAGCTCTCGATGTGTGGACCAACTTTGTCTTTTACTTCGATAAAAACCTATGGTCCGATTTCCGTAAATCTTAGAGAAAAGCGAAGAAAAGAAAAAATAAAAATCTCTCCCTCTCTCTCTCTTCAAGCTCCTCTCCCGAAAATGCCTTTCCCACTATTATTTTGTCAGACATGGTTTATTATTATTATTATTATTATTTGGATATATGACCCATATTACCTTATTCGGGTCCGTTTCTGTCCTGAAACAATTTATTTCTTTTCAATTCAATTTATTTTAAATGAACTTAGCTCAAGTCATTTCCTGACTTCCGAGATTTTCGTAAAAATCTCGTCCCTGAAGTCACTGGCAACTTATCATCCAAAAAATCGGAAAAATATTCCGATTGTCTCAGAATTCGATGAAACTTTTATGGGTCACTAGATTTCACGAGACGAATTTAACGGCGCAATCCGTTTTGTCATCTAAGATCTAGAGAATTTTTTTAGGCTTCCCTGAACCATTATAGCAACTTATTATTATTATTATTATCCTTTTGCAATTTTTGAAAATTTCTAATAATTTTTTTTTTCGGTTTTACAATGCCACAATTCTTTGAAAACTTTACAATTTCATCCTTAAAAACAACGTTCAAAAATACTACTATGGCACTCAAATAATTAAGGAAGCCCTTGGTGCACATATATAACTCCTACTTGCTACATCGTACCGTACACCCTCTCTGACATGCTACATAAAGAAACTCTAAATTGCATATTAACCCTTTAAACATACCTTAGAAAAACTTGAAAATCACAAACTAGCTCAAACTTTTCCAAAGCTAAACTTACACTATAAATCTTAGTTGCTTCATATGTAACCCTAAATTAGCCCTTGAACCTTTGAAACCATATCTATCTCTTACACATTAAAGTTATAGTCAAAAGCCCGAAAAATACCATAAATCGATTTCCTAACTTATCTAAATGATTTGTGGAATATATGTTTTTACAATTTGGATGAGATATAAATGTTTCATAACTAACATGGATTTTAAATTGAAGTCATGGTAATTAAGAGACCATTCAATTTGATTAATAAGTTATTAATCATAGAAATTCTACATCAAATCAAACCTCTTTAAGAGGTTCACTTTAAACCTACTTGCAACAACCATTTAATGGTGAAAAAATAGGATATTTAAAGTTCTCGTTGTTCTTATCTTACAACTGAGATACATGAAAAACGATCTGTTTTAAAGTCCACAGACAATTTATGAGTCACTCAGATGTAAATAATATTATGGTGTCTGAGGCTCTACTTATGCAAATATGTTTCTCTGATCTCTGCAAGTAATAAGTGTTAATAATACAAATGATTTTATTGCCAGAGTAAAAAAATGTAAAAATTCTGTTTTGAATATATAGTAAGTGCAAAAATAATATGTTGGATTTAACTATCAATTTTTATTTTTTTCATTTTTTTTTCTATTTGTTTTCCTCCCTATTTTCTTTCTCTTATATTTTCCTTAGCATTTTTCTGGAATCAAACACAGTCTAAGACTGTACATTTAGAGTGAAATTTCATTATTAACTTATTTAAATTTATATATTTATAGACTTTTAACCATCAAACACTTCATAATGAATCAAAACCTCACTCAAAGCTACTTTCATAACAAAAGTGATTTATAAAACAAGTTATGCATACTGTATTAAGGGAAATAAGAAAAAGAAGTACAAAGACAAAATGAAAAATAAAATCCCAACGCTCACAAGATGCATGAAAACAAATATATATATATGATCAATACAAGAGAAAGTGAAGACCCTATCTCATGTAATTTCACTTCCATGATCAAGCAGTACTAGTTTACCTAAAGTAATCAAGGAGAAAGGCTTTGATAATGGCGGCCACTGTGATCTTGACAGTGCTTGACAAACTTGTCCTATGGTTGGTCGAGATTGGGGATTGACATTCAAGCATTCCAGTGTTACCTTCACTACAACCACCACTTTCTCAGCCACTTGATCCGTCGGAGGCGAGAGACGCCGGTCTCTCTCTTTGATCAGCAATAAGTGATCGACGGTGAACGGCAATGAGGATGGAATTGATGTCGATGATAACAGCGATGAGACGAGTTCCCCAGGATGCTTCCCGAAAATTACTTCCAATGCTACCACTCCAAAGCTTCAAACATCTGTTTTATTATCCACCCTTGAGGCATATGCAAGTTCTGCAATGAATGACACATTAAGAACTATGCATGGATGCAGAATGGAGTACTACATGTTGGATTATTAATCTAATTGTGTGATCATGTGTGTTCAATTCGTATTGTGAACCCAAATGATTTTATTAGTCTTATTCAAGTGATCTCCTAAAGGTTCAATTTTTAGAAGGCTTTTATGTATAAGGTTGCATTGTGTTCCTCTATGTGTAGAGGCATAATATTTTATTTTGACAATGGGTCAAAATAAAATAGTAATAGAGAAGAGACACTTCTTGTAAAACCCGGGTAAATTGAACTTTTCCAAAAAAATCGCTAACACTTGAACTCTGCTAATTACGTATATAGGTTGAAACTCCAAAGTTTTCTAGATCCTCGGGATGACAAAACTGACCTCATCAAGGTCTGTCTCGAAATTTAGTTGCCTGCATTTAATTTCCTCATGAATTCCAGATAGTCATAATTTCACATTTTTCAAGGCAATCAGTGTCGGGTAACACATGGCGAACCATGTAGGACATGGTACGTTATGTGTCACAATGCAGTACAGTGGCCTATGCATGTGCGGCATGACAAGCCATATGTGTGACCAAGAAGTAAAGTCCGGATATTCGACTTGAGGGTCAAAGGCCCACAGGTGTGGATTCTTCTTTACCCTAGTTTTCATCCTTTGAGCTATTGTTTTGATTTTCTTTGGACCACGCTGCGCTGCTGTTTATGGCATGTTTTGTGGTATTAATTAAAATATGGCCTATTTTGTGTCTCACTGAGACAGTGGTTGTAGCCTGGCCTAAAGGGGTCAGCTTCCTGAGCTTAAATTGGCTCAAAACTCATGCGGTAATGGAAGTTCCAAATGTCTTATGCAACCCTAGCACACTATTGCGGGATCATAATAGTGTGGCCCCTGTTGCACTCCAACTTCAGATGGTTATATCTTTCTCATCTGAACTCCGATTCACGCATTCTTAGACTCTTTGAAAAGCTCTTTGAGTCTAGAATTTGATCACATGCCAGGAAATGGAATTTGGTGCTCACAAAATTTTTGAAAATTTGATCATAAGCACCAAGTGTACTAATTGCATGGCATAACATGCTTGTTTGATGAAATGCTGATATGTGTAATAATATATTAACATGTGATGAATCAGGAGGTGTAGACATGGCCAATACATGACATGTCAGAGCTATTCAGACATGTTATGTTGTAATTTAGCCTAGAGGATAAAGTGCTTCATTACTTAACTAAGTAATGATTTGTATGTGATGTTGATATATGCTTGTGTGATGATACATTGACATGAATGAGTTAATGTAGGAAAATTATATGCATGTTTGATATATTTTCCCAGGATGCATTGGTGATATGCATGTTTGATAAAATTATCCATATAGCCATTCATCATATATGTGACATGGTACAAATACGCAATGGCATAATTGCATTACATATGCACGGGGACATCGCATTAAATGGGTATGAGTGCATGGTTGGTAAATCAACACAGCGTTTGGTGTTTGATTGGGTGGGCTCTACAATGGGACAACGCTCCAACGTAGTCGCACAAGATTGAAATGGTAAGGAAAATATGTGTCTGCATCGCGAAGTCGATAGATCCTCCCTGTGAAAGACTATGGTCAAACATAGTCCCCAACAGTGAAAAGCCGTAAAAGTGTCTGGGTTTACGAAGCCCGCGCTGACACACCAAAAATCCGCTATCCACAAAAAGGCGCATGGATTTTGAATATAAAATGATCATTGTGATGTATCATCCAAAAAACTTTTGGTTTATAAACAAATGAAATTTGTTTTGAAAATCATCATTAAATGTCATCCATGTAGCGTCCATTGCACTACCAATACTTTTACTTTTAAGATATATTCAAACAGCAATACAAAAAAAAAAATACGTTTTCAATACCGTAGCTCTATGCTACTTGTGCTCTAATACCAAAATAAAATGTAACACCCCTTTTTTTTTCTAACAATTAATTGTAGCTCTGATGCCAAAATAATTGTAACACCTTTTTCTTTTCTTTTTTCACAATTTAACTGTAGCTCTGATACCAAAATAAATGTAAAGTCCAAATACACGATACGAAATACAACACGTTTTTTCTTTGTATATTGTAGAATATATAATAATATGCATCAAAACATTTTCAGTAGACCCATCATTTTAGGATAAATCCCATATTTGTACAATATGGCATTATATGTCCTTTTCAATCAGATCATTTACAAAATATATCAGAGTTTTCTATATCAAAACATTTAAAAAATAAAATCAGAGTTTATACAAAATGGTCAAATCCATTTCATGGATGCATGGTCGGATCTTTACTTTGACACCGCGAAGCTTTGACGTTGACTCTAAATCTATGCGGTCTTTGTCCTCGTACTTGTTCACTGACAATTGGGTGGCATTTATTAAACAACACGCTAAGCATTTTCTTTCATGCTTAGTGGTTCTATACAATTCTCTTTATTTCAGCTTTAAATCAATTCATGCAATGTTTATAAAACAATGTTTTTGTACATTTTTCCAATGACCACGTAGCATAATACATATATATATATATATATATATATATATATATTCATTTCATTTATATTCAATTACAATTCATTAATCATTTAAGTTATGTAATTTTTATATGTACTAAATCATTCAATCACAAATCATGCACTTTCAATCTTTATTATCATTTTGCCTCTTATCGAATTTAACCTATGCGTTTTCCGTAAGTAATGTGATAACGACCACCGGCATAGCCTACCGGGTCGTGAGGCCAAGATAAAAACAAATTTATAACATGCAGGGTCCTACTAGGTCATTGACCGGTTATTAAAAATCAATTTCTCGTGAACACTACCGATATTGTCCCGCGAGCCACGATCGAGTGACACTTCGCTACATCTCGCAGCACAACTAATTTGACCTTATCGTATACCAATCTATCCTTAACTCGAATTTAATTATTAACATTCTTTTAAGGGCATTCAACCATTCAATACAATTTACAATAGCGTATGTAATATTTGATATAATAATTTATTTTTCAACACTCATGCAAATTTTTCATATGCAATTTATTTCGCACCTGTCTCAAATCAATTTGAAACAAATCAATATGCAATTTATCATAAATCATTTCAATATTTCATAATAAATCACAATCAATTTTGAAACAATGAAAGAAGAGTGTAGAACAAACTTTCACAAATTTGAAACAAGAGATAAATTGAAGAACAAACTCAAAAAGGTTGTCGCTCTTCGATTCCTATCCTCGGAATCTCGTTCTTGGGTCAAGCTTCCTCTTCATCAACCCTTAATCTATCACAAATATGTCACAATTAAATAACAACCCAAGATAGAAAAATCAGTTGTGCATTCTAGGATTTTTGGTTAAGGTTGATGTCTACCCAACACTCCTTCACTTGCAAAATTTTCTGGGGACACATGAGTCATATTTTTCTCATGCTTCCTTCAAGAAAATGATAGATCTATGAGTCTATTTTCATTATTAAATGGAATCATCTCATTTGGATCACCCAAACTCAAGTTACGACATTTTAATGTCAAACTACTCAATATGCCTAGCTCACTGGATCACCTACCGTTATTTTCAATTTCTGGGGTCTTAACTCCATAAATTGGTAATGGTTCCTTCACTCATTTTAATCTATGGTTCTAAGGTTTCTTCTCCAATTGGAATCATTCAATTTGGATCACCAAAACTCAAGTTATTGCATTTTACATCTAGACTACTCTTAATTGGTGAAAATTAATCCGTACATACCCACTTCGACTGTACTTAACTGGGGTTAAAATTTACATACACCTCCTTCATATAAATTATTTCCCTAGAATTATATTTTATCTAGAATTTTTAATCACTCAATTTGGATGAGTGAAACTCAACTTATGGCCAAAACACCACAACTACACCCAAAATGTAGCATACCGTGTTTCCAATCTTAAACTCACCTTTAAACCCATATTCGGGAGCCTTAGAGCTACAATTTGCTCCTGATCCCTTCTATAAATTTGTAGCTCTAGATCTTATGGTTCTTTACCAATTAGAATCACTCCATTTGGATGATTATAACTTAACCTATAGCTAAAACAAGAATAGGGGTTTTGACAATTTTTTGACAGCAACTTCTTTGAAAATACAACATTTTCCTTTTTACAAACATTCCTCAAAACCAATCCAAACCAATACCAACCAACAATACACTTCAAAACTCAATCCAACACAACCCCAAAACTGATCTACAACCAATCAAAATCACCTTTACATAAGGTTAGGGTTTTTCCCCAAATCCAAACACAAGAAAAGAGTTCTAGAGTTTGTGTTCTTACTTTGAATCTCTTGAAACTTCGCCTAGCCTTCCTCCTCGAACCTTCTTGTAAGATCTCGCACTCAAGATCAAGTTCCACACCAATCTTCTTGATCTTCACTCAAAACTTAGCTTTTTCTCTCTCTCAATCCCCAAATACGTTTTTGCACAAATGGCCATTCAATAGACTAAATGTGGTCTTAAGTCACTTAACATCATAAGGCCATGTTTGGCTCTAATACCCATTCTTGAGTTAAGTTCTCCTAATTTTCCATATAACCCATATACTTTCTCTATTTGAACTTCAATTCTCACTATTCATACTTAGACATATTTTCTTTATCATAAATGACCCTTAGGTCCTCATTTGATAATTTTTCCCATTTTGCCCTTAACACTTGGGTAAATTCCGAGTTCATTCATTGAATCATAATCAATCATTTATCATTTAACATTTAACATATGTTCATTTAACAATACTCAAAAAATCCCCTAGTTTGCTCAATTTATACCCTAAACACATAATAAAAATATTATAAAAATACTAGAGTATTTTTTGGGCGTTACAATCCAGAATGACGGTTTTTCACACATGGGATTAGGCGTTGTGTGAGGGAGTCGATGAGGACTTAGGCGCATGGTACATGATGAGTCGCATCTCATTTCATTGCATGGCATGTAGGATTCCATATAGAATTAACATGTTCTTGTTGGAATGTGATTGTGAAATGGTGAGCGAACATCGTGACAAGCAAGATCTAGGCATGAGTAGCCCTTTGTAGGAGTGGCTCACCCTTTGGCGGGAAAAAATATTTCACCGCAGATTGCATGACCTGGACGGCGCTCATCCGAGGTCGTAATTGTGAAGAAGGCCTACATGTGGCCTTGATATTCATTTTGTAAAATATATTAGAACAAAACAGTGTTAATATATGATTTTGTATAAAAGTGTTGTAATAAACTCTTAAAGACTATTGTGACATAGTCTTGGGTAATATTTTAAGTATGGTTGAAAGGGCCCAAAGTGGCTACTTACTCATAAATGAGTCTCGCTGAATAAGACACGATAGTTTAGTATCGAGATATGCGATACTCATAGGCATTCGTGAGGTGGTTGATTCGCTGGTTAACGGGACCCTCGGGCCTCAGGCTACACTTCCGCAAAGATTTCTCTATCATGTGCGGGTCTCGTCCCCAAATTCAATGGTTGTTCATTCATTATAAAAGTACTCATTCACTCATAAAAAAACAAAGAAAGTTTGAGGAAGTCTCTTCATACATCTCAAGACATGGTTGAAATTTGGAAGGCTAAAACTATTTCGATTTAGGTTTATTCATCTCCAATGGATTCAGGTACGCTTCCTTAAAGAACAGTTTATGATTCTTAATGATTAAGTATGAATGATCTCAGGGTTTTCAGGGTGATGGTTTTCACCATAATGTATGTGTTTTGTTCCTTTACTACAATGTAATATACAAAGTGAATGTCAAAAAAAAAAAAAAAAAAAACTAGATGCAATTTGGAGGTAGGAATTGAACCAAGAAATTAAAATCACCTGGAGCAATATAACCAAAAGTTTCTGCAAGTGAAGCCTAATTAGATGAGTCCGGCTTCAAAAGTTAAGCTGTGTCGGAGTCCAATACATGAGCTTCATAGTTTGAATCTATTAGAACATTGTTGCTCAATATGTCCCTATGAATTACAGGAGGGGAGCAATCATGGTGCATGTAAGATAAAGCTTCAGCCACGCCTTTAACAACATTCACCTTCAAAATCCATTCAAACTTCATTGCTTCTTCCATGTTTCTTAGAATGTTTTTTAAACTTCCCTTCTTAATAAACTCATAAACCAAAAATGAGGTTTTTGAGTGTGAGCAAAAGCCATAAAACTTGACAATGTTGCAATGCCGAATGTGTGTTAAAGCCTAAATCTCGCTTTCGAAGGCTTTTAGATTAGACATTTCTCCATCTTATGTTGAGTGAAGTTTCTTGATAGCAACAACTCGACCTATTAGCAACTCGGCCTTGTAAACAGTTCCATATCCTCTACTGGCCAATACAATGGTTTGAGTTGAAATCTTCAGTCCCCTCGATGATGTGTTCATACAAAATTTCCTCACCCAGGCTCCATATTGCAAGTAGATTTGGGGTTTGTCTAGATTTGATTTTTCTACTCCTTATTCTTTGATAAAGAAAATAAATTCCATAAGAAACAAAAGAAAGCAATAGAATGCTTGAAATCGGGAGTATAATTATCAAAATAGGAAATCGGTTCCCCTTCTTTCTACCGGTGTTGCATGCCTGGAGACCAGTGATGTTACCACACAAACCTTTGTTGTTTCTTAATGCCTCGAATGGAGCATCTCAGCTGGCTTCAGGTCAGGGAGAGGACCTTACAACTCATTATAGGATATATCTATGGATGTCAAGGCTTCATATCATCAAAACTAAGTGGGATGGTACCTGAGATGTTGTTATGTGAGAGATTCAATGTTTCCAAGCTTTGTAATTCTCTAAACCAGTGTGGTATCTCTCCTGTCAGCATATTTTGAGACAGATCTAGACTCTCAAGAGTGATCACATTCCCAATCTCAGCTAGAATGCCCTCCCCAAACTTATTATTGCTCAAAGTTAAGAACAACAATTTCCGAAAGTTTCGAATTTCTTGGGGAATTGAGCCACTTAAATTGTTTGAAGCCAAGTTAAGATGTCAGATAAATTTCCAAAATCCAAAAGAATGTTTCTTGAAAGATTGTTATTGTCTAGCAACAAATTGAAGAGTGACTTCAACATACCCAGTTCTTTTGGTATCTTCCTAACAAGATGATTGGAAGAGATCAAGTTGGTTTAGCTTGGTTGTCTCCCCAAGTTGAGGTGGTATCATACTAGAAATATTGTTGTTGGAGATTTTCAAGCTTGTTAGACTATTACACTATCCCCATCTATGTGAAATATCACCATACAAGTTGTTGTAGCTCATATCAATATAATTCAAATTCGGGTACGTACCAAAATCTTCTTTTATGTTTCCAATAAGTTGATTTCTTTCCAGCCTAACTCTGACTAAGCTGGTGCAGTTTTTCAAGTTCTTTGGGATAGAGTTGTTGAGATGGTTTCCTTCAACTGTAAAATTTTCAAGTAATCCACCGAGACATACCTCATGCGGTAGTTGGCAAGTCAAATTATTACAAGCTAATTCTAAAGTTATCAAATGTGTTAGGTGGCTCATTTCGAGAGGAATTAAGCCATTTATATTATTATAAAAAAGAAGTAATATTGCTAAATTAACTAAGTTTCCTATGGAAGGGGGGATAGGACCACTCAGATTGTTACCATTTAATATAAGCTCATTAAGAGATCTTAACAACCTAATTTCTTGAGGAATTGAACCAGAAAGTTTATTAGTATGAATGTACAAAGTGGTTAAATTTCAAGCCTTGCGAAGTCGGAGGACCACTAAAATTTTTAGCCGATAAATTCAAGATCATTAAGAGATGTCAAAGAAACCTATTTCGAGGAATGGAACCAAAAGCTTGTTCTCATAAAGATACAAATAGTTTAAATTCCTTAAGTTTCCTATAGAAGATGGGATGAGACCACGAGGATTACAGATGACAACTCAAGATGATTAAGAGATCTCAAAAATCCATTTTCCTTAGGAATAAGACTAGAAAGTTTGTTAGTATGAAAATACAAAGTGGTTAAAATTTTCAAGTTTCCTATGAAAGGTGGGATGGGGCCATTAAGATTGTTACTTGACAACTCAAGATTATTAAAAGACATCAACAATCAAATTTATTTAGGGATGGAACCATAAAGTTTTTTAATATTAAATAACAAAGTGGTTAAATTTCTCAAGTTTCCTATGGAATACGGGATGGGACCATTGAGATTGTTATTTGACAATGAAAGTTTATTACGAGATAGCAACAATCCGATTTCTTGAGGAATATGGCCAGAAAGCTCATTCTCATAAAGATACAAAGTAGTTAAATTCCTTAAGTATCCTATAAAAGGTGGGATGAGACCTCTTAGATGGTTGGAATCCAAGATAAGAAAAACAAGAGATATTAGCAATCTAACTTGGTAAGGTATGAGACCATTAAAATTATTCAAACCAAGATCAAGAAAGGTGATTGTGGTCTCTCGACCCTCGTAGTCACCGATCGTCTGGCATTCAACGGCCGCCTCAACCTGCAAAACAAAAAAGAAGACAACGGTGGTGTTCCGTCGCCCCTCCTATGGCAAAGTTAGTCTCTTTCTCAAAATCTTGAAACTTAGGAGTCGATTATCTTGATTCAAATCTCGCCCTTTTGGTGTAATTTGCCTCTTCTTTATGATGAGAAGAGGATCCGCTCTGAGAGCGGACGATTTCCTCCCCTATCAGTAGGAGAAGATGGCCGATTTCTGAAAAGGGTGACTTGTTCTTCTTTTTATGTAACCGCTTTCCTGATTGGGCCACTGTGAGAGTGCCTTCTTATTTCGTCGGAGGCGGAGAGACTAGTTCGTGGGAAATTTTATATTATGAAGAAATGGTTTAAGAGTTTCACTCTAAGGGAGAAGTCACGATCATCTAGGACGACAAGGCATCCGGATGAGCAAATTCCTGTGAGGGAATAATTCGGGTGACGAGGCATCCGAATGAGAGGTGCCCCGCGCTCCTCGTGAATGACAAGGCATCCGGATGAGCAACATTGGGGGAGTACCCGGTGACGAGGCATCCGGACGAGGTGCCCCGTTCCGGGCCGACCGCTATCGGGCTCGGTCTTAGAGGGCCCCTGGTCGGCCAGATGGCTAATGAACCGGCCGCCTATGGTACCCATTAATGCCCCCTTTTTCCGCCGGGAGCGATTGCCTCGCTGGAAAAAGAACAAGCTTGACCGTCGCTTCATTGGGAACAGTAGACAATCAATGCTGTTCAATGTGAATTTTATGATTTTTTGGAACTGCATTGGATGCTATATTGATTCCAAGATTGGAGGATTGCTATAAAAAAACTAAAAAGTGACGAAGATCGTTGGGTATCCGTGTTCATCCGGTAGAGAAAGACAATTGATATTCTGGGTTAAGACTACGGCCGGAAGGGGTCAAGTGGACGAGGGCCTACAGATCAATTATTGAGTACCTGCTCCGCATGGGATGGTCGAGATCGCATGGCTTGAGCGGAGTCGAAATGTCTCGGGAGGTAATGGTGGTTCTAAAACTCAATGGCGTACCTCCGCATCCGAGGACACCTCGCTAAACTCTCGCGTTACCGTCAAGCCTCCACCACCCCCTCACCCTCCTCCTCCTTCGGGCTCCCTTGGCAGCCCAGGGGCTTTCTGCTTCTCGTTCAGCCCCATCACTATCTTGGCCTCTACGGCAAGACGAGGGTCATTTCATTCAACCCCATCACCAATCTCTTCTCCTTTTACCCTCTTACTACTTCTATCTCAACCGAATAGATGCTTACCTAATTTCGATGTTTTGTAAGCTCGAAAGTATTGTAAAACATTGCTTGGTAACAAGCATTGCTATGTAATGCCGAACACCTTTTTGGTGCGATTAATAAAATTGTAGTTTTTTATTACTGTTGTGCCTTATTACAATTGTGTGTGGATATTCTATAATTCTATCTAATTACGGTCATTTGGTCACTATAAGATGGGTTAACGGGTCGGTTTGTCCACCCGATAAAGCTCTCTGGGCTCGTCCCTTCTTAGTCCACGCTGCCCTAGAGTAAAAGCGTGACGATCGGTCACCGCTGCATTAAATGCGGTTATAGACCCTAGGCAACTATATATAGATAGGCATCATGAAGCCATACCTTTTTCCTTTTCGTGTCATTTTGGTTTATCTTCTTCCCTTTTGGCGACCAACCACTGCGAATAGGCCGGTTCTACCTTGCGTTCGTTCTAGAGCCATCGCTGCAGGCATTCGCGCACTTCATTTCACAGGTAACTGTCATCGTTCCTTAATAGTGTTGGTTCTAGTCGCAACCGGTTCCTACTGCCTAAGGCCTCTAAGGAGGACTGTGTCGTATGGCCCAAAGTACCTTACTGGGCCTCGGGGCATACCTTTGTACCGATTAGGTGTAGAATCTAATATTTGTTTTTTCTTTTCCTTTTGATCTGCTTGTAGAATGGCGAGGGGCCAGGAAGAAACTTCCACGAGTGGTCGCCCCAGCAGGCGCACCCGGGTGATGCCTTCTGCAAGTAGCATCATCTCGTCTCTGACGATGGAGGAATTAATGAGGTATTGCGAGGTGCCTAACAACATTAGCTTCCGGTTGGTGGATAGGCCCGATGAGTCTACCTTGAGTGTAGAACACAACAGTGTGTTTTTTACCCGGGAGCATCTCGCAGCCAGGTTACGCTTTCCCGTGCCAGCCATGGTCAAACAATTTTTACACTTTACCCGGGCGCCCCCGGCCCTTATACACCCCAACGTGATTCCCATCTTAATCGACTGCTGCAGGTCGGGGCGATTTCCAGATCAGCCTTGATCTCACGCTGGTGGAGCTTTATCATTTACTCGAACGTGGCCTGGGTGGGCCAGATGTCCATGCCGCTGAGCCCACGACCGCAAATTCAGAACGGGCTCCCGACTCGCCTAAGACCTGAGGCAAAAGGCATTACTAGTAAGGGGTCCTTCGACGACTCGGTTCCCCGCCGCTTAATTAACGGATTCCCAGCCCTTCCTGTGCCCGTAGTTGTGCTAGTTCTAGTTTGTCAGCATATATCCCGACGTTATGATGTATTAACCGTTGGTTATTCCAGCGCAGAAAGGCTCGAGAAGAAGCATGAAACGGGGCGGAGAAGTCGAGCACTGAGAAGATCCCGCCGACTTTAGAGATTCACCGAGCGCCACTACCAGTCCCCGCTACCCGAGAGAGAATATATCCGCCGCGAGACGCAACCCGGCCTCCTTATACCCTTCCGGCCATCCATCTACCATCGCTTTCGACCGGCTAGGGAAAGGGGAGCACTTTGTGCTTGCAGATGTGCGGCGCCTAGTTTCGTAGCGCCGCCTCCAGTGGATCCGCAGAATCAAGGCATCGAGTCAAGTGCGGGCCCGGCAGCATCAAGGTCATCTCGCTTCTCAAGTAGGATTCTAGTTCGCTCTTCTCGCTCTAGTCGAGAGCTAGAAAAAGACCGCCTAACGCTCTCCTCTCGCCAAGAAGCCGGCCGCTCGAGCGTAAAGGTCAAGCCGGTAAGGGCGCCCTGGGCGCCGGAACGCGCCAGGGCGTCCGGTGTGGGTGAGAATTTTATACCTTGGATTCCTGACAACGCAGACGGTCCCTGATTCGAGGAAAAGAGCCGCGATGGAGATAACGACGGTTGTCGGATCGCTATGTCGCTAAAAGAAAGCGGCGGTAAGTTCGAAAGGAATCGACGCCGCCTGCCCACTCCATGTAACCGAGCGCCGGCCGGGCGATGACACTCGCCGCCGACGGAAGTTCGGGTGGGACCGCACAACCATCCTCGCTCCCCCGACCAAATAATAGGTGGAGCGGAGCCGGACAGGGTCGGTCGATCAAAATCGAACGAGGGTGATCCGGCTCCGCGACACTCCAAGTAATCCCACCTTCTGATCGGGGCGGGGAGCAACCAAGCAAATCGAAGTACATGCGGTCCGAAATGCCTAAGCCCAACCGGCCGAACCAGGTGATAACCCATAACTACCTTCCTCCCCGCGAGCCGGAGCCTCCGAGAGTGGTGATATCAGCCCTTAGGGTGGAGGAGGTGAAGGATATACTGCGTCGTTGGGAGCCCTTTCATCTCGGAGCGTCCGCGGCCGATCGGCTAGATAATTTATACCCGCACATATATCTGTTCCTGAGTCGCCTGGGCATGGGCTCACGAAGATTATTCTATGATCTCTCCCAACCTCTACCCGAAGATTTCGCAGATCATTGATGAGATCTGGATACGTGTCCGAACTCGCAACTCGCTCGGGGCCGACCGAGCCGGTAAGATGTGGTTCCTTACCGGTGGTTTGGGGCCATTATTGCCATTTTCTTGGGCTAAGCAACTGATTTCTTTGCAAGTCGTAGTCATTGTTCGTAACATAGCGCTGCAGCATCACGAGTTTGAGCTTCGGCTAAGGGACGCCGAGCGGCTGTGATTATTTGTTCAAGCGGGTATGGTTGAACGGGAGATGCAGAGCGCCTCACTTAAGCAGGGCCGAAATATGGTCGTCACCGGAGCCGAGGCCAGAGAATCCGCTGAGAGCCGCCCCGGCCGAGGCCGAGAGAGATGCTAGCCATGAAGCCGATGGCCAAGCTTGGCGACCGAGGGGGAGCTCGCAACATCCGAGATGCCAGAGCAGAGCCTGAGCTTGCCTGGTTCAACGCGTGCCTGCGCCATGCAAGAGGCTCACTGGAGTACGGAGTTCGAACACGGAGCCGCCGAAGTGTCACGCAGCTGGGGAGGCCTGTAAGAAAGGTAAGAAGAGAGTGGCCGCTTGCGTAAGAAAACTTGCCTTGGTCATAAAGCTCGGGGCTGTGAATGATGAATTTGCCGCATTCCGAGAGAAGGCTACTGCCGACAGGGAGACGATGGAGGCCGACTTGACCTGCTTGATACGCTCTTCACTCCATGGGCTACTGGGCTGGTTGCGGCTTTCACGCACAAAGATATGCGTGGAGCAAGCCCCAAATCCCGCATAATGTCGAACTCTTCCGGGCCCACCGACACGAAGTTCTTCACTAACTCGGGCCGGCCTCAGCGCCACACATCGTCCCGCTTTGATCCTATTGTCAAGTAAGGGGGAGGACCGTCGGAGAATAATCCGTCAAAGGATCAATATGAGGCAATTCTTCCAACGGATCTCCCGGCTGAGTAGGGTTTAAGTTCTTTGTTGAGGCGGGACTTGTTTTATGTAATGCTTTTGCACCAAACAATTTGCTTTTCTTTCTTGCTTGGATCATTTTGTGTGTTTTGGCACTGCACCATCAACCGGATTTCTACCTGTTTTTGTTTCTTTTTAAAGATATATTAGCACAGCGTGTCTGAATCGGCGCCAATTCGCATTCTTGGGGACCACCAAACAGATCCGACGGCGCCGGGCCTGTGTCAGCTGAACCCGCGCCTAACTCGGTCTCAGGGTCGACCTGGCCAGATGTGATCTATACTGGCCGCGGTGTCTGAACCGCGCCACCCGGATTTACGACACCGCCCAGATGTGATCTACGCCGGGCAGGCGTGTCGCTGAACTCGCGCCACCGGACTTCAAGGATGGACTGCCTAGATGTGATCTATGCCGGGTCGCAGGCCGCTGAACCGCGCCACCCGGACTTTGGCGATTGACCAAATAGATGTGATCTATGCCGGTCTTTTTCGGGCAGTCGCTGAACCGCGCCACCCGACTTCATGATCACCGCCTATGTGATCTATGCCGGGCCGGCAGTCGCTGAACTCGCGCCACCCGGACTTTGCCATTGACCAACTAGATGTGATCTATGCTCGGCCGGGCAGGTCATTAAACTGCGCCACCCGGACTTTATGGTTGACCCTGCGTTAAGTATAGATATGCGACGATATGCCGGTAGTAGATAACAAAGATATTCTTTTATTGATAATACCTTTCGGCGCGCATCTCCACATTCTAGTACAGGAGTTCCATCCGCTTGTTTATAGCGTAAGACCCTAATTCCTCTGGACTGCAGGATCGCATATGGTCCTCCTGTAGTCACTGAATTTCGCGGGTCCGCAAAGATTCTCAAAACCTTCCTTAAGACTAGATCAGCCTCAATGGGAACATCCGAGGTTTCACTCATCTGCTATAAGAGCCTGCCAAGCCACGATGGTAGGATGCTATCCTGATTGCCGTCAGCTTCCCGTACTCATCACTGCATCTAACTCTAACCATCGATTTTGCATTTCCCAACTCTAAGTATCTGTTTGGACAGGGTACTAATCTCTGCTAGAATAACAATTCCATCCCGTAAGTGCGCAAAAGGAGATGCCAAATGGGCTTCGGTCAGGGTCCCAGCCCGCAGCACCCGGCGCCTCTCCACCCATTTTTAGCTTAATCTAACCGCTTGTGGCAAGAAGGTGGTTTTGTGAGGCTTTACTTAGCCGCCAGTTTCCATGGATACCGAGGGTGGAGTACAAGTTTTTTATCTTCACTTTAAGTCCCGATAGATCCTCACAACCAAGGCCCATTATCGGATAAATTGATCTCAGGATGCCGAATCGGCAGACTATGTTTTTCCAGATGAACCGAGTAACATCTTTATCTTTTATCGACGGGTAGGCATCAGCCTCTATCCACTTACTGAAATAATCGGTGGCAACCAGTAATAGTTTTTTCTGAGCCGGCGCAGTAGGAAGCGGACCGACGATATCGATTCCCCACTGAGCAAACGGCCACGGGCTAGTGATGGAGACTAAGTCTTGTACCGGTGATTTCAAGATAGGAGACATTCGTTGGCAAGGGTCGCATTTTTTTACGTGAAATCAGCCATAGCCGTCCGATTTCATAGTCGGGCCGCAATACCCCTCGCGTGTGAGCCCGATGGGCCAGTGTCTTCCCTGATGATTTCCCGCGATATACCTGCAATTCAAATTTAACATACTAAATTTTACCTGTGAGCCGACATTTCGTGATATGGTCCGCCTGTGACCGTTTATGAGTCGCCGTCTACTAGTGGAGAACCCAAATTAACCGAATCTAAACTTTGGCGCCATGCTTTCATTATCCGTAATCCTCCCCTTGTAGCTATGTAGAGTCGTATGGGGTCCATCCAGACGGCGAGACTCGCTTATCCGCTTACTTGAGCATGTAATATGGAGGAACTCGGTTGATAGTAGATGGGAGATATATAGTTTCCTTTATTGCTGTGGCGACCAGCGGCGGCTAGGACATCGGCTTGGATTCATTCTTTGTCACTGGGATATGTTAATTTCGAGGTTGTGAGGTCTTTAAATTTTTGTTTATTTAGAGAGCGTATTTTTCCATTCGGGGTTCTGAAGAGACTCAGTGCAATGTTGGCTTGTCCTATGACGATTGTGAGTCGCTTGAATCAATTTCATTAGCACCACAGTGGTTGATCTGTTATCATGGCTTAGTATTACGACTCGTTGTTGGGCGGCTTCGTGGTACTGTTAAACTCCACTAGTAGGGAGGTTAATTGCGATCCGTGTCGTCTTTTGGAGTTAATGCGAAGCCGTCGACTCGAAGGGTGCATGACCCTTTTTGTTCGAGACGAGAGAGTGTTGGGCTGCGGGATTTACTGAGAAAATGTTTAAGACACGCCCCGCCTTTGAAAGCCTTGGCTTGTCTTGGATGCCATCCTTGAACCATTACCCGTGGCCATTCTTCGGGACATATCAGGTTTATGGATCGTGCCGGGCGAGATCGATGACACCCAGCAGCGGGATGGGCACAGAGAGTATGGGAGGAGGCTTTGGGCGGTTGTAGTAGGGCGAGAGCGACTTGTTGAAGGTGGGTGTGTCGGTTTCGCGTCGGTTAGGTTCTTGGCGACAAAGAACGCGGCCTCGATTTTGCATCCACACGCTCTTTAAATGGCGGTGGCTTCCTTTATCTCCCGATCGCGCTAGGTAAAGATGAGTGTGTCTCATTCCGGGCTGCGAGGATCGGGGCTCCGTGAGATATTGCTTGATTCTTCTGAATGCTCGGTCGCATTCGCCATTCCATTCGGCGGTTGGCTCATCTCAGTTAGTGAAGAAGGGTTTGGCCGGAGTGCGGCTGAATCGGAAATATAAAGCGTACTGAAATTTGCGGCCGGCGGTCGGTTGTTGGATCCGCTTCTTGGAGCTAGGGCGAACGAATACGGGATGGTCTTAAGTTGTCGCGAGGTTAGCCTACATCCTCTTTGCGTTACCATGACGAGGAACCTCCTATGGCCCGACGACCCGAAGGCACATTTTAGGGGGTTCGGTTTCATACCATATTCTCTGAGAAGGTCGAAAGTCTGTTGGAGATGGACTTCGTGATCCGGGCGCTGCTTAGATTTTACTAGCATATCGTCAATGTAGACTTCCATCCTCTTTGCTTGAGGTAATGGTCGAAACATTTTCGTTCTTAACCTCCCGATAGGTTACTCTGTGTTCTTTTAAGTGAGAAGGGCATGCGTTGTAATGGTAGAGTCCATGGGAGTGATGAAAGAGCGTTTTTTCCGCATCCGAAGGGTGTATGGGGATCTAGTGGTATCCTAAGAAGGCGTCGAGGAATGATAGCATCACCGTGCCTGTGAGGCATCCGCGATACGATTATGCGTGGCGGGGGAAGGTATCTTTTTGGGTGACGTCGTTGGTCAGTGTAATCACACGTACTCTCCGTTTGTTCCCACTTCTTTAGAACCACTACCCACGTGGCAATGCTCGAGGTATTTCAGCTATACGATGAATCTGTGCGAAGATTATCGACCTCGGTCTGGATGATCGTGGCGGTCACGGGTGAAGCGTCTCACTTTTTGTCGGCCAGGCGGCGAAGGCGACATTTGCTTGTGTGGCGTGAGCGAGGCGATCCGGGCATATGCGTAGGTCCTTGCGAAACACATCGGCGTTGAACTGTATAACTTGACATGGTGGGCGCTTTCGCCGCCGGAGGAGGGTACTAACATATACGCATGCGTCAGGCCATCGGGCTCACTGCCGGTTTCTAAGGGATCCAGCGCGCGGCTCTCTGTGCTCCAGGGCGGGCGGACGGGTGGCGGTTGCTATTACGGGGTTGGTCCTCGGTAGTTCCACGAGAGAGATTAGTTAGCGCCAGCGCTCCGTGAGTGAAAGTTGATAACCTTTGTCGTAGCGGTGGTGGATTACGGAGATCAGCTTGTCGGACTTCGGTCGGTGGCTTATCATTTGGTGGTATGTGGATGAAGATGCGCTTTCATGGCATGCGGCCAGACCGGCCCAGATAGCGTTGTATGGCCCGATCTTACCACGGAAGCGGTACTTCTTGCAGGAGTTCTGGACTTGCCTTGACGAGAGAAGGTGGCGTCCGTCGGTGTGGTGCGCTCGTTGAAACACAGTGAAAACCGCCCGGCGGAATGGAGATGATCGGTCGGGACTCGTTTGGCAGTGGAGATGGAGTAGATCGTCGCGTGCCTGGATCGATGAGTACCTGTGCACATCAAACTATTAATACACCACGGTCAATCTGAGGTGCGTCCTTAGTGTGGTGTGATGACCGTCTTAAATTTAATAATGAAGGATATAGAGATTAGATCCGCCGTGAGTAGCGGGGCGTCTCCCCGTCGATGGTGTTAAGCAGCTCTCTAGCAGAGGTTGTCAGAGCATTCTTCTCCATTGTTCTTAGTTGATGCTAGTTGTGTGGATCCCCCAGTATGAAGTTGATGGTCGGCCGAGGTCTGGGCGTGTTCAATTCTGCCATGACCGCCATTTGTGGTAGCGGCCGTGCCCCACAGGTTGGCTCCCTCAAATCTCTGTCTAGGTGGCGTTAGAATCAGTTTTTCTACCATAAATTTGAGGCTCTGGCATTGATTGGTCTCGTGGCCATGGTCCCTGTGGTAATCGCATCATAAGGATCACATTCTTGGTCGGACACATACTTATTGGTTGGGGCCATTTGAAACTCGGGGAGTCCGGATGGGTAGGAGCCGGTCATGGCGATGTTGAGAGCGATGGCCCAGGGGATCTTCTTCTTCTCGGATTACTGGATGCAGGAACCGGCTCTTGCGCCGGCTGCTGCATTGAATGGGCCCTTGGCCCAGGCTTGATACAGGCGCGGTTATCCTGCCCAGTTTGTGAGGCGGCCCCGAATGTTATCTTCGGCGTAGAGGAATTTGTCGCCCGTCGATTTTCAAATCCTCCATAGTTCTTTGTTTTGGTCGGGGATGGGGCTGGAGCGGGGTGGTGGGCCAGCTACGAAGTTTTGCGATACCGCGTCCCGTCTTTGTATCGTCCGATGGTACACGCTTGTCGGGAACACGCGTGTGAAGTCGAGTTCTTTCGTCTTCCGTTTGAGGCTGGAGGGGAGGTGATGTTCATGCCTAGCGAGCACAAATATTGAGAGGCGAATCGACCATGGATTCGTGAATGTGTTTTATTGATCCTACGAGGTTTGTGAAACCCGGGCTAAGGCGGGACCCTTTAAGTGGCCCAGGTGCCTATACATAGGAGTCGGTCATCCCCGGTGCTGAGGATCATTGCCCGATTGTAATGTAACATGTGATCGTACGGGTCGGATGAACTGTCGTACATGGCGAAGGGTGGTATGGTAAAACCACGGGGAGGATCGTAGTCCAGAATATGTTTATCGAGGGTGGAAGCATGTTTCCTAGTCCTGGCGAGCGGCGGAGGAGCGATCATTTGTGGCGTGGGGGCGGTCCCGTAAGGCGGGTACATGGGTGTATTTATTTGGTGGGGAGGCCCCACCGCGGTGGGCACATATTAGTGAGTTAGTGTTGGCGATCGTTGGTCACTGCTTGAGTTCTCTCACTTTTCCGTGTCTTACGACACTAATGGGCCAGGTTGGATCGTGGTGCTTTTTCTTGAGTGGGCTTAGCGGCGCGTTGAGGATGGTGAGCGGGAGTGGGAGCTAGGTAAGATAACTTCGTCGTCTGTAGGTAGATCGACATCGATCCCGGCCAGCGTGACCTCTTTACCTTGCACAGACTGGGGAAGGAGGAAGCGGGCGGGGAGGGTTCCCATTTGCCGGCCGTCGGACTTCAGTGGGTTATTTGGCGCTCATTTCCTCTTCTGGCCGATTCGCTGTTCTTGTAATTCGACCGTCTGCTGGCACACTCCTCTTGTCTTGCTTCCATCTCTTTCTGCTTGGCAGGGGCGTCTTGAGAGTTAGGTTCTTTGGATTGGTAGTCGTAGCGGTGAATTCAGCTGACGCTGGGATATTTGGGAATAGCCCAGAATCTTTGGGATCGGAGGTCACCCGGGAGAGGTGTACTGAGCTCTTGTGTCTGCATCGCCGAGACTTCTTGCTCGCGATTCCCACGAGACGGCGCCCGGTGTGGTCTCCTGAATTCCGGAATCGCTAGATCGTCGGGGGCATTCAACCCGGTTAGCCCACCGACACGAAAAACGAAAGGAAGGCGGCCCGGTGTTCCAGTCGCCCCTCGATGGCAAGTTAGTCTCTTTCTCAAAATCTTGAAACTTAGATGTGATTATCTTGATTCAGAATCTCATCCCTTTTTTGGTGTAACTTGCTCTTCTTTTATGGAGGGAGGAAAGAGGATCCGTCTTTTTTGGAGAGTGGACGATTTCCTCCTGATAACAGGAAGATAGCTCTTGTTAGGAAGGGTGACTTGTTCTTCTTTTATGCTTGCTTTCTGGTGGGGCGGCGTGAGAGTGCCTTCCTATTTCGTTGGAGGCGAAGAGACTAGTTCATGGGAAATTTTATATTATGAAGAAATGGTTTGGTAGTTTCGTTCGGTGAGAAGTTGTCCATCATCCCCAGATGTGAGGCCATCCGGGATGGCGGCCGGGAATGCCGGGGTGTGAGGCATCGGAATGAGAGGTGCCGGGCGTTCCTGCGGATGATCAGGGCATCAGGGATGAAGCGGCGCCGGGGGAGTGCCGGAGTGACGAGCGTCTGGAATGAGAGGTGCCCACCGGAACGTTCTGGCCCATTTGGATATTGGAGAAGCAGTGCTTAGGAGGCCCTTGGGGTGGCTTGGTGGCTAATGGAACTAGGCCCGGGCCTATGGTACCCACAGTGATCAATTTGGAAAGATTACCGATGTGGATGGGAATGGTTCCATAAAAGGAGTTGTTATGAAGATTAAGAAAGAGGAGATTAGGAAATGCTAAGAAATTGAGATTATGAAGTGTACCTCTAAGACCCTGGTGAAGATAAGTGAGATACTTTTGACTTGTGGCAAGTAACTCAGGCCCGATGATTGCATGGTGAGCTCAGGCAAGAAGAGAAAAGATTGTGAATGAATATCGAGACTAGATTTCGAGTTATGAGAAGCGGTACTTAACCGCTGCTTAGTAATCAAAGAAGTGGTAGAAATTATTAGAACATGGCAGAAGCCCGGAGCTCTTTCGCGGTACGCTGGCGTCCATTTCATTAGAAGCTCGCTCGAACTCTTTTATTAAGTTAAATGAGCCGAACCCGAACATCATTTTGAGGCTCGTAAATCGCAGCTAGAGCGACACCCTCTCGAGCTCGGCTCGTCGGCTCGTAAGCGGACTTCGTGGGAATGACTCTTGAAGCGGCTCGTTAACGGGTACAGTGATGACCAGTTAAGTAGACGAAGCTCGTGAGCAGGCTCGTAGACGAAGCTCGTGAAAACGAGGCTCGTGAACATGGAGAAGACTTGATGCCTGACAAATTTTCTTAATGAATATGATGGAATATTTTAACTCTTAAGCAATCGAGTTAATTGAACTTTTATTGTCTTATCTTTTTAATTTAGTTGTATGTTGGTTATTTTAGATGAACATTTTCTTTAAATAGGGTTATGTAGAAATTTGTTTACTCGCGTTTGCTTTCGATGTTCGGATCGTTAAGCTCGCTTCGAACTTCGTTTATTAAATTAAAACAGTAGGCAGAACATCATTTTAGTTTGTAAATTGGTTTGGTTATTTCTAAGCTGGAAGCGAGTAATCACGACACATACCTCATGCGATAGTTAATGATCAAATTATTATAAGCTAATTCAAAGTTATCAGAATGTGTTAGGTGGCTCATTCGAGGAGAGATTAAGCCATTGATATTATTATAAAAAGAAATGTCGCTAAATTGGCTTGAGTTTCCTATGGAGGGGATGGGACCTTCGAATTATTTACTGGCTAATATAAGCTCATTAAGATCTTAACAACCCAATTTCTTGAGGAATTGAACCAGAAAGTTTATTAGTATGAATGTACAAAGTGGTTAAATTTCTCAAGTTTCCTATGGAAGTCGGGATGGGACCACTAAAATTGTTAGTTGACAATTCAAGATCATTAAGAGATGTTAGCAAACCTATTTCTTGAGGAATTGAACCAAAAAGCTTGTTCTCATAAAGATACAAATAGTTTAAATTCCTTAGGCCCCGTTTAGTTCACGAAAATTTTCAACTCTATCCAAAATTCGAATATGAAAATTTTGATGTATTCTGTCTTTAGTTTTCGTTTTTTTCGGAAAATCGTTTCGTACTTGAATTTGGTTGAAAATACGTTTCATTTGGCCGCGTTTGTTGAATTTGGTTGAATTTAATTCGAAAGCGAAAACGACTTTTACTGTTTACGATTCAACCTATATAAAATGTTGAAAATAGTGGTCGATTTTATTTGTTTTAATTGTTTAAATGCTGATAAATAAGCTAGCAGCGTTTCATGTTTTGAAAGATTTGAATAGAGAGAAAACGAAGAGTTTTACTACTAAGCAGTCTTAAGTTTCCTATAGAAGATGGGATGAGACTGTAAGACCCGAGAAATTCTAATTTCTGGAAAAAGGGCAAAATCGTAATTTCGATTACAAAATTGTTAATTTCGGTTAAAAAATCCGTAATTTATTCTCTATATCTCGGATTACAAAAACAGTTCATGGATTTAGATAGTCTCCACGGAAATCTAGCTATACGTAAAATTTCATCTAATTAGGAGCGATTATCGAATTTCTGCGTTACGGCGGCATCCCTAGCGTTTGGTCTTGAAGTAAAACCCAATTTTAATGCGGCGAAAGTCACATATAACAAGTATACTCCATGTGTCATAAGTGGCATGAGTAGAGAAATGATGAAAATGTTGGTAGAGATAAAGTAGAATGTCAAAAGCGCTTGAAATGAAGAGACCTTAATGGTCAATTTGAAATTTGATTTAAGTCATAGTAGAAATAGTCAGCCCAGTCACTATCTCGCTATTAAATCAAGGCAAAACGTGAATTTGGGGAAGGAGAACCGGTAGCAGGAAGCGTAAAAATTGGAGATTTCTTTAGAAGGAAACTTCTCTCCCAGAAATATGGGCGATAAATAGTTGGCGATCTTCGGAATGAAGGAAGTTGCTTTCTACGCGGAGGGAACTTGACGTGGTCTGGGATTTAAGGAGTTTAGACAATTTCCGCTGGTAGGGGTTTCTCCCACACTTGGGTTTACACTTTATTTAGTGTTTTCAATGTTCGATTTAGTTTGAGCGAGTGAGGCGGATTTGATCGGTCCCAAACTTGGGAGCCAAGATTGTTGGAATTTTTGAGATTTTTATTGGCGTGACGGAGTCCGGAAAAGTGAGTGGGTTGTTTATTGTGGCAATAATGCATTAAAATGGTGCTTTGGTATGTATAGAGTAGGTAATGGCGGTGAAACGGGTTCATAGTGAGCTTAGATGAATTGTGATTTTTCGGGAATAATGTAGGGTTTCACTATTCTTTGATGTTCTCGAAATAACTTTTGTCAAATTAATATGTTTGGTCGATAATTAGTAAATTGTTTATGTTTTGATCAGTTAACGTCATTGTTTGATATCAATTAATTAGTTTATAAACGTGAATTAGATTAAATTTTTGTAATATGCGTATTTATATATTGCTATATGAATAAATGTATTGGAATTGGCAAATACATGCATTATATCTTATTGAACACTAAATTTATAAAAAGATTTGAGTGCGTGAGATGAGTCTAGAAAGAAAGCAGTTCGGAGGGTTGTCTAAAAATGTAATTATCGTTAGTCCGGAAACTAAATAATATCGATCGTCGGGCTGACTGATTGATATTCATCGGAGTAATTACGAGCAAATAATATATCAATCGTCGGATGGCCGATTGAAGTATATCTGCGTTGGAGGGTTGTCGCAATCAGCAAAGCGATAGTGTAAAATGAAGGGCTTAGGCGAGTGTGGGAAGTCGATGAGTTCGGGGTTACGGAGTTGGTCGTAGACAATCGAGTAGGATCATGCATTTGCTTGAATGTGTGTTTATTTTGGAACATTACCTTTGCACTTAGGTGGAGAGTATCCAGCAGGCGATTCCCTCGAGCATTAGCTCACCTGTGAGGATATTGTTCTACAGTCTGAGGGCGCGTGCGAAGGACGGCTCGTCTGGGGTAGGGTTAGAAGAAAGCGGGTTGTGGCTTTGATGTATACATGTATTATAACTTTTTAAGTTTAATGTATGTATTGTATAAAATCAAAACATATTAACTCTTGTAACTATTGGGTATATATAGTTGGATTCATAGTTGGCATGTATATTGAGTATTGGTGCATGGGCCCCAGTGGCCGTTTTAAATCATATTTGTTATATTGGGTTTGTTTGGGACCTTGAGGTTTATGCGGGGTTACGTATTTGGGTAGAGCTCCCAGAGTCTGAAAGGAGACTACTGCCTAGATTTTCGTGTCTTCGGGTCACCCAGGCATTCGCAGTGTCCGCGGAGTTAATAGCGAGGGTAGTGTGTGGACCCACTGGAGTTTGGGGCGTCCACGAGAGACCATTAGAGATTGTTAGATAATGACTCAAGAGATGATTAGAGATCACGAAATCCACATTTTCCTTAGGAATGAGCTATAAAGTTTGTTAGTATGAATATTTAAAGTGGTTAAATTTTCAAAGTTTCCTATGAAGAGGCGGGATATGGCCATTAAGAGATTGTTATATGACAGCTTCGAGATTATTAAAGATATCAACAATCAAAATTTGTTGGGGATGGAACCATAAGGATTTGTTAATATTAAATAACAAAGTGGATTTAAATTTCTCGAGTTTCCTATATGGAATGCGGGATGGGACCATTAAGGATTGCTGTTGTGATAGTTTATTACGAGATACTTGACAATCCAGGTTCTTAGGAATAGGGCCCGAGGAAAGCTCGTTCTCATAAAGATAAGTAGTTAAATTCCTTAAGTATCCACATAAAGATTAGGATGAGACCTCACCCAGATGGATTTGGAATCCAAGATGAAAAACGAGATGTTAGCAATCTAACTTGGTAAAGGTGATCAGTTTGGAAGATTCTTAGATGTGGATGGGAATGGTTCCATAAAAGGAGTTTTATGAAGATTAAGAGAAAGGAGGTGCAATGCTAAAAGTGAGATTAAGTGTACCTCTAGACCACGATTATGAAGATTCAAATTAGAGATATTTCATGACTTGTGGCGAAGTAACCTCGAACCCGATGATTGCATGGTGAAATTTATGAAATTTACGATTCGAGTGTCGTTGACCCTTGTCGGCCCTGCGGAATATACGTGTCTCATATTATATGAGGACCTAATACATGATAAAAATGGTCACTTTGGCGTCGTCGATACTCATAAAAATACATATTATGCTTAATAGTTCGAGTTATTCACATTACTCTTATCGAAACATATATATCGTGATTAGAGTTTAATGCATGTTGTTATCTAAGTGAATCTAGAGAGCCTGTCCCGAACTTTCTTCAAGCAGCGGCATACAGTGGCTTGGAGTCGCCATATGTGCGCTCACTATACCTGAAATAATGATCGCCGGCGGGTGAAGCGATGCTAGAGTGGTGATAATTCTAAATGGGTTCTTTCACGCTGCAAGTCTTGTATCATGAATGTGTCCTTTTCAGCGGAAATACATGATCTACTTGAATGTCTCGTACACGTCGAATGCCGAGTCGCCATGACTCCTCCGCAACATTACTGGCTAATATCTGAGCAAAAATACGATTTTCAAAACAAGCTTTTGTATGCTTGTATTCTGAAGTTGTTAAATATATTAGATACTCTGATGAGTGGTGGATAATTTTCTAACGGTCGTTGGTCGTAGCCAGAGATGAGTTGTTGGACCCATCTGGCAATTCTTTGGAAAATCTTATTGAAATTCACTTTCCCTTTGTCGTTTTCATTTTAACCAATTTCTTTTCGTAATAAATTGCAACTTTACTTTCTGCTCCCGAAGGATGCCGGTGCGTATGGAATCGTTATGTCATTTCAAAATATTCATGTTAATATATTTTACATGTATATATTAACAAATTTAATTCCGCGTTATTGAGTCCTGATAATAACATCGAAATTAGGTACGTTAGGTAGCGAGAAAATTTCTGATCCGGCAATTCATTTTGAATGGCTCGGCAACACAAAAACCACCTGACCCGATCATGTGAACAATGAAACCACAGGGTCGGCCTTGTGACCACACAATGGGGATTCTTCGCTCGGTTCCAGATTTTGAGACGATAACACGACCGTGGGGCGCCAGTAGTCACTTAAATACATTAAAATGGTTCTTGTGAGAATAAACCCGAGTAGGAAAGATCCTTTACCTCTTGGAGTTGTCGAACTGAAATCGGTGTCACGCGTAGCCACTGCAGCGTAGAGCAGAGCTCAACCTTGCACCTTTCAGTCGAGCAAACGGTCGGCAGCCTGGGAAATCTAGAGATAAGTTACACTTTCTCTCTCTAATTGGTTCTTTTCTCCTGCGCCCGTTCAGAAGCAATGTTTTTATTAACTGCCAATTATTTGTCACTTAGTTTATTATTTATTAAAGAGCTTTTTATTAGCATCTTGTCTAAGTCGTTCATTCTTTATCTCTATTAATCTTGTGTCATGTCACATGGGTGCATCTGTGGTAACTTATATTAAATATCTTTATGGCCCAGTCATCTGACCTTGTGCAGTGTGTAGCAGTGAATTGGTTGTCTCAGAATTCGACCCGAAGTCGGCGTGAGTAGATAGATTTGAGGCAGTTAAAAATGATGATTCGTTTGTCATCGAGATAAGAAAATTGGGTTTTGGCCAAGTCAGTTTTCTGCTTTTCGGAAAAGTCAGATTTTCAGGGAGGTTTCTGAAGCTCGAAACCAAGAAGAGAGAAAAAGATTGTGAATGAATATCAAGACTAGATTTCCAAGTTATGAGAGCAAGTGCTTCTTTCCCTTGCTTAGTAATCAAAGGAGAAGTGGTAGAAATTATAGAAGTAGATGTAGAAGAAACATGAACCAATGATGAGGATGAATAAAGAAGGAAATGTAGAATGACATAGAGGCAAACAAGGGTATTGAGATGAGGAAGTGAAGAATATTGGGATGAGGGAAATTGAAGGACCATTGTTGGATGGGTGGAAATGAAGAAATATTCATCACTTATTTATACACTCATAGTCAATTACGCACTTAATAAGTTGAATCAATTATCCACTTATTTATTTGTTTTGAAAAAGCCTTGAAGCATTGAAATCTAAATTGGATAATAGAATAGTTTAAGAAAATCTGAAAACATTTAGTTCTTATTTTTTAAAAGCCCATTTTTGAAAGCTTAGAAAACGGTGTTTTTCTTTATTTTAAGTGTTTTTAACTGTTCTGTTATTTTTGAGGCAAAAAATAATTTTAAAAAATTGTAATAAAAGCAGCGTAAAACTGTTTTGGTTTATTACAAGCGTGTGAAACGATTTTAAAAATAAGAGAATATCGTTTATTGTTATCATTGAATTTAATTATACGAATTTAACGTGTTACATGTTTTCGATGTTTTGAATTAAAATAAAGAAAAACTAAAAACCAAATATGTCATTTTACATTTGCGGTCTTGCGTAAAATAGTTTTAAGCAAACTAAACATGGTCTTATATTTTCCATAATCCAACAGGTGAGGAGTGAGGACTCAACTCTACTACATAAAGAATTTATTCCTAATCAATAACATGCCCAATTAATAAAGACTTTTGTGGCGTTGACTGAAGTCAAAAAGTGGATTTTGACGAAGACTTTTGTGGCCTTTTAATAAAAGACTTATGTGGCCTTCAATGGAGTCAAGAAGTGATCTGATCTCATACTGTTCTACAAACCATCCACCATCATAGAGAAATTCCATAAAGGTAATTTGATTCTGGTGGGTCCCATTTATAGAATTTTAGCACTAAATATCTTATCATTTATTTAATTTAAATATCCTATTTAAAACATAAAAAACAACAATTTAATTGAATGTATTGTTATCAACAAAATTTTAATGCTAAATATCTTACTATTTATCACAGGTATTTGTTTTTAAATCCAACATCTTTTTATTTCATTTTGTTACCAGGCTTGTGATTTTTGCTCTTTTATTGTTATATGTGTAGTTGATTGTTACTATTTTATTCTCTAGTTTTCCCAATTTGGTTGTAATATAATTGCCTCGTCCTATTTTATTTTATCCTTTTTCATCGACTTTTGTGCAAAGAAATATAATTAATTACTATTTAATAAAATCCAATATTGAAGAATACTCAAAAACTACTAGAAACAAACATATTATTTGAATTAAGATGTAAACAAATTTTTTATCAAAAACTAAATGTTATGCAAATGGACATGTTCAAAATGTAAATTTTATGATTATTTTTAAAATAATATTACACATTATTCTCGGTTTCCATACAATTATAATAAATTGTTTCATAGTTCACCATTTCTAATAAATTGAATTCAAAAAGTAGGTTATTGTCCCCAAATACACATAAATATAAGAAATAAAAACAAACAAAAGTTCAACGATGGAATAGAACACCCAATTCAAGATATTATACATATTCCCAAAAAGAAAAAAAAATTGGTCACTGGGATTAATTTTTGTATTTTATGGATCTAGGATTATAAAATAAATTCAAGTTTTTTTTTTGGTATGAAAATTGTAACATGAATAATAAATTAGAATAGTATGACGTAAAATTGACTTTGGTTAAAATCATATCTTAAATTTTAGTTATTATTATTATTATTATTATTTAAAAATATTGTTTAGTTGTCAATTGTGCATGTATTAAATATGATATTTTTTCCGTCGAATTACACGTTAATTAAGATAATCCCGATAGTCCCGTTATGTATATCAGCATACTATATCAGTATTAGCATTGTCAGTCAATCGCCCATGCCACTGGTATTAGAAAAAAATCTGTAATAAAAAAAATCTATTTTAAAAATTCGTAATAATCCTTAATTAGATTTTTTTTTCTAACTTCTAAAAATAAAGTACAATATAAAATAAAATTTCAAGGATAAATAGAAGATTTTTCACTTTTATTTGTTAAATAATGATTCATAAACGGTTTTAAAAAACTATGGAAATGTCATTAAGTAATTTTCATTAGAGTTTATTTAACTGTTATGTTTAATAATAAAAATAAATATGAGAAAATCATTTTTAATTGTTTTCATAACACTTTCTGATAATAAAAAGCAATATAACATAAATCTTTAGGTTCTTTAAAAGTCACAGTTATAAAATTAATCCAAATTCTAAATACAAAAATAATTTTCAATATTCTAACTCTTATGTATTATTATTTCAGTTAACTTAAATTGATTTCTTAATATATATAAATTTTATCGGAACAATTACACCGATGTAATAATATATAGAACTTTATCATGACTTTTTTATTTTAGTTAAATTCTTTCCTTCTTTCATATGTTTCATCCACTATGGTTAAATATTATTAAAGAATGTTTTCATTTATGTTTAAATTTTTTTTTATGTATAAATTTTATTGATTGAAATAATGTCACATCCCAATTACAGACGCATCGTAAATTCTTTAAAACATTAAAGAATGACTACATCCAGGAGTTAATACTTATTTAACATGTGAGCATATGGCGCGTATTGAAATTTTCATTTCTAATTGATTCATATAATTTGGTATTGATAATTGTTATGTCGTCATACATACGGTGATGATTAGTGTAGTATCTAAGAGACAATTATCGAATTAGTAAGAGCCTCATAAAGTGGCGGTCGTTAAAATTTAAGTATTTTAGTGTATTTATTATTTGAGTAAATGTCTTAATAAAATCTGATTAATATTAATGCTTGTTATATGAGTAAATGTTTTGTAATAATATTTAATATTAGTAGCTACCATAACTACTTATACATATATTTATATATGAAGGCGTAGTAAAAGCATGAACTTTAAAGGGTTTGATTCGAAAGTGAGAATCGATGATGTACTCGCGCATATCGTCGAATGGCGATTTTAAGTGTTACGGATGCGGTATAGGAAAAACATATAATATGCCGGACATTAAAATTATCATTGATGGATTACTAGTAAGTTTTTAACTTCATTTACGTAGAATTATGTCATGATTGTTAAATTGGTTGATTTAATTGTTTTTATTATGATCGGTATGTCGTTTATGGTACCTGTGATTTTGGTATCGGAAAATGAGTTTAATAGAAATTGATTCTGGATTTGGGGTTTATGAAATTTGGGTATTTCTCAATTAAAGTTAATTGTAATTAATTGATGTTTAAATTAACTGTTTATGGCATAATTAAGTTTTTCTTTTCATTTTCTGTAAATTATGTTATGATTGTTAAATTGGTTGATTTAATTTACATTAGGATCAATTGTTCATCGTTTCCATAAAGGTACTGACGACACAATACGTTTGAAAATTAACAGTAGCCTTAAATTCGTAAGATTAGGTTCTGCGAGACGATCACAATTTGAATTAATGTACAGCCGTCGAATATGTTTTGTTATGCGAGATGGTCAAGCCAATTTCTTCTTACCCAGTAGTAACGAGTCGACGGCCGACCTTACGTCGCGCATTGTAATAAGACGGGGAGGCAACACGAAAAAATAAAATAAATTAAAAATTTATATGGAAAAAAACTGAAACTTTATTGTATGCAGGAAAATGAAAGAAGGCAATGCGAGATGGGTAATTTTAAAGCCAAAATTACTTGAAAAATTGCTCCACTTGTTTAATAAAAAGGTTTAGAAAAATACAAAATGAGAGAAAAATAGGAAAGGGAAGTAATAAGTAATCATTTGAATCCTATTACATATGGAATACTTTAATGTCTTCTTGTATTTAATTATTTCCCGTTATATGGCTTTGCATGTTTCGAATCAATTGTAAATCTTATCTATATCCTTCATTATTAAATTATTTTATTTAGTCTATCCAATAACTTGGAAATTGGAATAGCGTATACTAAAAAAAATAAAACTCTCTCATTAGTTGTATAAGGGAAAATTATGTTTAAATGGCATGATTATGAAGTACACCTCAAATTAAGGGAATAAAAACTATAAGCAATCCCGACGTATAATAAAATACATTAAATTTATGAAAACATGTGGTGAAATAGTAATCTCATATTTTAATCAAAAAACATTTTCATATGAGGCCCACGTGTTCATCTCTCCTCCCCACCCTCACCCCCATCTCTAGTTGCACTCTCATCCAGTCACACCCAAACCACCCATTTTAATTTTAATTTTTTATGTATAAAAATTAGTGGGAATAGTGTTTTTTATTTTTATTTTAAAAAATTATATTTGTTAGGTTATTAAATGGTATAAAAATTGAAGTATTGAGTATTAACCATGAATAAATTACATCATTTCAATAAAAACATTAATAAATTATTATTAGATTAATTTAAAATTTGTACTCTTATTTTGTTTTTATCTAATCATGTTAGAACATATGGTAGAAAACTTTATTTAATTTGTAATTTTAAGTTTTACTAAATGGTAGAAAATTCCTCAAATTAGATGTCTATTAATTAATTGGATGATATATGAAGCATGTGTCATATCATATCAGAAGAATGACTTTATTTTATAGGATACATAGTTATAAAATAAATTCAAGTATTTCTCTCAACAACTATAAACCCTAACAGTCTCTTTTTTTGTTTCATCTTATTCTTTATAGCCCCTTTTCTTTACAAGCAGAATGGGTGAATTTTTGTCGTTAACATTTCGTCATTCGTCCCCATGTCTAACCTCTGATTTTAACTGATAGAGTGGTTCTTGTAAAAATACAGATTTTGGTTATTTTGCTTATTTTGTCGTCGTCTTATTTAAACTACAATGTGTGGGTGATTGAAGCGACGAAGATTCGATCAGGCGTGAGTCGAATCGTGGTGGTCGGTCACATTGGCCAGAGACTAGGGTCATATGTATTACAATCATCGTAAAATTATCAAATGTGTACGTTTTAAACTAATTTATTGTGTTATTAACCTAGATGCTACTTCATCATCTAGAATTTTTAACGAATTTGATTATTTGTTTCTATCAGTTATATTGTTAATTTGAATCAATAAAATTATTCTCCTTAAGCAGCATATTTCTCTTTTGGGAATAATAAGAGGGTCGTTTCAAGCGAATCTCTTTGCAGGTGCGATGTGTGGCCTTACAAATCCGGGAATCGGGTTGACCGCGTCGACACATGCGGAATCACGTAATGCCATGTAGCGGGAGCCGTCACGTAGTGGAATGGGCTGCGTTGGCCCGAAAATGCATTAGCATCCTATTTATAAAATATATTGACAGTATATTACGTGGATTGAGAGTTAACATCATCCTCTTGTCTAGTATATATGGAAATTTAAAATTCAATACATGTTATCTGAAAAGTATCTACCAGCCACATGTCGGCTTTTCTTTTCTGTGTACTCTGTGGTAGTCCTCGAACCTCCTGTACTGAAATAATGATCCTGGTAGATTAAGCGATACTTGATGTGATAAATACCTACGTAGGTTCTTTCCTCTAGATCTGTATGTAATGACGACGAAACGCATTCAAGCGAATTAAGTGATCCTCTTGGATAATCTGCGTCTTTATCTATTATCTGAGTCTCATGACTCCTCGCATGCAGGCAAATGTGAAAAGCATTTGTTTGAGGAACAAAGGTTTTTGTTCTCGAAATGTACTCATAGGAGTTTCGAATTAAAATCTATTGAATATTACTCAGGGTGAATTCTTTGGGTAATTAGAAATAGTCGTGGAGTGCTCAGAGATGAAGGCTTGTTAGACTGACTCTCAGCGATTCTTGAAAATCTTCCTTGAAATTCCTTTCCTGACCATTTCATTTTATTTGTATCATGCCTTCATGCTTTCTGAATTCGCAGATCTTTTTCTGGTGCATATAGAATGTATTATGCCATTTAAAACGATTCGTAATATATAAATTGTCATTATCTTAACGTAAATTAACTTCCTTTATTGTCGTGTAATTCGATTCTTAACAGTAACACCAAGAATTAGCTCCATTGGGGTACAATAAACAATTAAGCGATTCATTTTGAATCATAGCGAAAACATCTGATCACTTTACCTGAAAACCGTGAGCGGTGAGGCCTTAGGTCGACAGCATTCGAGGCCCGCGATAGGGATTTTCTTCGGCTCGGTCCAAATATTTTGAGGCGAAAGCGCGTGATAATCACGTCAGTAACAAATCGTCCATTAAAGTGGCTTTTAGCCCGAAAAGAATAAATCAAGTAGGAGAAGACCCGCCTCTTGGAGTTAGTAAACTCAGAAAAATACGTGTCCTGCAGTAGCCCTTGTAATAGTCGACTTTGCTTATTGGCCGTGAGCCAGACGGTCAGAAAGTCGGGAAATCTAAAGAGAAGTTGCACTTTCTCTCTCTAAGTGGTTCTCCTACCAGGCTGCTGCGTTTCGATGAAATGGGGATGGAGACAATCTTTGTCTTGTTTAGAAATAGTTCATGTTCCAGTCATATATAACTGTTTGACACAAAGAACTTGACCATTATTGTCCCCAAGTCGTTTATCTTAATCCTCTCACTAATCATGCGACACTTATGTTACGTGCGATGCGTATAGTAGGTGACTTTACACAATGCATAAAGTATCTACCTTGAGCTGTCATCGGCGCGACAGCGTCTTGGCTTATTGAAATTGATTATCTTGGAATTCGTGGGGGTCGACGTGGTAGCTAGATTCGCGAAGATGATTAAGCCGAGTGAAGTCTGTTTAAATGTCAGGATCTGAAAAAATTTATTTTGGTATTACCGTTTATACTTTTTAGAAAATTAGAATTTTAAGTTTCTGTGATAGACAGAAATCCATTATCTTGTATAATGGGATGAAAAAAAAAAATGAAATGTCATATCTGATAGGGTAGAGAAATGCATGTCAATGGACTGTTTTCATTTGGAAATATGTTCATTATTCTTGTCGTTCTAAATTAAATTCACGAAGAAACCACTCGAAAACTTTTGGAAATGAGAAACGAAATAATTAAAAATACAAAAATAAAGTCGTTGACGAAAGAGTGATGATTTTTTTGTCGTTTTGACCTGTCCTTTATTTATCATTCTTTCTAGATTTGGATTTCTTTTTTCAATAAGATTAGTTTCCTTTGCATAAATGTGAGTTTTATCATTTTCTTTGTTTATCATGGCGTGTTGGCAATGTGTTACATTTGTCAATTTGTTTACGCGTGCGGTTTGTCGTTATGGCTACTGATAGTTTCGTGTTGGCATTTCGGATAGCGAGATTTAAATAAATGAGTAATCATATCAAATCTTGTTAGATTGTTATCACTGCATGTTTTGAATCTTAGGTATTAGGCATTTTTATTACCCAGTATGTCTTAAGTACTTAAGCCAGATTTCTTTTATTTTAACTTTGGATGATACATCATCTATTAAGGTTTAACATTTTTATTATGTTCTTCGAATGTATTCTTTAACTTTGAATCGATAAATTTATTTCTTTTCAAAAAAAAAAGTCATTTATATTAAGATTAATAAAATATAATTCATTTGGAATGAAAATATAGTAACCCAACCCAACCATATAGATATTGTCCGTTTGGACCCTCACGAATTTAAAACACATCTACTAGGTTGAGAAGAGCTCCTACACCCCTCACAACGTCCTCGTTGTGTCCCACGGGATTACGAGGTCATTTTGATGGAATTTTGTAGCAATGGTACCAGCCGTGTAGTTATTGTCCGTTTGGGGTACCGAGGGCCGATATTTGCGTGGTAGCGTCAGTCGTTACGAATGGTATCAGTTGTCTACGACCGTGTAGGAGTCCATTCGTTGGGCCCTGCATATAGGAGTGTTGTCGAGTCGGACCCACAATCTCATGTGATACAATGATGACATTATGTCGACTTGAGGGTTATTTGTCGCGCTCACACATCGGATATGAGTTGCTTACCGGCATAATAGATGTATTTTAAGCTGAAGTGAAAGGGACACCTTCGTCAAAGAAGACGGGACGAATATGGCCATGGTGGAGTCGGAGATAATTTACGAAGTAGAGGAACACATCACTAATAAATTAAATATGACAAAGTAAAGATAGACTTTGGTTAATTATTACATTTGTTAGAGAGCAAATAAGGGGAAAAGGAATGTTAATAATTTTCTAATCATGTTGAAACTAACAGCTTTTCTAAGAGGTTCAGTCTTGCCAAGATTTGAGTTTAATATATGGCTTGAATATCTGTGTTTTTACTCTTTTCCATGTATTTTATATGCATGGGATGCTCAAACTAAACAAAATTCACTGAGGACTTTCAAATACACAAATGAAAACAAATATTCAAATTACAGATATAAAGCTCAACAACACAAGTGTCAAAACCGAACCAATACTCATTGTGATAAAAATTGCATGTAACTAGAACTTTAAACATTAATAAAAAGAAATAAATCTATTAAAAATTTTATATGTATATATATCTAACAACTAGAATTTCATAATCAAATAACTGTTGGTAATGCCAGTAAAACTTTAACTCAAATGGTTAAAGGCTGAATGTGGAAGATTAAGGTTCAAGTCCCGATAAGGAATAGATTACCGCCGTGAACCATAATATTATGATGTAATACAAAATAATAAATGTCGTTTACAACATTAGTTACAGAATAATTGACAAATATATTACATCTTGTCGTGTAGTGGCACAAAGGAGAAGTTTTTTTTAAAATGTTTTTAATGCAAAAATGGAAGGAAGTAATGTTTGTGAATCAAGTCTTAATTATAGTGTTCCCACGTTAAAATTCATAATCATGTTTGCTGGTATTAATTTATCTGGAGCTGGTATGAAACTATTACATCTTATCGTATGTAGGTAATCTAATGCCTGGCTCAAGAGGTTTTTCTAATGTAAGAAAGGAAAATTCTTATGATGTTTATTGAATGAACCCCAGATTAAGTGTTCCACGGTATTCGAAGAATATAAGGTGAAACCTCATATGGTGTTGAACAAGATTTTGGAGTTTATTTCAGGAGATTTAACTTTTGTCGGTATTTTTAATTTTGGTTATCTTTACTTTTAATAATTTACGAGTGAACCTAACAACTTATACAAACCTAGATACCAAATACCTCCGTTTCTATGATCTCTAAATTTTAACAGTCATTTGGATAGATTCGGTGCATTGTACCTGCCAGTATGTACACACACCAAAACAAACAAAGAAAATGGTGGTGGTGCATAACTACACATGCACCATCTTTAGTGCTAGAGTGGGATCGAGGAATCTGGAGAGTGAAGATTGATGTTGGGTAAAGTGTCGCACCTTCTCTCCATTGTTTAGTCCCCCTTCCTTTATGGAGGAGGAAGATGATCCGATTTTTCTGGAAAGCGAGTGATTTCCTTCCAAAACGGAAGGGGAAAGAGGGTGTTCTTTGCACGCCATGACCTGTTCTTCCTTTTTTGATTGCCAAGTTGGCCGCAACTTGTGCCTAAAGGGAAAGTGTTGACCAAATATAAGCCAGGTTCCCATGTGTGGGGGGCATCTTTGAAGCCGAGAGAATCAGTGCAGATTCAATCGTTAACCGACCCCGTCTTCTTACGAGATGATACGGGCTGGGGAGGAAGATAGGTCTGAGTGATGCACCACGTGTTTGACCGGCTAGAAAGTGATGCTTAGAGCTTTCTTTGCAAATGAGAATGTTTTGGAGCATGGTGAATGAGGTAAGAGAGTGGCAGGTGACTAAAGTACCTGAATGCACCCCCATTTTTCTAGCTGGTCGATCTTTTTCTTTGGTGGAAAAGTTTGTTTGGTGTGAGGAATAGTGGATTGTTAATCTTGGTATGTTCCCAATGTGCATTCACCAGAGAATTCCCACTATTTTATTGTCACTTTTGTTTTGGTCTTTGGCTGTTTAGGGTTCCCTTCAGAAACGAGGTCTCTATAAAGGCTTGAATTGAGGTGGATTCCTTTTAGTAACTTCCGCTACAAAAGCTATTACCTGTGGTTTCGCCGGGGAGATATGGTTGCCGGGCGTCGTGGGGTGTGGTGTCGTACTTGCCACGATTGCTTCACGGAAGAGGCCTATGAAGGGGGCTTGGACATGATTTTCAACATCAGATCAGGCCAGGGTCCACTGGGCCCACGAGAACTAGAGGCGCCGGCTGATTTTGCATTCGAAGAATATTTTTAAAGCCTCTATACTTCCTTATATGCCTTTCCTCTTGCTTTTTATTTCATGCTCCTTAGGTGGTGAGAAAATTTGGAATGGAATCCTCTGTGGCTAAGAACCCCAACCTAAATCAACAGGGCTTTCTTTTTTTTTTTTGGGACATCTTTGTTTATTTTATTTCTCACGAGGTTTCTTTGCTTCTTTTCTTGGCCTATATTGGGTTGTGTAACAACCGAGTGTTATACAGCAGTTGTGGCGTTTGTTGTATGTGCCCCGAACACCACCCGGCGTGATTGTGCAAAATCACATTCTGCTATTTTGCACCTTGCATGAATTTGTTCTTTTGCGCTGGATTCAGGCCAGTGAGACGGCTCTCGAGATCATGGGCGGCGACATTCCCAAATAGAAACTTAGGATGGATGGGATCTGTAGTGCTTCTCATGAAGCGTAACATAATTGAATTAAAACAAACTTAAAGAGATTAAGGATGGCACAAGGGCCCCGCGAGCCTTGCCACCGCTGCGTCTTTTGTGCTAGAAGCTTTGACGTCACTAGGATTCAGGTAGCGTGGGTGATGGCGGAGTGCATTGCAATGCATCTGGAGACTCTGAATGTTCCGATGTATAGAAGTCGTGCATTTGGTTTTGTTTCTCTTCTTTTGTCCCCGCATCACTGTTTTTATCCACTGGCCACAGGGGAGCCCTTTTATGAGGATGTTCTAGTGCATGCGTTTGGAAGTTTTGTTTCACTAGGCACTTGTTTCCTCCTCATTTTCGGTAGACATGATTTGCACTCTGGTACATTTAGTTTAGGTCATGACGCGTTCCGTTGATAAGTCATAAAGGGTGTCCTTAGGGCATGCTTGAAATGGGTGAATCTTCCCTAGGTCCAATGGGTTCACATAGGTTCTTGTCTTTTACCGATTTGGTATTTGTTTATTTGTGACTTTAGAGTGATTCTCGGCTTTTTGCCTCTTTGTTGTTACGTGCAGCTGCGTTGTGGCGAGAGGTTGGGAAGAGAGACTTCTACTAGTCAGAGGAACAGACCGCCGAGGCCAGGGCTGGCCAGTGCGCCTTACGAAGCATCATCTCTCCTCCTCTCCACTATGGATTGAAGGGTGAGGACTTGTAATCAAAATCACTGAGATGGTGACTTTGGGTTAAATGGAGAGGAGAAGCCCAGGCTGAATCTACTATGGGCGAAGAACACAACAGCTGGTGTTTTTCACCGGAGCTTTTCGCAATCGGGCTTCGGCTTCCCCCATGTAGTCGCCAAGTGAAACGATTTTTGCCGCCCGCTGAGCACCGCTGCTGCTGTGTTACTTGGCGATCGTTGGGTTCCTAGCTGGATTGCCTTTCCACCGCCACCGTCTTTTTTTATTAATTTTGGGCCTTTCATTATTGCGAGTTTTGCTTTGCTTTACGCCAGGGCTGGAAGTGCAGGTGACGGGAGGCTATCCGTTAACCGGCTGAGGCTAACCACAGTCGTTATGGGGCTCCCGATTCGCCAATCCACAGGAGTGAAAGGAGTGATCTTGGTCGTGGGACAGCAGGATGAGACCACCACCAGGCTCATCACTGCGACCTTAAAGAAGCTTTTTTTGTAACCTGAGTGACGTCTTTCCAGGTGTCAAATTAACTCTATTGTCTTACAGCCTACTTTACGTCTTGTAGTGAACCTTATTATTTATTGGCTCTTTGCTTGTGAGAAGCTAACAGGTGCATGGTCAGGTGGGTGGAGAAGGCGATTTTGAAAAAATCCGCTGAGATTATTGGCGGAGATTTAGAGCGAAGCGACATCCACGAGAAGTCCTTCTTACTCTTGCAGAGAGATCACTGGATGAGTTAAAATTACCAACCGATACTGCGGGGCGTTAGGTAATTCCAGCCCTCTACCCCACGAGGAATTGTGAAATTAGACGCATACGTTCTTGTGAGACAGCAGGCCCACTCGGGCATCTCTTGTCTCTAGGCGGGAGGCGGAGGCCAGGCGGCTAGTCGAGAGTGGTGATGCACTCGGCCGGGGGCATCGCTCATCTGCTTCAATGAAAAGTAAGGCTGTACATGACATGAGCGGGTGAAAGGGATGACCATTTGGAGCGTAAGATCGCTAGCAGCTTGGCTCTATCCTACCCAACGATGAAAAAGAAAGAAGGGACGCGGGTGACAAAAGTTCCTGAGGCAGTGAAGATTCGTCCCTTAGGTTCCCCCCATATCGATCATCCCCAGTTGGGAGAGAAGAGAAGAAAGAGGAGGAAGGCGAAATGTCTGATCTGGTTCATAACTTTGCTACTCGGAAGCAGAAACGCAATGCTAGCTTCAAGTGGGTGGTTGATGCCATCCTGAGAGTGAATTTTGAGGAAGGAGCTGGATAATGCGGGACTAATAGTCATCTCGAGGTTCTCACGGGATGGGTTTTGGTGACTAGTGGGATCTAGAAAACGCCACCTTGGTGGAGTCAAGGGAGGCCTCTCCTACCCCCACAGAGATCCAGGTGATCCATCCTCCCGAGTGGAGCTTTGTGTGGAGACTAGAGGGCTACCATATCTGCCTGCCCCAGAGCCCGAACATAGCGGGACAATAGCTTCTTTTTGACCGTGCACTCTTGGTCGTATCATCCTCCATGGGACCGACTCTACATATGGAGGAGGTTTTGTCTCTGGGCGGAGGGCCTAGGAATGACGTGCCATTTTGGAGGCCTTTTAGCTTAAAGTGAATCACCGGTACCACTTGCGATGCGTACCAGCCATTGCACGTATGGCACCTTAGTTGTGCGGGCCGAGAGGCCGAGGAGTTTCTGTCAGATAAGAAGCTACCTTGATATTTACAAAGGACCTCTACTTTGGGATGGTGAAGACGGGATCTTTGGTCGAAACCGTAATTTGCCCGATCCCGAAACGGAGACTGGCAAAATGCGCTTATGTTTTTACCTTATATAATGTTCTACACCTAACATTATTTCTAGTGAAGAAGATCTTCGCCGTATCCTTAATATGTGTATGTCCAAGCAAGCCTGGGCGTTACTTTTTACCATTAAGCTGTAGCCTACCTAACATGGAGTTCAGGTCCTTTAAAAGGGATGTGAAGGCTAAACTCTACGCTCAATGTCATTTGCGTTCGACTAGAATGCCGCAGTAGCTAAGCATTCAGGGGCGGGGAAGGCGGGTTCGCGGTGGGGTCGAAGGCCAAGGAAAGCAGTTTTTAAGAGCTGATGCGGGATGGCGGGAAAGAAGGATCTGTCGCTAGATCTGAACGTCGATGGCTGGGTACGGATGCCAAGCGACAAAGGGTGCTTTGGGCACGAGGTGGAATGGATTCAATCGGGGTCTCGGGACGCTTTGGTTTTCAATGAGAGGATGCTGCCGTAGAGGAGAGATGCAGTGATGCAGGGGTCTAGCACGCCTTGGCTGCTTCAGAAGAGGCCCGACGGAAAGTGGAGGACGAGGCCAACCGTTTAGCTGGTGGACAGAGGTTTCTTTGCTTTTCGAGGCTTTGGGACTAGTAAAGACTAGTTGGCTTGAGGTGGGGAGGCGGGGAGGGGCTGAAGGAAGAGGAAAAGGCTGCGGAGGAACACCGTAGGCTTTGGCGTGATCTTTAATTACGGTTATGGTGTTGTGCCTTCACACAACATTTGTGGAAGTGACCCGCCCCATGCATCCAAAGTGTGGTGAAAGGGATGCCATTTGGAGCGCGCCTTAGCGAAATCGCTCCCGTCCCCGCCCCAAGCATTGAAAAGAAAGAAGGACGCCCGGTGACATCTTAGGGCGAGTCGAAGATTTCGTCCCTGCCCCCCCATATCCGGGTCATCCCCTGATTGGGAAGGTGCTAAGAGGAGGAAGGCGAACAAACCATCCCAACTGATAATCTCACACTGAAGTGCAAACTAATGCTAGCTTCAAGTGGGTGGTTGATGCCATCCCCGAGGTGGCTGAGGGAGAGGGCTCGGATGTGCGGGCAATAGTCATCTCAGGTTCTCCTGAGATGGGTTTGAATGACTAGCCGGATCTAGAAAACGCCACCTTGGTGGAGTCAAGGGAGGCCTCCCCCCCCACAGATCCAGTGATCCATCCTCCCGAGTGGGCTTCTGGCCGACTAGAGAGGCCCTTGTATACCCGAGCCGAACATAGCAGACAATCGGGTCGCCTCGACCGGCCGCTCTGGACCGCATCATCCCTCCATGGGGCCCGACTCTACCTATGGAGAAGAGTTTTAGCCCCAGCGCAGGGCGCCTAGAGATCATTAATCGAGGCCTTTAACAAAGTGAATCCTCGCTGCACTCACTTACACGACTGCATCACTCGTTACGCATGGCTCGAATCAGGCGGCCGAGGGGGAGAGGCGAGAGTTTGCCGTCCCAATCCCCGCTCCACTCGTAAAGAGGACCTCCCTGCATGATTGAAGACTGGATGCTATCCGAACCGTACCTTGCCTACCGACGAACTAGTACGCCAATCGCTTATATAATGTTCTAGCATTATCTCATAGTCCTTGTCGTATCCTTAATATGTCCATTCATAGCGACATCACATTCAAACATGGCCTACTAGCATCGGGAGTTCCAGTCCCAACTAAGGGATGTAGAGAGGCTACGACTCTACGCCCAATCGGCCATTTCCGACTAGAATGCCCTGAGTACTTCCTTGATGGAGGCGGAGGCGAGTTCACGGCGCTGGGAGTCGAAGGCCAAGGAAGCCGTTTAAAGGGCGATCTGGGATGAGGCTGAGAGAGATGTCGCCGTCCCAAACGATGGCTAGGGACCGGGACAAAGCGATAAGGTGCCCGGGCACAGGTGGAAACCGAAAGTTAACTCGTGGTCCGTGACGCTTGGTTCTTCCAGAGATGCCCAGGCGGGGAGTCTCGTTAACCGGGTCTAGCACGCCTTGGCTGTCGCAAGAGGTCCAACACTCGGAGGACGAGGGCCAACCGCTTCATGTATGAACGAAGCTTTACTCTAGGAACCTGCAGCCAGTAAAGACTAGTTAACCGAAGGTCAGTAAGAGGCTTCAAAGAGAAAAGCACTGAGGAGGCTTTCGGCGTAGGCTTCGACGTGATCTTAATTACGCAGGTCAGCTGCCTCACACACAACATTTGTGGAAGTGAGCCTGTGATCCCAGACGGGATGCCGAACACGTCAAAGCCGCTACCTCCTGAGTTCTTCATCAATCCCCAATGCCCTTCGAGTGCTGCCCCAGGGGTTCCTACCATCAATCCTGATGCAGATGTTAGAAAGGCAGGCGAGAGTCTTCCAACTACCGAGGTCATTATGATCCAACCGATTCTCCCACATAGTATCCGGGAGAATGATGAACCCGATGCCTCGCGTGAATTAGGATTGTATTTTATTACCTCGCTTAGCTCTCATGCCTTACGCTGTATCCCTTGGCCGCTTGCCATGTAACTGAGTTTCTTAATAAAGCATGTGTTATCTTGAAAATCTGTTGTTGTTGCTTTCTTTCTGTTGAGTCAGTTGAGCAGTATGGTTACTTCCTTTCTTATAAATTTGTTTAAATATAGGTATAGATGGGATGACCCTGGAGGACATAAACCTTCCGCGGACTCAAATGAACCAGCCGGGGCATCAACCATGTTGGGCCTATAGACATCAACCTTCCCTGACTTGTAATGAACCATTTGGGCATCAATCCATACTCGGGCCGATAGACATCAACCTTCCCCGAACTTCATAATGAGTCAGTTGGGTGATGAGTGTAAAACTCATTTATGTTTTGAGTTCATTTTACATGCTATTTAAGCATTTTATATCCATATTCATTTAAACTCATAACATTTCTAAACTTGGTTTTGCAAGATTTTATTAAAGTGTTGATGTTAAGAAAAGACAAAATGTTTCAAAAAGAGAGTTGACCTGGGATGTCTCGATAAAGGTGCCATTGAGGAAGATTTTATGTATCATCTCAAGCATCAAATGGTTCAACTCTACCCATGGTTTTATTCTACATTCAAAGATCTTTCCAACGACACGTCACACGCCCAAATCCGAGTTCAAACAAGGCGCTATCAACACCCCGGGTAAGAAAACAAGTCCTTTAAGAGTTTTGTCGCAACAGAGTTTTAGCAAATAAACTCAAGGCGTATTAAACCAGATTTTGTCGCGACAGAGCTAAAGGATAAAGCGCTTTCTTGCAACAAAACCCAGATTTTTTCGCAATAGAGTTTTAGCAACAAACTCTATCGCGACAAACCAGATTTTGTCGTAAAAGTTCTAAGAACAAACCCCATCGCGACAAAACCAGATTTTTTCAAGTGACAAAGTTTTAGCAACAAAACGCTGGGCCTTTTTTAAGCCCAAAAACTCGCCTCGTTTTGAATCAAGCTGCTTTCCTACTTCAATTCTGTGACTATAAATACTCGTTTTTAGGGTTTTTAGGGCACAAGGAAGGTGGGAGAACACTTCTACGTATTTCTATCTCTAAACCGCCATTTTTCTCATTATTTAGATTTTGATTTTTAATAGATCTTTATAGTTTTAGAGCATATTTTTATTTCTATTGAAGAGATTTTTGCGGTCGTATAACATAAATTCAGATTTCATTATCGTTTTACAAAGATTGGAAGCTATAAAACTGATTTTTTTTCTCACTCCTTGTCTCTTGATTTCTTTCATTTTCTTACTTCGTTTGATTTGTGATGATTGGAATCTAGTAATGGAATATTAAACACCCCTCTAGAGGTAGGGATTAATTGTTGAACATTCAGATTTGCAAATTCTCGCTTATTTTGTGGTTTGAAGATCAATTTATATAATTGGTACCTGCTCATATAATTAGTCAGTTCTAATATTAGTAGCTTATACCCAAAAAAGAGTTGTATCTTGCTCGATTTTCGTGGAGGCCCTCTCGAGTGACACAAAGATGGAGATTCCCCGAGAGTAAAAAGAGTAAAGAACTCAGAGGTATGTTAAACTAATATTATAGAAGAATGAACTTAAAGATTACTTTGATAGATCACTAATTTACTCATGGTGTGAGGATTAATTAGATGATGTATCAGTTTAATGTTTAGAGGTCTCACCTCAAATTGATACCCGTGTTAGCAACAATCTGATCAAGGAGATAAAAAATTTTATTAGATTTAAAGAACGAGATACCAATTAGATTGGAGAAGGCTTGCATAATCCTGCCTATGGGGGCAAGAATTCTTCAGTCTTAAGAAATGATTGTGAAGTATTAGAAAAGAAAAACAATCAAATCTTAAAGAGGGTAAGATTTTATGTTAATTCATCACTCATGTCTCGAAAGGAATGCTGGATCTCTAATTAAAGAAAATGTATGGTATGGAGAAACTGAGCTATACTACATCGCTTTTGAACAATCCAAGATTCAACCTTACAAATGTTAGGCTTTCTCAAGGAAAATGCAAACTGTTTTGTAAATAATTATCCTCATCCCTAATGTCTCTCTTCATACCTTTTAGAATTAAGTAGGTTTTTATTTGGTAGATTTTAGGATTAGTTTTAAATCAGTTTTTATTTCAATTAAATTGATTTTATTCCATATCCTATTTGGTAGCCTAAATAGTAAAGAGCCCTTATAATCGGGGTGATCAAATTCCAAATTATAAAGAACTCCTAATCCTCGTGGGCACGAGCATTCAGACTTCTTGTGAGTCCACTTTATTACTCAGACGACCACACTCATGAAAGTGGCCGGTTATTTCAGCATACTTTTCATTTCAATTTTTGAGTACATTTACTTTGTTTCTAATTAGCTTTGAGTATTTACCATCTAATTTCATTGGCCATATTTTCATATATACTTAGCTCTTGGTCTAACAAGTTTTTAGCGTTGTTGCTAAGGACTTTAGTTTAGTCCTTGGTAACTATGTCGGAAATTTTGGTCAACACTGGGCATTAACCGTACTGGATCGGAGAGGATATCAACCTTCCTCGAACTTTGTAATGAACCAACTGGGCATCAACCATACTGGGCCGAATAGGACATCAACCTTCCCTAGACTTCGTAATGAACCAGCTACGCATCAACCATACTGGGTCGGATAGGACATCAACCTTCCCCGAACTTCGTAATGAATCAGCTGGGCATCAACCATATTGGGCCGGATAGGACATCAACCTTCCCCGGACTTCGTAATGAGCCAGCTGGGCATCAACTATTACCAGGCCTGGACAGACATCAACCTTCTCCTGACTTTGTAATGAACCACCGGCATCAACCATACTAAAGCGACAGAACATCAACCTTCCCCGATTTCTCAGAATGAACCAAATGAGCATCAACCATACTGTCGAATAGGACATCAACCTTCTCCCCGAACTGCAATGAACCAACCGGGCATTAAATCCATAACGCTAGCAGACATCAACCTGCCCCGACTCGTGAATGAACCGCACCGGGCATCAACCATACTAGGCCGGATAGGACATCAACCTTCCCCGGACTTTAATAATTAAAATTTGAGATGGAAACATGGTTAGAGACTAAATCAACTTTTTATTGATAGTACCTTTTGAGGTGCATAACATTCCACATTCTGGGTACGGGTGTTCCATCTAGTTTATCTAGTGTATATGAACCACCGCAATTTCATAATATATGGTCCTTCCTAAGTCAGCTGAAACTTTCACCAATTAGATTAGCTTCTGCCTTCAAAGACTCTCTCAGACTAGGTCCCTGGGCTAGGAATGCTTGGAATCTCACTACTGTTGTATAAGCTTTCGCTAACTTGGCGGTGGTAAGATGCTATCCGCATCACCGTTGTCCCCACGCCCATCTTCCGTGTCTAGGTCCCAACTATAGATTGCGTACTCAACTACCGGGTACATCGATCTCGGCCGTAGGCATACCCACTTCGTAGGGATTTATAGCTTCCATCCCATAGGTAAGTGCGAAGGAGATATGCTCGGTTAGTCTTCGCCATTGCTCATAGTTTCCAGAGCACCCTAGAAGTTCGCTTTCACCAATTTGCCTTTAGTCAATCCAACCGCTTTTACGCCTGTGGTTTTGTTAAAAGCTCCTTCTAAGCCAGCATTATTTGCAATACACTCAGGGGTGGAGTAGTATAGATTCTTTATTTTCAACTCCTAAGATAAGTTTCATAGACCCTACTTATCCAATCGGGGCCCCGTTGTTTGACAAACTGACTGAGGAACGACCTGGCAATCTAGAGACATATTCCCTTCCGTATAAACCACATGTGTCCTGGTCTTTGATTGATGCGAAAGTCTCGTCTCTCATCCATTTTGTCAAGCACTTTATGACCACTAGCAATAACTCTTCGAGCGAGGTATAGGGAGCAACTCTACTATGTCAATTCCCTATCGGTGCCGGTGGTCATGGGCTTGAGATAGAAATTAGGTCATGAGCCGGCGATCTTAAGATTCCGAGCCCGCCGCTGGCACCCTGGCCACATTTTCTCACGAATTCCATGACATCGCACTTCATATGGTTAATAATAATTTTCGAGTGTGGGCCTGTGGTGCTGTGAAGCCATTTCTTAGATGATCGCCACATATCCTTCGTAAGTAACCAGCCAACATACTGGCCTTGTTCAGCAGTTAAGCATTTCAGATATGACCCGTCTAGAGATCGTTTGTACAGTTGTCCATCAATCAAGGAAAATCTGGCCGACTGGATTCGGACCTTGTGAGCCTTGTCCTTCTCATTAGGAGCCCTCCCTGTTGATGTACTGTGCTATGAGGTTCATCCAAGAAAGGGAGTTTTCGCCCACCTAGCTTACCCGGACAATGGCTATCAAGGAATCCGGTTGGTAATAGATGAGCATAAACATTGTTTCTGTTATCGGTAGAGACGAGGCCACGGCGGCTAAGGTGTCCGCTTTTTCATTACAGTCCCTGGGAATGTGTTCTAGCTTCCAAGATGAAAAACTACCCAAGAATTGTTTAACCAGGGCTACATACTTCGCCATTCGGGGATCCCGGACTCATTCCTCAAGGCTTACTTCCAATTTTACCACCAATTGGGAATCATCGAATTAAAAGCTTCTACTAATATCGCACCCGCTACTCAATCCTAACTAGGGATGACTTCATTCGATTCATCACTCGAGGCACCTAAGCCTGGGGTCAACTGTTTGCCTCAATCTTTGTCCCCACTCGAGGATTTTAGTTATAGACCAATGCCAGCCCCAGTTTACCAAGACGCCCCATCTACATTGAGAGTCCACCAATTCAAACTGTCCGAGCATGTTTTAAAGTTGTGGATTTCGCTTAGGAAGCCTGGCCAGTAGAACCCGGTCCCTTCTTAGCTAACCTCGTTTATATTGATACCTTTTCGCTTAGTTCAACTCGCCAGTTTTCATTCTCCCGCATAAGCCGACTTGTGAATAGTACTTCGAAGAAGGAGGTTAGTTAGCACCACATGGGGTATGTCAAGTACGGCCAAGTTTCATACCTGCAGAGCTAAAGCAACCCGCTTCAAGGTGGTCAGATTCGTTCTTACGCCGGCTTAAGGGCTTAGTTTGACGAAGAACACTGGTCTTTGCCTTCCATCCGCATTTTCTTTGAACAGGGCGGCACTCACTGCGACATCCGAGACTGTTAGATATACGAAGAGTGTCTCACCAGCTTCAGGGCTAGTGAGGATTGGTGGTTCTGCTAGATATTGTTTGATTGCCATAAAGGCCTGACTATACTTTACCCATCTAGTTCACTTGGCCCTCAGGGTGGCGAAGAATGGCTTTAGACGGTCCGTGAATTGAGAGATGAACCGCCTAAAGGCTAACCTACTACCACCGTCACCTCTTTCTAAAATCGGGAGCCTGGGATCCTGTGGATAGCCTTAAGTCGAAAGCAGGTTAGCTTCTATCCCTCCGTCACCATGAAACCCAAAGAACCAACCCGCACTCTACCCCAAATGCGCACTTTCAGGGATCGAGTTTCCATGTCGTATGCCCGAGGAGTTCAAAGCTCAGAGATGTGTAGCGTGGACCTGACTCCTCGACTTTAGCAACACATCATCAATGTATACTCCATGGTCTTACCTAACAAAGAATCTAAATATCTTGGTGACTACCATAAGTTACCTCGACATTCTTCAATCCAAACTAAGATTACACTATAAACGGAAGAGTCCATGTGGGTGATAAACACTACTTTCTCCGCATCCACAGTACAATGGGATTCATGGTATCTCGAAGGCATCCAGAACGAAAAACATCCCATGCTCTACCGACGCCGACAATCCGTCTATGCGGTAAAGTGTTATCTTTAGGCATGCGTCATTGAGATCGATATAGTTCATGTATACTCTCCATTTACCACCTTCTTTGGTACCACCACCATTGGCTAGCCACCCGGTACTTGATTTCTCTGATGAACCCTAGTTTCAAAAGGTTATCTACTGCAGCCTGAATAACCTGGTAGTGGTCCGGGTGGAAACGCCTTACTCTTTGTCTGATCGGCCTAGCAGACGGGATGACATTCAACTTATGAGAAGCATGCACGGGGCTAATGCCAGTCATGTCCGAGTGGGTCCAAGCGATTACATCGATGTTACAAAGCAAAACCTGCCGCAATTGTAACACCCCAAATTATACCCTAACAGTTTTATATCATGTTTAGGGTATAATAAAAGCGAAAGTATATTTTAAAATAAAGATAAAAATAAAATAAGCAAGAACCCTGAATTAATACAAAAGTTAAGGGTAAAGTCTATGCTGTTAGGAATACTTATGTTAAATTAAGAGTAATAGAGAGTTGAGGACCAAAGAGTAATAAAAGAAATCTATTAAAATGAAATAAGGAAGAAAACTGTGGAAGAGACAAGTATTTGAAGGAAAGATGGAGGAAATTTTACTTTGACCTGTGATGGTCAAGAATGCTCCGGGTAAGAGAGAAAAAATGAAATAAAACCTGATAAGATTGAATGAGGAGGACCAAAACATCCCAATTTGGTCTTGGAGAAAGGAGAGCAAAACGGATAAGAGAGAAGAGAAGAGAAGGGAAGAAGAAGAAGAAGAGGAGAAGAAAGAAGGAAGGGAAAAAGAAGATCACGGCATGGATTCTAGTATAACAAGAGGTATTTGTCTAGTTTTAGATAAAGATAGACACACGGTTTGAACCCTATTTTGCGATTGCTTGCCTGGGAAATTCTCAAACTCATTTCCTTGTTGGGAAGAGCTACATGGGCTCTAAGGCTCCTATATATGTGTTTTAGGAAGGGTCTAGTTGCAATTTGAACCAAGAAAATTTCCCTATTTTTGATCATATGCATTAGCTAAACATTAGAACTGGTTTTTGGGTAAGAAATAAAGAAAATTTGGTAGTGATTCCTTCTAGTAAATTGTAGCCACATCAATGAAATTGATGTTAGGATTTTGAATTTCTCAATTCAAACCTCTGTAGACTAAGTTATGGTCCTTTAATAATAGTACAAACTGGCTAAGTCGTCGCCGGCTGGGTTTGACTAAGTATGACCTCCAACTTCGGAAGGTCATAACTCCTTCGTCCGAACTCCGTTTTGGGTGTTCTTGGACTCTATGAAAAGCCCATTGAGTCAAGATTCCATTAATATGCCTATGGAGGATAGTAGGTGTTAGGCCGAGCTCGGCCAGATCAGGTCAACTAGGCCAAGTCAAGTCAGCTCGGCTGGGTTTGACTACGTATGACCTCCAACTTCGTAAGGTCATAACTCCTTCGTCCAAACTCCGTTTTGGGTTTTCTTGAACTCTATGGAAAGCTCATTGAGCTTCAGCATTCCAAAACTATGTGCCTAAGTGAAGGGTAGTGGGTGCTGGACCTGGTCGCCAAAGATAGTCGTAGGCCACCTGTGGCTAATGTACTCACATGTGACCTCCAACTTTGGAATGTCATAAATTCTTCATCCGAACTCCGTTTTGGGTGTTCTTAGACTCTATGGAAATCCCATTGATTCAAGAATCCATCCATAAATAGGTTGATAAAATTAGAACTAATATTAGTTCCATAAATCACGAAAAACAATAGGCCCTGCTGGTAACCATAGTTATTCATATTATGAACTCCTATTATGAATTCATAAATAGCTCATAAGCATACATGGTAATCATAGTTATCTTTCGTTTTACATAATGAAATATGAAAATGCAAAGATATGAATAAATACTGTATATATCACATAAGGACATCAATGACAATTATTCCTAGAATAATAGATACATAATCGACATAAAAATACACATTAATTGTCCGGCTTAGAACTCCAGAAGAGGGAGGATGGCATGCCTATTAGTGGAAAAAAACAAGTCTACAACATACTGATCACTGTCCGTTTGGTCATTACACTGGGCCCTAATAGATGGTCATTGTCTCAGATAATGATACAGCCGCTCGAGTTCTTTTTATGTATGGTCATTGTCTCGTACAAATGATAACAGCCGCCTCTCGCCCTTATAGACCACTGCTTCGCATAGTGAGTACAAATACAAATTCTTTATAGCTTTCTTTTATCTAATTTCAAGGTTTCATGCAAACATGAAACATAAAAGAAAATGACAAGTATAAGAAAATGCTATATCAATATACGACATTTATGATGGTAAGATAAAGATCAAGGATGCGCGATAGTATATAGTTATAAGAATGTAAGAAGTAAAAGTACAAGATGACATGAAAAGTATATGAAATGTGATAAGAAATGAAACTTGTTATGAAAAGTATATATACGAAATGATAAAGATACAAATGTTATATGTGTTATAAGTATATGCATTTGTATAGAAGTGTGGTGACCCTTAGCAGTAGGTCATCCATATGTATTAATTCCCACTAAGCGTAGTTTAGCACGTGTTCTAATCCTGTAGGTACGTAAGAGGAAATCGTAGGACCTTATTAATCCATACCGTAATCAAAGGTCATGCATCCATAAACAATTGAAGATCTCTGTCTATTTTGTATATTAAATTTTGTAAACAATGTAAATATTATAAATATTGAACACTCTACATGGAGACGGTATATATATTTTGTAATCCGCTGCTACATAATATAATATGAGTTAAATGTTTACCATTATATGAATGAACCAGCTTAAAGTTTATACATGAAAAAAAAAAAAAAAAAAGAATGACCCCTCACATGACACCCTATGCCGAGTTGGGGGCGTCACAACAATCGTTCTTTCTCCTCCTCCGATGCAGGAGCCACATAAGTATGTTTTATCCGCCTGCCCAAGAGAGTATTGATTCCAGGGGATCCATAGCCACCATTCCTCGTCCTCCGAACTCCGCCCGGGCAAATAACCTGATTGCTATTTTGGAAGTCATTCCTGGAGGTCGGATTGTCGAGCTTACCTTCTCACACTCTGTACCGATTAACCGATTAGTACTAGCAAGTCGCAATTGGCCGCCAAGAGGTCAATCTTCTAGCACCGTTGGGGATAACTGACAGCTTAATGGTAGGTCGTAGGGTACCGCTTACAAGGCAAATTTCTAGGCTCGACTCAACGATGGCATTATACGGCCCCCAAGTCTTCGATAATCGAATAAGACTTGCCAATAACCGCCCTCGCCTTACGGGAGAGTAATATCACCCATGGTTAGCGGGTCGCCTCCATTAAATCGTAAAAATTTTGCCAACCGAACCGGAGTTTCTGCTTCAAGTGGAACTTCTATCCGCCTCAAGGCCGAGTCGAATAGTCGGCCAAGGCTTACTTCATGGTCAATAAGCACTGCGGTACATCAAAATTGTTAATGGCAAAGTAGTTACAAGTGCACGTGGTGCTGGAGTGATGACCTCGGGATCTGCTAATGGGAGGGAAAGGATATGGAGTCACAACCTACCGTGTCGCTCCGCGCACCGTCCGGTACTAATGGTGTTCACTGTTCGAACCGCCGGGGCCGTCAGAGCGCCTTTCTCCTCTGACACTTGGATTGATACTAGTCATCGGCTGGGCCCCCCAATATATAATTGATGGTTGGTCGGAGTTCGAACGGGAGCTCTAAGATGGTCGCTATTCTTTCAACTACTGGAGCGGTTTCTACTCTACAAGCTGGCTCCCCAAATATATCTTCTAAGGTGGCCAACCCAGATTAGTTTCTCCACTAGGAACTTCAGGGTTCGGCATCAGTTAGTTTGATGCCCGTGGTCTCTATGGTAATCTCACCTCGTAGATCGACCAAGCATTCGGATCCGATCGAATCAGGCAAAGCATTTAAAGTCAGGGTGATCCCTGAAGGAGAGGGAGAAGTCCGTCGAGGAGATGTCTACAGCGGTGAACCTGTGGAGGTTCCTCTTTCTCTCCGATCGGTCCCAGGAGCCTTCTCCGGGCTCTTACTCTAGCTCCCTTTCGCCCTGGGCCGCCTTCAGGGCCTGGCCATGATTTTGGGCTGTGAATCATTACCGGTCTAGGAGGTCGCCGCATATTGTCTCTTCCAATGTAGAGGATTGTCCGTCACACCGTATAGTTCTTCCATCACAAAGTGCATCCAGTAGGATAAATGACATTGGAAGAAAGGTGTGGTCGGCCCAAAGCTTCTTCGAAAGTTCTGGAGGACCGTATCCATGCTGCATGCATCGATTTGTCGATAGTCATTCAAATCTTCGTGAAATATGTGATAACCATCCTCCCGCTTGAAGATATTCCAGTGAACCGATGTTTCCTCATCGGACTGAACATAAGTATTGGGAAACGAATGCAACCACAACTCACTGAACGAGTTAATGGATCCCCTGGATTTTGAAATAGCATGGTCCCTTCAGTCAAGCGTGGGAACACTTTGGCACGTAAGACTACTATTTCTCGCGCCAAAATCATTGCTTGGTCAAGTGCGCATGTGGTCATACAGCCGAGAGCCATCATACATGGTAAATCCACAGATGACAAAGCCGCGAGGAGGCTCATGTCTCAAGATGTGCTCACCTAGTTGGGGACGATAAATACGTCCTCAAGCCCCTGACAAAGCAGTAGGGTGCAAAAAGGTGATACCGGGGTTGGTGCAGCCAGATGCGGGATACCCAAACATGTCGGATGGTAGCCGCACCACTCTACCACGTGGGTATGTTTCGGGGCGTGCCCGACTACCGCTTCTCGCGAATTTCAACCCGGCGAGGCATGTCGATGAACCGACTGAACGACGCGGGAGGCCTCTTCCTGACTCAACCTACATCGTTCCTTTAGAGGTGGCAGACTGGAACCGAGCCGGCCAAGATAACTTTATCATCCGCTACTGGCCGCTAATATCCGTCCTGGATAGGCTCTTTGTCTTTATTTTGTTTAATCAAAGCGTGAGTACATACTCCCTCATGCATTTTCTATCCGCTCGCTTCCAAAACGAGTCTGCAGGCGGTCGTTGGCCGCAGATGGTCGTAAGATGGTTCTCGCAATCTCGCATCCGGTCTGTCTGCTTCTCCCGCTACTTCCATATCCCGACGCGCGGCTGAACCGTCTTCAGTGGATTGATTCACTAGGTCATAGTCATGGTGACAAAACTCAACATTCCAAAAAGAGTGGACGGAACTACCAAAGCTTCAGGATGGAGATCACTTGAAAACGGATAGCCAAGCCCTCGCAAATCGCTAAATGAGCTTTGCTCGGTCGCTCCAAATAAATCCACACAATTATAAATTTCCCCGAATCTTCGAAGCCATCGATCGCGTGAGCATTGACTCGCCAATACGCACTGCAAAACAAACAAGAAAATGGCGGTGGTGTGCCCGCCACCTCTATAATGCCTAAGTCAGATCAGGGAATCTGGAGAGTGAAAGATTCAGTCTGTTTTAGTAAAGAATGGCGTACCTTCCTTGTTGTGGTTCCCCCTTCCTTTATGGAGGAGGAAGATGATCCGATTTTTCTGGAAAGTGGGTGATTTCCTTCCAAAACGGAAGGGGAAAGAGGCCGTTCCTTATGCGCCATGACATGTTCTTCCTTTTTTGATGGCCAAGTTAGCCGCAACTTGTGCCCTAAGAAGTGTTCACCATCTCCAAACTATGTGTGCGTGGGAGCGTCTTAAACTAAGAGGTGATCGGGCCTGGTAATCATTAGCCTATTGTCTTCTTCTAGATGGCTCCCGACTAGGAGAAGATAAGTCTAAAGATGCACCATGACCTATATGGCGTATAATTTACTCTCATTGCTAATGTATGTTATTTTGTACCGTGAATGGTAGAGGTATACTGGCCTGTACCCACAAGCCTAAATTTTTATACTTTGCTTTCGTGTTTAGTTTATATTAATTAAAATGATTTTCTTAAGTTTAATACGTAAAAAAATATGAAAAATAAATATAGTTAAAATTTAGTTAGAAACTATACCTTTTAAAATAATTTAATCTTTATATAGAGGATAAATACAACTAAAATGAATTTGAAAATTATTAAGTACGATTTAGTAACTTTATCGATCGAATAAATCTTCAATAGTCCCATTAGACCTCGAATTGGTAACCATTGAAGAGTAAAACCCAAAGCTCTAACTAGTATAATTATAAAGTACTAAAAAGTAATATAGTAAATCAATGTAAAAATTTTAATATCATCGATTGAAATGATTAAATTTACGATAAAATATTACATGTACGTGGTTTCTTTCTTTTTTTTCTTGTCAATTTGTTAGACAATTCTAAAATAGTTTTCTTTGATTCTAGTACAAAATAATAATTCAACATTAAGAACACATTTGATAAATCTTTAGTAAAACATTTACATAAATAAGGTCTTTATTTATAAATTAATTTCTCATGTTTTTATTTGTTTTCTATGCATTATTATGAGAACTAGGTCATGACTAAGAATTAAGAAAATGATTCGTATTTTATTTTTTACAAATGTCTCTGCTTCTGAAACAAATGAAAGGAGATAGATTTTAGGAATTGAGTTTCCAAACACAAATTCATTCCTAAAAACAATAGAGGATTATTTGATTTTGGGCTTAGGGTGTTATTGCAAGTGGGCTTGGCATATTTGATTTTGCATGTGGGCTTGGCATATTTTATTTTGATTTCTATTCGTGGGCTTTCACTAATAGTTTAAACTTGATTTGTTCTGGCCTTCAATTGTACACTTATTAACTTTATTAAATTGGGCTTGTTTATTTTGCTATGGGCTTTGGGAGATATTTAAGAATTTTCCTTATTTCTTTTTTTTTTTTTTTTTTTTTTTGGAAATAAAATAAACTAATAAGGAAATAGATTTGATTTTTTTAATTCAAGATTTTGTTATAATATAGTAAATTATCCTCATTAGTCTCTACCAATTGAGCTACGCTTGTGGACAAATCGATTCGATTTTTAAAGGAAAGTTTTCAAATATTTGTAGGAAAATCTTACTACTAAATATATGAATCGGTATTGTAAATATCTTTCTTAGCTAAATAATCCATTTTTATATTCGCTTTCACAAAGCCTCCAAAATCTCTAGATTTAACGAACCATCTTATCTTTGGTGGGTGGGTTTGGATATTGGATAATGCTTTGTGCCTGTTTAGCTTCTCGCTAAAATCAGATTTTGCTCTAAAAAGTGATAATCGAGAAATGTTTGATTCTTTGGTTTTTCTTCTTAAAATACTAATAACACAAAAAATCACTAAATTCAAATAACAAAAACAACTTTCAAAGAATACCAGTGTTTTCAAACACTGTTTTCTCGTCTCCGCACACAAGAAAAATGAAAGAAACACAAGCAATAATGCTTGCCTCATTGCTTTGAAACACAGTACACAAAATAGAACTCAAAGAACACAAACAGCTTTCTTTAGCTCAAAAATTATTCTCACAATAATTTTCATTAATACGAACCAAATAAATTCTTATATTTCCAATACGTGAAGGGTTGAATTTGGGCTGAACTGTGGTCTTTAAAAAGAAGAAACCTTAGAATTTGTGGTAGGCCCAACTTCATTTGGGGTGGAGGCCTGTAGGAATTTATAGGCCTAACCACCGTTATTTACTATATATGGGTCATTGACTGTTTATTTGTTGTATTTTTATTTTTCGTAAAATGTATTTCTTCTTATATTCTATTGTGTTTTATTTAATTTTATTGCATTTTTAATTACTAGACTTGGCCCATCATGTCTAGGTCAAATGATAGAACTATCGATGTTTAAATAAAGTGCGGTATAAAAAGTGAGGGTCTCTGGCTTAAATCGTGATAAGAGAGTTTACTACAAATGAAAGCAGCTGTCGTTATCAAAAAAGCAAACTATCAGACTGGTGTCTTTAAATATTTGTTTAACTAAATAAGAATTGAAATTGATATCATAAACATGACTTAAAAAATAAATTATTCTTTAAAAAATAATTTATTAAACTCTTTTTTTTTAAGAGAAAAATAATTTTATTGATTCAAACTAATAATGCATCGATAAAAAAATTGAATCAAAATTGTTAAAAACCACATATAATGAAACAACATCATTATTAATAGTGATAAATTTAACTCCGATCAAAACTATATATTCGATAGCCAAGATACACATTGATATTACTATTACGACTATAATATCCTAGAATTACAAATTTACAACATATCGATCGATCATTAATTTGATTTTATCCAATGTACTTGCCTGCTTGAATCGTCATGTAAATAAACGCGAACGCCAACTCCGCTGGATTATATCAGAAATACTGTTGTCCCAATGCCACAAAATGAGCGTCTCTCACCCGAGATTCAAACATATGTACAAATGGTCAGCTTCGCCCATACATCCATACCACCAAAATATAACCAATTATATTACAAATGGTTTCAGAGTTGCTTATCCTTATACAAACTTGTATCAATCAGAATGTTTCTTACAAGTTTTACAAAAAATATATAATCAAAGCCCACGCTTTTCTTCCCTGTGCTGCTCTAGTGGAGCGTCATTTTCCGACACTCCATGTACCCGAAAGGGGATCCACGACTGTGGCAGCGAATGCCCAAGAGGGTTGAATCTCCTACATCAAGGTTCCTCACCTGTCAGCTACGCACTGGCAAACACACATCCAAGTGAATTCATGATTCTAATTAACGCCTACATGCCCAATCCCATGCCTCGAGTCCTCACCACTCTCTTACAGGCATGCTTGTACCATGTATGAAAAAATTGTTTCCAAACAAATCTATTTGCTACTTCAGAAACAACCCTCCGAGGTGAATTACTGGACCACTTCCAAAATACCCATCAACATCCTCCGATGCGAACTGGCTGACAACTTTCCAATGCAATTCTTCGGACATTTTTCCAATAAAATTTTCTTTTGGCAACCCTCATATTTTCATCTGCTTGTGAACATAATTCATAACCATTTGTAAGCAACTCCTCCTCAAAATGCTGCAATCACAACTCATCATTCCAGTGTCCTAAACACACACGGTATGGGGTGGGGTGGGTGTTTGGTAGAAAAAAGCCGTATCAACACGCATTACACAAGATGCATATATTTAATAAAATTTATGACACAAATATGCGTTATTCAAACATAGTAATAACATATCAACACACAAGCAAATACATACAATTCCATGGTCGCTTTGATTCGTCTGAAAACCACTATAGGGATCATACCACTACCCAAAGTTTTGACACTAAATGAACTACTACCTCTAGGGCCCCGAACATCCCTAATCCATTAAACGGCTCTACCAAAGACAAATCAAGTATGAGAAAACCCCTACCTCCCGTAGCTCTGTTTCAAACTCCGCAACACCGTACCACGCCAGATCTTTGTAAATTGGGATCAACTTTTACCTCGTCTCGCCTAAAATTGACTATCCGATCTCCGTGAAATCTAGAGATAAGGTAGACTCTCTCCTCCTGTAAATCCTCTTCTTCTTCCCACTCTCCTCTTTGTTTGCTCTCCCTCTCCCAACCGTTGGTCAAGTATGGGTCATGAGAATTGTCTTTCCTCTTGCCACTTGTCCACTCTGGGCTCATTTTCTGATTACACTCCTATCCACTTATCCATCTACTACTGATTTTCATCAAATAACACACAGAATACGCCTCCTACGGGCCCCAATAGTCATTGTTTAATCCCATTCCGCACATGACATATAAAACTCTTTGTTCCACTCAAATGTGCTTCGAAGTGTCCTACACAACTCTGCCTCAAAAATACGAATTCCGATCGTTCTTGACCACGAATCTCACTGGTAGCTATATTTCGTAAGACGATTACAATACTGCTCTCGCTTTCATCCGATATCTAGAAAAATTCTGATTTTCAACAAATTACTATTTTATCCTTTCGTAAAATTGGAATTTTCTATGATCTTACAAATGCTGGCCGCATCAAGACTTTAATAACCACACGTACCAAGATTTATTAATCAAGATAAAAACCTAGATCTTGTGAAATAACCACTTTATTGATGAAAAAAAATTATGAAAAGAGGTGTAAAAGATGACGGATGCCAACAATTTGCAAGTTGAGAATCCAATCAAATTGTTACTAAATAGATATTATATTTAGAAAATGATTCTACAATTTGTTAGAGAAAAACTATTTTATAAATATACTCATAATTCAAAAGGTGATTTCATTTACGCCTTAATTTCATATTCTTGATATGAAATCACCTACACATCTTTCTATAATTTTCTTTTCAATAAAATGGTTACTATAAGATATATGTTTTTGAATGTTCTTTTTTTGTGTTTTAGTCATAGTTTGCCCGCGATGGTTGTCATCGCTTTGCAATTTAATGTTTGTTCATTATCATGATATGGTGATTATTTATGTAAGGACGATTAAACAAATAAAGTATATCTAATAAATCAAATCAATGATTGTTAATACTAATGTTTAGATATGGAATTATAGGTATTTTAGTCACTTATTAGAAGACATGATAGACTCGACTATCAAATATATAAACTTTTACTCATTTTATTATGTTATTAACCCAACTAGTGTTTCATCATCTATGGTTTTTAGCGATTTTTATTCTATATTTCTATTGATATATTTCTAATTTGAATTAATACAAATTATTTTTCTTCAAAACAATTGATTAGAAAATATTTTTCCAAATAAAGTAATAAAAGTAATTTTAATAAATTTGACTCGAATTGTGACGCTTATCCCGGGGTCCCGCTTGACAACCCACAACCTGCTGAAACTCCGTGAATATCTGATGTCTGCTATCACACCTAAGCATGTCCTACATCGAGACCTATTTCGTGTATTTTTCTTACAAATAATTAATTTCTTATAATATTTCAAGGCAAGAGTTTGATATACAACTCTTTTGTACACATTTACATGCCAAATATATTAAAACTCGGATTATTCTAAATATATCTTACAAAATGTTCCTACACACATAACCCGCCTTCTTCAGACTTCACCGGCGATAACTGCTTCACAAGATCTAAAGGTTCCAATGACTCGGGTGAGCAAAGCCCAAGAGTGATAATCTCCTACAAGGGTTACTCCCACCTACGCATACGCAACGGTATACAAAACAAACATCCAAGCAAAATGTCTACATGATATGGGATGGGAATGCGACTCACCCCTTTCCCACTTCCCCAGCCCTCGACTTCACGTACGCCTAAGTCAAATGTGGGAAAACATCGCTTTCAAAACAAAAGGTTTTGTTCTGGAAGACTATACCGAATAGAAATATATCGGACTACCTCCATGAGAATTGTTGGACTCATTTTTCAAAACAATATGGTCACTCTTGCATTTAACCTGTTTGACCACTCTCCACAGAATTTTCGAAAACCTTGAAATTTCTTTCACAACCATTTTTCTTTCTTTCTACGCTACACTCACATCTAATTTCTAGGCTGCCCCGCATATGAAATGCATTATGTCATTTTTATGCAAATACATGCTAATATATATCTCAATCATGACATGTTAAATAAAATTTAACTCACATACATCATGTCATTCAATTCATAATGGCATCTAAATTAGTCATACGGGCTAATAACAATCCAATTTCCAATGGCTTACCCACAATTATATTTTTATATAATTCAACATCATGTTAATACATCATATAGCATACATTAACATGTCATACTCACACTGCATGTTATTCCTACAAGCAATCACACATAACAAGGTCACAATCTCGACCCATCCAACAGGTACCCACTATTTCTTCACAATCATGAACCATTTGGTTCCAATCATCCATACAACATCAAACAACTATAAAACCTAGATAATTTTAGTTTCAAGTCAAACTGTCTCGTATACAAATACCTCGCACGGGCTTCACAAATATGCCGCGCAATGGTCAGCGTTAAAACCCGGCTATTCACTTTGATACAACCAAGCAACCTGCACACCCGATGCAAAACATTGATTACAATAAGGTTATGATAACCCACTATCCTCCACAAGCACCTATCTGGAATCTTGACTCAATTTTCTTTCCATAGAGTCCAAGAACACCCGAAACGGAGTTCGAACGAAGAATTTATGACCTTCCGAAGTTGAAGGTCACACGTGTTAAACCCAGCCGAGCTTTACCTGACTTGCCGAGCTAACCTAACCTTCCAGAGCTTGGCCTAACATCCACTGTCCTACTTAGAAATATTAATGGAATCTTGACTCAATGGGATTTCCATAGATTCAGCTAAATTCAAACGGAGTTCTGATTTTAGCAGCACCTTCAAGCCTGGAGGTCATACGTAAACAAATCCTGAACTGGCCGAGCTAACCTGACCTAGCCGAGCTTGGTCTAACACCTCGGTCTGACACCTTCTATGCTCCACAGACATATGAACGGATTCTTGACTCAATGGTCTTTCCATAGAGTCCAAGAACACCCGAAACGGAGTTTGGACGAAGAGTTATGCCCTTCCGAAGTTGGAGGTCATACGTAGTCAAATCCTAAATCGCCGAAATGACCGACCGCCGAGCCTAGTCTAACACCTCGGTCTGATTCGCTATACTCCAGACATATGAATGGACCTTGACTTAATAGGCTTCCATATGTGAGTCCAAGAACACCTGAAACAGAGTTCTGACGAAGAAGTTATGACCTTCCGAAGTTGGAGGTCATACGTAGTCACACTCAGCCGAGCTGACCTGAACTGGCCGAGCTGACCTGACCTCGGTAAAATGACCATAACTTGGTCTACATAGGTCCAAATTGAGAATTACATAGCCTAAAATCATCTTGACTCAATGGTATTTCCATAGAGTCCAAGAACACCCAAAACAGAGTTCGGATGAAGGAGTTATGACCTTCCAAAGTTGGGGAGGTCACACGTAAATACACTCAGCCTGCCGACCTGACTCGGCCGAGCCTGTCCCCGACACCTACTATCTTCCCTTTACATGAACGGATTCTTGACTCAATGGGATTTCCATAGAGTCCAAGAACACCCAAAAACTGGGAGTTCTGACGAAGAAGCATGACTCCGGCCTGAGGTCATATTTAGTCAAACCCAAATGAGCCGACCCGACTCGTCGAGGTGTCTCGAACCCGTCCGAAATGAGCTGACTCCTTGGTTGAGCTCATCTACCGCTTGAGCTGAACTCAGTCAGACTCTTTACAAATAACCCCACACCACCTCATACCGACCTCACACCGACCCTCTACTTACCGACCTCCCATTAGACTATCTCGCAGTAAAGCCGACCATAACTTGATCTACGTGAGGTCCCAATTGAGAAATTCAAAAGCCTAACATCAAGTTCACTGATGTGGATACACTTACTTGTAAGGACACATCGCTAAATTTCCTTTCTTTCCATTCAAAAACCAGTTCTAAAGCCTCCATCTATGTGTACTACCACAATGTGGCGCCTTCTCATGATTCAAAATACAACTAACTATCCCTAGAAAACAACCACCACAATAACCCTTGTAGAAAAGTAATCAGTAGAGAGGAAGACTCCACTTCTCGAGTTTGCTGAAACTCCCGACTCGGGTCTCTGCGCGGCCTTCTCACGTGAGGATGAACTCTTCCTCTTGCTCCGCTCAAATCGGGCTTCTGGCCCAATCGCTCGAAATTTATAGAGAAGGTGAAGTCTCTCTCTAAACTCTCTTCAAATCCTGCCGCTTTCCTCCTCTCTCCCAACCGGTCGGGAGAAGATAAAGTCAAGTGAGATGTCCCCTTACTCGCCACTCATTCCACCCTAAGTTGTTTCATTCCTGATTACTCCTTATCACCTTATCCATCTATCTTGGATTTCCCTCCCATCATGTGTTGCCACATGTCCATGTGGGTCCCACATTTGAACTCAAGTTGACTGATTCAGCACCTGACACGTGGCACACTGTGAGCCACTCAAAATACGCCAAGTGTCCCCATCACGCCACACACCGAAAAACGCCAGAATTCCAAATGTCCTAATTCGACAAAGACCCGACGTGGTAACTAGATTTCATGAGACGATTCCAACCGCGCAATCTGCTTCATCATCCGAGATCTAGAAAATTTTCTCGGGATTTTGACCAAAATTACCATTTTATCTTTTCTTAAAATTAGATTTTCTCGGTTTCAGAATATTCTCTAAGAAATAAATTTCTACCAAAATATAAATATTTGATGTTGAGAGAAAAAATAATACATATTGGAAAAAACATTTATACTCTTAAAATAAAAAATTGAATTGAATTGTTTTCCTAAAAGGATTGTAAAATAAAACATACTTTAGAAAGTAAATAATTTTCTTGTGAAAAAAGTCAAGGGAAACAGTATAATGATATTGTATCTAATTATTCTTTCAATAACATTAAAAAATAAGGTCTATAAGTAAATTTGAATATATATCAAAGTAAATCAAATCATGAGTTCTAACTTCTATATTATTGAATTTAAATAAATCAAAGTAAATTTGAATGACAATAAATATAATATTAAAATTTAAATAATTATTAGAATTTATTTATTAAAAATAAATTATTATTTTTATTACTATTACGTTTTATTTTTAAAAAAACCAAAATCCTTTATACTTTTTAACAGATAAAATTTTTTTTGACAAGTGACAACTAAAGTAAACCCGAAATGTAGTAAATTGTTCTCCGACTCAAACTCGAAACTCTGTCCTTCTTATGTTTACCTTTTTAAATGTTCAACGTTTTATTACATAGCAAATCTATTGTACTTGAAATACTTCTATTTATTTATTTAAAAAAATAAAAACTAATTATGTTATGTTTTAAATAATATTTTCAAAACTTTGATAATTGTTGATAACTTTTTATTATTGTTATTAATTTAATTAAATAGTTAAATTATTAAAATTTAATTGGTAATTTATTTTAAATTATAAAATATCACAACCTTATTAATGTTTATAGTATTATTATTATTATTATATATTAAGTAATTTAAAACATATTTTAAATATTTTAAAATATAAAAAAATTAAATAAAAGTAAATGATAAATATAAAAAAATTATATGCAAGTATAATATTTTTTAAGATACAATAAATTATATTTTAAAATAAGGATCAATCATGTGGTCATCATATAGCTCTATGGTAGAACGTTTATCAAGCTTATAAAAATATGGTATAGAAGGAAAGAGTTCGACCAAACTTCAATCTGATAAGCTATTTTATCAGAATCTAAAATATTTAATCGAAAAAAAACTAAATTTAGAATTTTTTTTAATTAAAATTGAGTCGTTTGATGAGGGAAGTTTTAAATTAAGGCCATATGTTGAACCAAATTTAAAAAAATCGCTAATTTTATCGGGCCGAGATGTATCCACAACCTGCCTAGCGCAGACTTACGTTCATGCTCTTGATCAGGTTAAGCCAAATATCTGGCCAAGGACCACCGATATATCGACGAAACATCCGACTTTGTCGATTTTCCATTCAAACAAGCCATTAATCATTTGAGTTTGACTATTATATATCACAAATCTATATTTCGCGATTTTTATCATTTGTTCTAATAAGCCAAATTTTTTAAAATAAATCTAGATCACTGATTTGAAATTATTTTTAATGTAAATGAAATCTTTGACACTCTTATATACATTTAAAAAAAATAATAATAGAAGCACTCCTAAAGTATTTAAAAATGTGACATTTTCAATATGCAATGAAATAAGATCCCTTTGTTAAGACAAACACTTTAACCATCGAACACGTAGTCGGTATAGTGGAGTCTCTCTCATTTTAACCAAAGGTCTCGAAGTTCAAGAACCTTAACGCAGCTTGTGTTATATGGTGAACTTATCGCTCTTGTGGTATATTCCTACCAACGGCGATTAATCCTGACGCAGATTTACTTAAAGATATATTTCATAAGCCAGACGGGTTCACCTGTGACACCCCATATCCCGATAAAAAGACAAAAATATCTCTTATGTTAAGCTTACATAAATACGTAACATAACATACTCATTATATTAATATAACAAACTTACAAAAGTCTATTATATGTACGCATTGTGTATTTTGATGAATATTACTTTTAAAGAAAAATGTAGAATATCCTACATTGAATTTCCAAGCTATAATACATCATATAAAATAATAATTTTCACTCTATTAAAAGTATATTCTTAATTTTACATAGCTCAAGTTGTAAAAATATTTTACCACTATAAGAACGTTGTATCCAAAGTATATTGGTATATAATTTGAAACCATAAAATGTATTAATTATTTTACAACTTCAAAATTACTAACATAATAATTATTTTATTAGTAGAGCCATGTAATGTAATAAAATACTTTTGTACATTTATATTAGTTATGATAAATAATATTTCAAATTATCAAAAATAATTGAATAAAAATATCAAAAGATGTACCAATTAGGAATTATTAAAACTCACTCCATCAAATATATTAAAATAAATAGTTGATAATTTTTGATTTAGACGTAGGGCCTTCAACTATTCGAATTTGACGAAATTCACAAGTAACTAGGATTTTGCGAGACAGTCTCTGTCTTGAAGTCTCTGCTTTACCTGAGATCTATAAAATTGGAGTTTTTCATCGAATTACTGCTTTACTCATTTTCGTAAAAATTGAATTTTTTTCCTGGGTTTTGCAACAATGGCAAATAAACTACATATGTAGGTCCCGAAAAAAATTCGGGCTTTTCTTAAAATTGTAAATGGTAATTTCAGTAGAAAAAACCCGAATTTTATAGATCCTAGACGAGAACGACCACCAAGCCGATCGTCCCTTCATTAAATCTAATTACCTGACACTTCACAAATTCCGAGACGCCTAATTTCACGTCAAGACACTGAATAGAATGGGCTTACACTACCAGACACGACAATCTCGTTGCTCATTTCAACGCAATGGTCAGCGCCGAGGAAAAGTCAAAATAAAGCAAGTATGGAAGTTCATGATCACATGTGTCAAGCCCTTATAGGAAATCCAAATATTTGATGTTATGATACTGGCAGTGGATGAGGGTTTCAATGGAAGAGTGACATGCGTTAGGCGGGACTTCCACTCTTGACTTGTTAGACCAAATCCCGTGGAGAGAGGGAGAGTTGGAGGGAAAAAGAAAGAGAAAGAAAATGAGGAGAAGCTCACTTTCGATTTGCTTAAATCGATACTTGCCTGGTCGAGTAAGAGGCAAAGTTGGTACACGCATCGAGAGATACACGTAGATACCAAAATCGAGGGTTTCATTAAACTCCAGGTATAGGGGCTTTTTCTCCTACTACTTTATTCTCGGGTCTAAGAGTCATTCAAATGGATTGCAAGTTCAATATGAATGGTCGCGTTAGCTTCAATCTTCGTACTTTGAATCTAATGTTGAGTTCCTTTTGACTGCTTTGACAAACTGGATGGATTTTTGGGATTGTTTTCAACACCTGAGCAATGGATTCTGGATCTGCTGGATAGTCCCCGGATCGAATTTGCGGGTCAAGCTTTCTAAAGAGTTTCAAGAACTGAGTTAAGGACTATTTCGGGGCAGTCCTGTGGACTGATTTTCTATCATTATCGTCCATGTGTGTTGTTTTTGTATGTTATTGCTAAAAATATTGAATAACATGTTGGTTGTGTGAATTTATGTTGATATATACTTATTTTATATATTAACATGAAATTTATGATGGATGTAAATTATATGTAAAAAATATAATTATTCATGAAATAGTATATTCGCATTTCATATGCATGGGGAACATCGTGTTGAGTAGGGTGTGTGTGCATGGTACTGATTATTCACCATTCTTGGTGAATGTGTGGTGAACTCGAAAATGAGACAACGTTCAAATTAAGACTCGCGGTTGTATAACATGAAAAAAAATATATATATATATATATATATATATATATATATATATATATATATATATATATATATATATATATATATATATATATATATATATATAATAATAATAATAATAAATCTTGTGTGTATGGGTGGAGCAAGATGGGGTAGATCCCCCCCCAGGTGAAAGATCCAAATTCATTCGTGGTTAGACATGATCACCGACGGTAAAAGACCGTAAAAATGTTGGAAAGGCACACGATGATCCTGCGGTGTAAAGCCAAAAATACGTGGCTCACAAATGCATAACACACGGGATTTGATGAAATAAAATGAACATTAGAGGATTTTCCAATGTGTCTTGAGCTTTAACACCAATGACAGGTTTTCAAACTTAGCGTCTCATGTGTGAGGGAGTCAGTTAGGTTTTCGGGTTATGGGCATGAGGAGTCTCATCTCATTAATGACATGAAATATTTCATGTAGGATTGCATTTTCGGTATGGAATATGGTATGATGTATGCTTGTCATCAGACAGCACTTAGGGTGGGGAGTGAATTCTTGGTAGGAGAATTCATCTACCAGGCACCGGTCACCTCGTCGTGGTGTTCTTTGCTTCAAGGCACCTGAGGTACACCGGGACCGGATCAAGCATCCACGAATCTTAGTCGGTACTAAAAGGCTAGATTTGGCTTGATTATGTATTTTGTAAATTATGGGTAGTCTGTTTTATGTAAAAAGAATAAAGTTGTAATTAAAACTCATTTTGTATGATAAATGCAAAGGTTTGGGTAAGGTTTCCTGTGATTTCATAGCTGCCTTTATAATAAAAAGGTTATTTTATATGGAATTTAGAGGGTCGGCGGAAGAAAAGAAAAGGAGTCGGGAAGTGTAAGACCAAAATAGCTACTACCCATTTTCTGGGCTCTCTCAGTCGCTATAGAGAATTCTCAGCCTCCCGTCGCGAGCATTGAGTGTAGCAGGTTGTGATGTATTGGTCTGGGTAGGGTACTGGGGTCGCGACCTTAATTTTAGGTCGCGACAGAGCCCTGCCTCGTGTTGCGACACAACTGTGGTCGCGACATGGTCCGTACGCGCAGTGGGTCCTGTGGCTGCAAACAGGTTCGGCGTCGCTACGCCTCATTAGGGAGGGAGAATCTCTGGCTGCACAAAGACTAGCCACAACAAAGCCGAGCGCACAAAGGCCAACGCCAAGTGTGCTCGACCACACAAGGCTCGGGCCAGACGATGCGCGCGACAGGGTCTTGTCAGCCAACATGTGACTTTCACGTGACAGAGAGGTCCAATAGCTAAAAAAAAATCCCGAGATTTGGGGCATCACAAATATCATTTGGCGTAGAACATTGATGATTTCATGTTCAGAAAGACCATCAATATTCCATTCATAGATAAATGTATCATTATACATGGTTATTTGATAAAATCTTTCCTCATATTGGAGATTTGGAGGAGTGGGTCTAGAATAAAATTTTCTTATTCCTTGCTGCCATGTCTTTTGATATTTAATCCTATTTATTTGATCATTTTCTTGGTTTGAAATGTTAGTTTGTGTTTCTTCTAAAGAGGATTCTGTTTCAGAACCACTTAAAATATTAAGTTGATGTTTTGACGTAGAAGGATCTGTTGATGTGAGGTTCATTGCTTCTAGTTTTTTGGCTAATATTTTGATGAGGTCATTATTTTTGTTGCCTAATTTTATAGGCCTATTAAATTATGGGGATTTGAATAAAGCCTTTTCATGTTATGTTAATTCATTTGATTCGGAAAATTATTCTCATCTCTATCTAGTTGGAGAAGAAATTGTTCATAAAATTAGATTAGTAAAATTATTTTGTCGTTGAATCCTTTAATATCTTTTAAAATTTTAATTTTAATTTTATCTTCTTTGGGATTTATCTTTTTAAAGTGTGAAGTTATTACTTCAGTTCTTTGAACTATTATTGTTATTTCTTCCAAAGGAGGATGTAGATACTACTTCTTTTCGCAGAGTATTCCAACCTTTTGGGAACATACTAATTTCTACAAAAGGATAATCCATACTATTTTTTGATGCATAGATATCAAAATAAGTAAACATTGGAATATTTATTTCCATTGTTTTCATTGTTTGATACCATTGGGTTTTAAAATTTTCTTTTTGTTCATTTGTTAATTTTGAGAAAAACCATTTGCTTTTCTCAGCATGGTTTGGAGATTTTACTTCAGTTTGTAAATATTATTTATCTATCTCAAATATAGCCAAGCATCACCATTAGCCGAAAGTGTGCCTAATACTGATGACATCATTTTGAGAATAGGCTCTGAGACTCATCTAGGGAGTTTTGTAAGTTTTGATCTCTGGTCTTGAATATTTTAGATCGTGGATTGCATTTAAAATCTACTTCCTCTAAATTTGAATCAACAATAGATCTTTCCGAAAGAGTTCAATTTCTAAAAGGAATTCGATGAACTTATGTATATGAACTTCTAGGATGTTATTTCAGGTTCAAAAATTAATTTGTACATTACCTTTCCATTTTCTATTATCGATGTGCCTTGGATGTTCTATATAGGTTTTAGATCTAAGAGTTGTTTAAAATTCATTTCCTTTTATCGTTTCTCAAGTATCTCTAAGGAATAATAGGTTTTTATAATTATCGTAGAATTTTTTCATTTGCTTGCCGATTAAATTTTGACCTTTTGAGATGTTAAAAGGCAATTTGATTAACTACGGTTAATACCTTATAGTATACTCAGATCCTATGAGGATATTCCCGGATCTAGTGGTCCATGTCATACCTTAAGTTTGAATATTTAGAAAGTTACACTTTAAGTGAATGTTCCCGATCATTCATATAGTCCTAACTCTAGATTTAGATAGCAAGTAAAAATATACGATCAAAATAATGTATTTGTTTGCATTATACCTAAAGTGAATTTTGAATTGGTTATGTCTAATATCTCTTAAATAAATACAAATAGGTTTATCTAAACCTAACCCGGTTGGGGAGGTCTGGCAACAATTCGAATAGCAGACCTATATGAAAAAATTTGTATTTTTCTCTTTGTATTTGTTCTAAGTCTTTGAGATCTAATAATTGAATAGTTTCTATTTCATATCTTATTGAATGAGTGTTTTTGTGACACCCCTATCCCGGGGATCCCGTTGACAACCCGTCAACCCGGGGAATACTCGTGGATGTTGAGTAACCCAACACCACACCATCGTGTCCCCTTTTCCAGGACCCATGATTTAATGAGGAAAATCGGTGCCAGGCTCTCTTCAGACGGCGAAATTTACCAAAATACAACACGACAATTACATGGCAACATGGCCTAATATTATACAACGACCACACCGGTCCATACGAGTAAAAATGGCCACGTAGGGCCCATTTATCCATACTCAAACATATAAGCACATGACTATAAAACCATAGTCCATAAGAGTTTAAATTACATCACTCTTATACAAATAAATACAACTCATATATATTTACAAAATATATATATCAAAGTCACAATCCGGCTTTCTTCTCAATCCCATTTAAGAGAGCGCTTATATCCACTAAGAATCGGTCCCTGCACCTGAAATGTGGTCCCACAACTGGGGGTGAGCAGCTCTAGGGCGATAATCTTCTGGCTAAGGCTACTCTCACCTAAGTGCATGCAATGGTCGTACAATCAAACACACATCCAAGTGCAACATACACATGTCTACATGAATGCCCTCATATGCCATGAATGAGACTCAACCCACCATGCCCTGCATCGAGCCCTGCTCCACTCCATCACTCAATATGTCACGGTGCATTATATCCCGAGTCACTCACCAACTCCATCTCACATATGTACATGCCAAATGTGACAACCACTAGGATAATTAATTACTCATGTATGGAGCCCTCACCGGCCCCATTACCCATGTGCCAATGGACAACAAATCCCAAGTCAATCCCAACTCCTATCACACAACCCGAAGTCTATGTGATAAACATGACCGTGTGTCTTCTTTGGGCAACAGAACTTTTCGGATCCCACCAAGGGTCTCTTACACCCATGTTACAAAAATTTTCCGATCACGCAGGTCTCTTACACCTATGTTTCAGGCTTTCCACCTGAGGGGGTTAACGGTCCCCTTCTTGCTCTACCCAACACACATTATTTATATTTATTTTTATGTTTTAAACCGTGAGACATCTATTGGACGTTGTCCAAAGTACTGAGCTCACTACCCATTCATCAACACTGATGATGAATGACCATATCCATGCACACACACCTAATATGTTGATGTCCCTATGCATATGCAATGTTAATGTCACTGCAAATTCTCATGTTACATGTATGATGCATACTACATGGAACATTAAAATCAATCGTACTTCATGTCAAGTACCATGCAACATATATCACAAGCATATAAGTTCCATACATTTCATGTCAATCTTTATAGATATAGTATCAACATATTAGCATTCATCAATACATGACTAAACAAGTAATGTCATATAGCCTTCCTTAGGCTAACTCATGGAAATTCATACCCAATACAATATCCCACAAGATGCTGCGCAATGGCTTCTGCCAAACCTTGGCCATTCACATCGATTAATAACCAAATAACCCGCATTAATTTGGTGCAAACATAGATTTTCAGCAAGGTTGTGGACACCCACTGCATTCCACAGGTATATGGAAAGAATCTTGACTCAATGGGATTTCTATAGAGTCTAAGAACACCTTAAACGGAGTTCGGACGTGAAAGATATGGTCGTCCAAAGTTGGAGGCAAACAAAACAAGAAATGACCCCTGTGTCCCACCTGCACACTTGGTACAAACACCAACTTTCAGCAAGATTGTGGATACCAATTACTCTCCACAGGAATATTTCTAGGTTCTTGACGCAATGGGCTTTTCATAGAGTCCAAGAACACCCAAAACGGAGTTCGGACGAAGAAGTTATGACCTTTTTATTCAAAACTGGTCCGTTTACTCTGCTTACAATGGAAATAAACATGATACCTGGGATTGTGGGTCTTAATCCATAATTTGGACATGTGTTCTTTTACTCATTTGAATATAAGATTCTTAGGTTCTTCTCCAACTGAATTACTCCACCAATCAATAAACTCAAGATATGTCCTAAATAACAGGACTAATTAATTTTCAACTAAACCATAAACTGCCTTTAACATAAATTCTTCAATGCATTTCTGAGTCCAAAGGGGTCGGAATTTGGATATACCTATTTCAAGGAAATATGTTATCCTATAAGTCTAGTTTAGGCAGCAATTAGAATCACTCAATTCAGATGAGTGATGGCTGCCATGGCCAAAACTCGCCACGGGTCTCAAAACAGAAAGGTGAAAACTACCCCGAACATACCCACTTTCACCGCATTTTATTCCAAAGGGGTCGGAATTTGGATAGACCTATTTCAAGGAGATATGTTCTCCTATAAGTCTAGTTTATCCAGAAATTAGAATCACTCAATTCGGATAAGGGATGGCCAAGTTATGGCCACAACACAGTCATGGGATCAAAGGAAAAAACTAGACAAAGATTCTCCACTCTCGACACACACATGCCCCCAGATAGAAATTAAACCGAGTAGGATAAAAACCCTACATCAATTTGCGTGATTTATCGGGACACCGCCTTTTCTCAGTTTCTATGAAAACCTGAACTTTGACGAAATCTTGTGATTCTAGTACCCACGCGTAGCTCTCGTCGCGTAGAGCAATTTTAACTCCTACTTGCCAAAGCTGTGACTCAAGAAAACTGGGAATCAGTTTCTGAGAAAGGTTGCTTTTTTTCTCCCTCCTCTCTCTCTCTCTCTCTAACGTTTAGTGCTAGCCAAATTGTGAGATCTTTTCTTGCTTTTAGATATTTCGATATTTACATGAGGACACGTACCGATCGCGCCTACGTGTCACACTTCCCCATCCGCTGGCTCAAATAATTTATTTTATCGATTTCAGCCATCTATCTTAAATGGAGACTTTTAAAATATTTGACATTTTTCAAAAATCTCATTTCGGTCCACTGACGTCCGCTTCGAAATTCGTGGAAAACTGACTATTTTGGAATTCAACGAAATTCGCCTAAGGACTAGATTTCAACAGATTATTCCAACTGAAGTTCGTTTTCACATCGTAGATCTGAAAGAATTTTGACAAAATTACCATTTTTCCCTTCCTAGCAAAAATTCAAATTTCTAGGTTTTTTTTTTCTCGGGTCTTACATTATTCCCCCCTTAAAAGAATTTTGTCCCGAAATTCCTACACAAAACCATATGCAATCACAGGCATACGCAATAGTCATTGAATGCTACCAAATGACTAAAGAACGTACCTTCATCCTCAAATACATGGATAAAGCAGACGTGACGTGTCCTCACGCCCCATGTTACCTCCTCCACTCCTCGGTGCCGCCATAGCACCTTCACTAGCTTCACAATCTTGCATCTCAAAACCTGGTCTAGGCTATCCATGATACGCACTAGTCCCTCCCTCAAAGGTCCATCCAGATCAACAAAAACTCGCCCCCAATCCACTACATGAGTCGGATCTGGAGTGTAGTTCTGGAGCATGGAGACATGGAATACGTCATGAACACTAGATAAACTCGGTGGTAGTGCCAACAGGTAAGCAACTATACCCTCCCTCTCGAGTACCTCGAAGGGCCCAATATATCTCGGCGATAGCTTTCCTCGTTTGCCAAACATAATCATTCCTCTCTTAGGCATAACCTTCAAGAAGACATGATTTCCCACCTCAAACTCTAGAAGTCGTCGTCGTGTGTTGGCGTAACTCCTCTGCCGACTCTGAGCCGTGAGAAAACGTTTATGTATCAATTCCACCTTCACTGAGGTGTCACTAATCAACTCCGAACCCGTGGTGGATCTTTCTCCTACCTCGATCCAACAAACTAGATATTGGCATGGCCTTCCATATAATGCCTCATAGGCGCCCATCCGTATACTCGCCGATAATCCAGGGTTATAAGCTTAATCCCAACCAAGGATGCATGTTCCTCCCCGGGGCCTACCCTTGACATCCAAGACGATGCTCAAAAAGAGATATCCTAACACTCAGGATACTCTCTAATCGACGTCACAGCATGCGAGTGCGCACCATTCTCAACCCGTGTCCCCATGGCCTCCGGGAAACTCTCTAGAAATGAGCATAAACCCGGGATCCAGATCCGACACTATGGAGACTAGCACCCATGCAACCATACAACTCGTATACAACTCATAATTCCTCCAGCGCTGTGAAGGTCATCCGCACAACTGAAAATGTGTGCCGACTCCATAGTCGTCCACCATCGACCCACATCGCTTCATGCTTCCGCGATGTCCGTGGCAAGTGAGTCACAAAATCCATCGTGATATGCTCCCGCTTCCACTCTACTACCTCCAATGGCTGGAGTAACCCTGCTGGCCTCTGATGCTCAGCTTTAATATGTTGACACGTGAGACATCGTCGAACAAAATCCCCAACATGTCTCTTCATCCCACTCCAGTAATACTAGCGACAAAGATCATGATACATCTTTCGTACCACTTGGATGCACCGTAAAACGAGAACAATGGAATTCCCGAAGGATCTCCTCTCTGGCATGGCGAGACCCACCGATCCGTCCCTTATCACGAAGACTACCATCAGTGTGAATGGCCTAGCCCTGGAATGCAGGTGACATGCTCGGTCTGAGTAGATACTATCTCATCGTCACGCTGGGACTCGATCCTGCTACTTCGGTAGGGGCGTAGCCACTAAACTCCCAAAACACCCTAAGTGCATTCCTTTGTAATGTAAACCCGTCTTGCTTACAGTCTCGAGCATCAACCACTCCCGGGAAGCCACACTAGCCAGTACTCCTCGTGACTTCCGACTGAGTGCATTAGTCACCACATTTGCCTTACAAGGATGGTACTGCAAAGTGAAGTCATAATCCTCCAGATATTCCATCCATCTACGCTACCTCGTATTGAGGTCTCGCTGAGTAAAGATATACTTCAGACTTTTGTGGTCCGAAAATACCTCGAATTGCTTACCATATAAATAGTGGCACCATATCTTCAAAGCGAAGACTATAGCTGCCAACTCCATGTCATGCGTAGGGTAATTCCGCTCGTGGTTCTTCACCTGTCGTGAACCATAAGATACCACTTTCTCGGACTGCATCAAAACACATCCTAGTCCGTCCTTCGAGACATCACAATATACTGTGTACCCCTGTCCCCTTTCCGGGACTATCAAAATAGGAGATGATGTAAGTCTCCTTTTTAACTCTTGGAATGCCCTCTCACCTGAAGTCATTCCACTTTCGGCTTGACCTCATACGGTCAATCTAGTCATAGAGCGCGACTAATCGGAAAGTCGCCGATAAGCGCTCTTGTAATGGCATCGGTAGAGTCCTCGATAAACCTCACCTTAATATCGGTAGTCCCGAAACTCACATTGTCTCGGCGACTTCGGTTTCTCCCAACTCATAACTACCTCGACTTTCTGGGGTCGCGATACACCGAAATTCGACTATGTGTCCCGAAGCCCGCGTATCGATGAAAGCGAAACTCACACTGCGAACTTGGCGTACAATTGATGTTCTCGCGAAGCCTGAAGATAATCCTCGAATGATCCTCATGTTCCTCCTCGAGACTAGAGGTAGATAAAGATGTAAATGACAAATATTACTAGCGGTCACAGATAGAATTTGGAGACACCACATGCATGAGATCCGTGAATGTTCTTTGGCGCGTTCGTCAATCCGAGCATCACTTGTAAACTCCAAAATGCCTATCTGCGTCTAAACCTTGTCTTGGGGATCTACCTCCTAACTCTCAGCGATGATACTTAGTGCAGGAAGTCTATCTTGGAATGAGCACAACGCCTCTCGGTGATCCAAATAAATCATCAATCTTCGGTGGCCGGATACGGTGCTTGTCGTAACCCTATTCAATTGTCGTGTCACAGTGAAGGGTCTTATCCTTCTTTTTTCGCAAATAGAACCGGAGTGCCCCAAGGTGAAGTACTCGGTCTAATGAAACCCTTGTCCAATAAATCATGTATCTGGACCTTGAGTTCCTGCAACTCAACTAACGCCATCCTATGTGGAGTTATAGAAATGGGCGGCGTACCAAGGTGTAACTCAATAACAAAGTCTACATCCCTATGCGGAGGTAATCCCGATAGTTCATCTAGAAAAACATCCTCATACTCACAAACCACCCAAGGTAGACCCAAATCTTGTCTCCCCTCATCCTCTGCTAGCCATCTACACGTGTTAGATAGCAATAGAGTTCTCAAATTTCTATCTCAGTCTACTTGTAGTGTACGTGCTAATAGTAATAGACTATTTATGCCTTAAAAATACCATAAATTTTTATAATTTTATTATATATTCGGGTATAAATTGAGGCCAACTTGGATATTTTCGAGAATTGTTAAGTGTCATTAATTAAATTATTATATGACTAAAAGCCAAATGCAAATATTAAATGCTAAAATGAGAAATTAATTGAACCCGAAAATAAACCCAAGTGAAAAATGGCAAAAAAATTGGAAATTGTGAAATAAGAATCTAAATGTCATAAGTTAGGAAAGAAATATAGTATGGATAATGAGAATTCTAAGTAAATAGAGACAAATAGTGGGCAAGCTAGCAATTATGAGAACTTAAAGCCTTGAATGGATTTTTAAAGAAGGCGAACAAGGCCTTATGTGACATGGGATATTTAAGACCAAAAGTGGTCTTGGAAGGCTCATTTTAAGCAAAGCGGTTTGAGAGAGAGGAGAGCTAGGGCTTGCAAGTGAGGAGGTTGTGATTCTTGATCCATTAAAGCAAGATTTTTAAAGAATCGAGTTGAAGAAGAAGAAAACAGCGTTGAAGATTGAAAAGGATTTAAGACAAGAAAAACCAAAACCCTAACCCCCTTTCTACTTGTGTTTGGGTTTAGCCAAAACCCCCAAATGTGGTATAAAGTGATTCTTGGATGGTTTAGTTCAGTTTGAGATTGTTTTGCATTGTTTAGATTGGTTTGGATTGGTTTGGAGGAGTGTTTGTAAAGGAAAATGTTGGGTTTTGAAAATGAAATCAAAATTTATCGAAGACCCTGTTTTTGTTTTGGCTATAGATTAAGTTATAATCATCCAAATGAAGTGATTACAATTGGTTAAGAACCATAATAGATAGGTCTACAAATGTATACAAGGGACTAGGAGCAAATTATAGCTCTAAGGCTCCCAAATATGGGCTTAAAGGTGAGTTTGGGTAGCTCATGGGTTATGCTCTGTTTTGGGTATTGTTATAGTGTTTTTGCCATAAGTTGAGTTTCACTAATCCAAATTGAGTGATTTAAAATTATGGGTAAAATATAATTCTAGGGGAATAATTTACTTGAAGGAAGTGTATGCAAATTTTAACCCCAAAGTGCCCATAAATTTGTCAAAGTGGAGCTATGTGTAAGAACAGTCTTATTATGCTTTGCAAATTGGAGTAGTTTGGATGTAAAATGCAATAAGCTTGAGTGGATGTTTCCAGTTGTAGAAGAAACCTTAGAACCATAAATTCAAATGAGTGAAGGAACCATTACCAATTTATGAGTTAAGACCCCTAAAATTGGGAATAGCGTAGGTAACCCGGTGTTTGGGCATCTTGACCGGTTGGCATTAAAATGTCGTAACTTGAGTTTGGGTGATCCAAATGAGATGATTCCAATTCCTACTAAAAATAGACTCATAGAGCTAAAATTTTCTTGAAGGAAGCATGAGAAAATTATGGCTCATGTGTCCTCAGAAAATTTTGCAAGTGAAGGGGTATCGGGTAGACATAAACCCTAACCAAAAACTCCTAGAATAACCTACTAATATGTGAATATCATAGTATTTGAATAGGGGCTGAATAAGAGAAAAAACCCGCATTGAAGTAGAGACTTCGAAGATCGGAATCAAACCGATGATTTTGATTTGTTCTATCTTCTCCTATTCTCATTTCAATATTTGAACTATTTGTTCTAAATGCATAAGAAAAGCATATTGAATTGTTTTAATTGATTTGAAGAAATTGATTGTGAAATGTTTGCAAATGAAAATTGCGTAGTATTAATGAATCATTTATACAAATGTACATATTGTATTGTATGTTGCTATAAAATATTTGAACACCCTTAATTGAATGTGCTTAGTTTAGTTCGTATGAAGGATGGGTGGTATACTTTAATAGGGATCAAAATAGCGATCTTGTGAACAATTGTATTGATGTGTCACTTGATCATGACCCAGCGGGACGTATCGGTAGTGTTCACTAATTGATTTTTATATATAACCCGGTCGGCAGCCAGCGGGCCGTATTGTGTTATAAAACCATTTTATACCGGCTGCTGACTCGTGGGACCATCTTGATTACGATATCACGTATATCGAGAAACATAGGTTAAATTTATTAAGGGAAGAACTTAATTGAATTGATTTGAGATTGTGATGAATTGGAATTGAAAAGCATGATTGCGAATTGAAATGAAAAGAATATTGTGAAATGCATGATTTGATTATCAATGACTTATTGCAGATGGAAGTGTATATTTAGTTTGATCGATGAGCAATAAATGATTGTATATGAAATAGAGCCATATGTATTGTATTGGCATTGATCGTCAAAAAGATCTTAAAGTTTGTTTAGTAAGCGCATGATTTGATTTAGCTGAAGCGAGAATGGAATTGTATAGAACCTTCAAGCAGCCGTACTTAGCGTGTAGTTTTGGCAGTACCAATTGAACAAGAGCGAAAAGCAAGATTAAGGAGCGTCAAGTCATAAAGAAAGAATTGTGGAGTATGTTCCGACATATGCATTCACCCCATATCTCTTTTTGAACATTAATATTTTGTAAAAACAATTTAAACTTTGAATATCTATTATGTAAATCATTTGAAAATGCTTGATATGCCTTTATAGTAATTGTACTTTTGCATGAATGAAATGAAATGGGCTTACTCCTTTAAAAACGCTTTCGCATATTTGAAAAGAATTTTATGCCAACTGAAGTGTAATGCTACAGCATATTTTTTGATAAATGACTTTGATAAAGTGGTGAGTGACATTAAAACAGCAACGGGACTCGGTTTGGGGCCCTCAACGGTCGGAGGCGGGGAAAGGGGTGCTACATTAACATCATGAACTACATCGTTCATCCCTTTTTCCTTAGTGGTGCATAATGCCAACCACTAACACAAATCAGTTCCCGAACTATCATGTTCATTTTGCTTTCCGAACCCCTAAGGTTATGTTTTCTAGTCCTAGTGTTTCATATACAATCTATCATGTATATTATTCACAAACCACACAACATGTTAAGCCTGAAACCACCTTGACACACAACAATCCATGATCTAGACCCATGCCCATCAGCCCTCTGTACTCGTGTACCTAGACTCTTGGTACCTAGCTAAGACAAGCTAGCATCAAGACCATACTTGTGGATACCCACATTCAAGCTCCCTAGGTAATCATTTACGGCGTGACACATCACCGGGGTCCCGGGTGTGACCCGTCGACCGCGGGCTTCGTGGATGTCGGTAGCTTCGACATCACTCCATCATGTCCCCTTTAGGGACCCATGATTTAATGAAAATCGAGTAGAGTCTCGTTTGTCTGAGGGAGCTAAAGCCTAACTGTCTGATTACATGGCAACCTGGCCTAATATTATACAACAACCACACGAGGTCCACATACGAGTACAAATGGCCACATAGGGCCCATTTGTCCAATACTCAAACATATAAACACATGGCCCATAAAACCATAGTCCATAAGAGTTTAAATTACATCACTCTTATACAAATAAATACAACCATATATATTTACAAAATATATATCCCAAAAACCCTCAAATCTAACACTTCCCTAATCCTGGCCTCCCCAAGGAAATTAGTCCACTTAAGTAGCGTCACCGCACGAAATGTGAATTGCCCGCGTGGGGTGGCTTGGCCGTAGTGATGTCTCTCACAAAATTTACTCGCTAAATGCACATGTAATGATCGCACAATCAAACACACATCAAAGTGCAACATACACATGTCTACTTGAATGTCTACATGTCATGAATGAGACTCTACTCACCATGCCCTAGGTATCGAGCCATTGTCGGCTCCATCACTTAATATGTCATTGAGTAATATACCGAAGTCGCTCGTGACTGATCCACCTGTCATATGCCGTGACAACCGTCCTTTGGTATTACCAATGACCCAGTGTCGATCCCTCATCGACTCATTACCGATGCAAGTGCCAATAGGCAACTAATCCCAAGTCAATCTCGACTCCTATCACACAACTCAAAGTCTATGTGATAAACATGATCGTGTGTCTTCTTTGGAGCAACATAGCTTTTCGGATCAGCGGGTCTCTTACACCATATTCTGGGACTTTTAGATCACATCGCGGTCTTTTACCATGTTTCCCGGGTTTTCACACAGTGGGTTCACTTTACCACTCTAGCTACGCCCAACACACATTATTTTATATTTATCTTTATGTTTGCAATTGAGATCTATTGGGCGTTGTCTACGAAATGCGAGCTTCGCTACCCGTTCATTAACTTGATGATGAATGACCAGCCATCGCGCACGCGCTGTTTGTGTTTGGTATTCACATTGCATATTCAATGTTAATGTCACTGCAAATTCTCATGTTACATGTATGATGCACACTACTTGGAACATTCTAATCAATCGTACTTCATGTCAAGTACCACGCAACATATATTGCAAGCATATAAGTTCCATACATTTCGTAATGTCGGTCTTTGCGCTAGATATCGTAGTATCATGCATATTAGCATTCATCAATACATGACTAAACAAGTAATGTCATATAGCCTTCCTTAGGCTAACTCATGGTAATTCATACCCAATACAATAGCCTACAGCATGTCATGCAATGGTCATGTCAAAACCCGGCTATTCACATCGACAAAACCAAATAACATGCACACTTGGTGCAAAACATAGATTTTCAGCAAGATTATGGACACCCACTGCTTCCATAGGCACATGGAAAGAATCTTGACTCAATGGGCTTTATAGGTCACAGAAACGCCACTGACGGAGTTCGGACGAGAAAGATATGGTCGTCAGTTGGAGCAAACAAAGCGAAATGACCCTTGTGTCCCACGCACACTTGGTACAAACACTGACTTTTAGAAGGTTGTGGATCGAGTGATTACCTCCACAGGAATATTTATGGTTCTTGACTCAATGGGCTTTTCATAGGTCAAGAACACGGCGGAGTTCGGACCCGAAGAAGTTATGACCTTTTTATTCAAAATTGTTCAGTTTACTATGCTTACTTGAAACAATGTGATACCCATTCGGGGAACTTAATCATAGTGACACTTGGTTCTTTGTACTCATTTGAAGATACGGTTCTTAGAGGTTCTTCTCAAGCGGAATCTTAATTCGAATCACAGCTGAATGTCACCATGGCCAAGGAATTTTCGGTTTCAAACATAACCCGGCTTGTCTTAACATAGCTCCCACTTTGAATCGTTTAGAATTTCGGGGTTGGAATTTGAGACCAGATCTATTTCCGAAAATATGTTGCTCCTTTAAGTCTAGTTTGACATCAATTAAAATCTTCGGGGATGAGCGATGGCCGTTATGGCCAAAACTCGCCACGGGTCTCAAAATGCATATGAAAACTACTCAACATAGCTCCACTGAATGCATTTCCTAATTCCAAAGGGGTCGGAATTTGATAGACCTGGCTTCGCGGAGATATGTTCTCCTATAAGTCTAGCTTTATCAAAAATTTGTAATCACCTGCCCGACAAGCTTGACGTACAAGCTAAGTGGTCAAAACACAATCATGGGGTCGGAGGAAAAATCGGACAACATTCTCCACTAATACCAACACATACTCTGGGGATAGAAATTAAACCGAGTAGGATAAAAACCCTACCCCTCACCTTCATGCGATTCTCGGTACACCACCTTCTCACCTCCATGAAAACCCGAACTCGGGCGCAAATCTGCATTTCAATACCCACGCGTAGCCTCAGCTGGCGCAGCAGCTTTAACTCTCTGGGTCATTGACTCCAACCTAAGAAACTCGTGGAAACACTATGAAAAGGCTGCTTTTCTCCCTCCTCTCTCTCGTCTCTTAACGTGGTTCTAGCCAAATCAGAAGAGGATCTTTCTGCTTAGATATTTGATATTTATATTACGGCATATCACACGCGCCCTGTCACGCTTCCTGGGTCCGTTTCGACTAAATTAATTTATTTCATCATTGCTTTCGCTACATCTATCTTAAATGTATATTCTTTAAATATTTGACATTTTTAAGGATTTTTCTTAAAATCTTTTCTGGGTCCACTCAACTGTCTGTCGCTCAAACTCCATGGTAAACCAACCTGTCTCTCGACCAACGAAATTGCTCTGAAAGTGACTGTATTTCACGGTGACGATTCAAACGCTGCCTGTTTCGTCACCCAAAATCTATACACTTTGACATCATCAATCTGACACATTTCTGTATAAAAGGCCCAAATTATAGAACTTTTCCTGCCCATGCAAAAGAAAAACAATATTTTAAAATTCAAACAATTCAAAGATGCTTTGAAAATATTTAAAAATCTATAATCACACAAAAATATTTTATAAAAATAATTATTTTAATTTTTGATTAATACAAAATTTTGCATATGTTTATTAATAATTCAAATATTTTTATAAATGTTTTATAATTGTATATGTTTATTCATTAATTCACTTATTTCTATAAATATTTTTAAAATTTTTATAATCAAACAAATAATTGATTTAGGTTTTATTAATATAAATTTTTATACGTATTTATATATAAACATGTTACAAAAAACTTTTATAAAATCACTTTTAGATTTCATATAAAATGTTTTAAGATAGAAATGTTGTAAGTAAAAACGTTTGACTAGAAATATTGTTAAAAAAAGCATGACCCATAATTACAAGACAAAATTACCTTTAACATTTATTCCTTACCTTGTGGATGAGATAAACGTGTTAGGAAAACTAAAGAAATTGATTAAGAGAAAAAAAAATTTTAAAGGAGAATTTTGATCTAATACACTTAACCATTATTATAAGATCACAATTATGATAAATAATTTTTTTGTAAACATAAATAATTAAATAAAGAATAAAAAGGAAAAAAACTATGTTATTGTTATGGGATATGAATATTAAACTATTTTAAAAATGAGAACCGAATAATCTTATTTGATAAATAAGTCAAATATTTAATAAAAAAGTAAAATTATTTGATTTTGATTTTGTAAATAATTTGAGATAGTTTCCATAAAAATAATTTGTTTCTAAATTTATGTGAAGTGGGAATGTGGGATAGAGCGGCGAGTAACTATAAAAAGTAGTGTCACACACTTGCATATTTCTTTTTTTTTTTTGGTTTTAGGTGTGAGGTGGAAGTTAAAACCCTAATTAATTTCCCACACATTTCTCTCTCTCCAAACACCTTTCCTCTTCACGCAGAATCGGTGCCATAGCTTTGATGGCGACGGCGGGCGAAGGCTGTTCTGAAGTTGGAGGAAGAGGAGGAGGAGGCAAGTTTCAGAAGAGGCCATTTCGAAGGCCTCAAACGACGCCGTACGATCGACCGCCGAACGCTGTTAGGAACCCTAGGAATGGGTGGTTGTCCAAGGTCGTCGATCCAGCCTCCAGATTGTTCAATTATGCCTTCGGGAAGCGGCTCCCTAAGCCTGCGCTTCCCTCCACAGGCTCCTTCTTTTCCCCTTGTTCCCCTTTTCCCCCCAAAAAATGGGATTGCTTTGGATGAATTTAAACCCTATATATTATTTCTCATATTAAACTTTTACTTGTCCAGGTGTAAACGTGAAGAACTGTGGCATTTGCTTTCTCAGGAAACTGCTATCACTGTAAGCTTGAACTCTTAATTTATCAATTATTACTGTAGTCATTTTATTTTAAATTGTCTGCTCTAATATTATTGCATTGTGGCTATTAGTTGATGATAAAGAATTCCTCTGAAGCACAAGAGCAAGACATTACCGTTGGAAGCAATCCAATAAATAGTACCGATGGTAGCAGTTTTGGCCAGCTTGAGCAAATTTTAAAGCAGAAAACTTTTAGCAGGCAAGTTTTTCACTTTTTTAGTCATCTCTCCATGATCCTAATTTCCATTTTCATTTATGTCGTTACAGTTTAGCCTTCAATTACCACCTTGTTTTGAATTTGAACAATTAAGACACTGAATGCCAGCTGTATCTATGTGAACAACAATATGTCATTTCCCTCAGCAGGTTGCCTGCATGACCTTTTAGCCCTCCTTAGTGCTGATTTCTGTTATAATTTTATGTTGTTTTGATATAGCCTTTGATATCCTCCTTTTGTGGACTTGCTTTATTTTTACACTCAATATAATTGTTGAAGCATGATGCTTTTAGGAGAATTGGTCATTTATAATGTTAAATGACCAACTCTCCTAAAAGCTCAAACTGGTAGGATTTGGGTTTAATATGAATATCATGCTTCAACACTCCCTCACGTGCACACGGCCCCATACCCGCCCACGTGGAGAGTTAGAGTCCATTATGGTTGCAAGGAGAGGGTTCGAACCTAAAATCTCATGCCAAACCAAGCTCTAACACCATGTTGAAATGTTAAATGACTAACTCTCCTAAAAGCTTAAGCTTGTAGGATTTGGGTTTAATATAAATATCATGCGTCAACAATAATGAATTTCAATTACACTTCAGGTATGAAATTGATCGTTTGACAGCCCTATTGCATTCAAGAACTGGTGATCTTCCTGTTGAAGATGAAGAAAAAAGATGTGAAGCAATGTTTTCAGAACCACCAGATACGTTTGATAGACTGCCAAAAAATTCTAATAATCCTGTGCAAGAAAACGAGACTGAGAGCCATAGGTTGCTAGAAGCTGTCTCAACCCCTGTAAGGGTAGGAAAACATGCCCATTCTTTCATCTGTTTCTTGTTGATAAATGGTCGTCTTGCAAAACTGTTAATTGCATGATGTTGCTCTATTTACATGTATTTGCCAAAAAAATGTTCTCAGGTTCTTGAAGATGATGTTGCTTCTCCTGCACAGCTTGCAAAAGCTTACATGGGCAGTAGGCCTTCAAAAGTATCCCCATCGATGCTAGGTTTTCGCAGTCAAGCATTAAGAGAAGATTCGACTTTGCCTAGCAATATATTGTTTCCACCATCAATTGTACCAAAATCTCCTGCCCCTGTTGGGATTTCTGAAAATGGTTTTATGACTCCAAGATCTCGAGGCAGATCAGCATTATACAGTATGGCTCGTACGCCATATTCCAGAGTTAATCCAACTACTACCATAAAGGTATGCTGGGGAAAAAATATAACCCGTCGTTATTTTACCCTCTTATTAGTGTTTCAATCTTCTTTATTTTGTTTATCTGTTAGGGTGTTACAACGACACTTGATGTTTATGGTGGACCATCATCATCTCAATCTGCATTGGAGCAAAATAGAATTTCTGGGTCTAAACAAGGGGTATACTTGCTTGAGAGATTAAATGTTGTTCTTTATTTTTTGAAGGTAACCTCTTTTTTATCACATTATGGATTTTATTGCTTTTATTTGCAGCTACTAAAGCGCAGGAGTTCAGTCCTGAACAGTGATATTGGATGTGTTGGTCCCATACGGCGAATTCGCCAGAAGCCTAATCTTTTGTCTTCAAAAAGTTTACGCACAGAAATTGGTGGAAGTCCTCTTTCTCGCCACCGGGAACTAAGCTCGCTCTCGATATGCTTTGTCTTTGATAGAGAAGCCACATTTGTCAGTGAATCCAATCCTAAATTCTCAAAAGGCTGCAATGGAAAATAGGGATACCAAATGTTCCGAATTAGTTTTGCTCCATGTTCCTCCCTGCCCGCGAAATGCATGGAAAAATATTGCAAAGAACTTGATAAGTTGGCCCCTTCACCAAAAGAGAAAATCATCTCAACTCCAAACTAGCCGGGCCGCAAAGGAGAAATCACCCAAGTAAGTTGCGTCACCATCATCGTTATACGGATGTGCCTAAAAGCCCGAGAATGTGGATTCATCAAAATTCGAGAGTGTGCCATAATAGTAAGATGAGTGATATGCTTACCACCTGTGTTCCTGATGCTCGAGAGACTACTATTCAAAAGCCAGACAAGGTTGAAAATGGGCCAACAAAGCTTTTTGATGGATCAAAATCTGTTGTGAATAATGTTGACTCTTACAGCCCGGCAGATGCTGTGCCTAGTGTTAAAAATGCAGATTATGCCATGAAGAACTCTGTCATCCATCTTCCTACACAGAAATCGGCTTTTCAGATGAGTGTCCATGAGGTATACTTGTTTCTTCCTTGGTCTATTCTGAAGAACAAGTGTTGACCAGTAATTTTCATTTGTTATGGTTTTTTGCTGTATTCAGATAATCAAGTGGTGACCCGTATTTCCTCTCACTATAGTTATAACTTTATTCTTGTTCTCCCTGTGGACTCTTAGGTTGCATCCTTGTACTTCTTAGTCATAAAAATATATTCCAATAAAGTGAGTATGGTGCATCGTAGACTATTGATCGACAACTCTTGTTTTTGTAGAAACTCTTTTTAATGGTGATTTTGCACATTGTATGTCAGTTTTCCTACATTTGACAGCTTGGGCTGATGGATACACATTTTAAAAGTGCCTTTTTTTTTTTCATAATTTACTCTGATCGTTCCATTTATATTTATGCTGGCTTAGTATGACTTTTTAGTATGTTCTGACATTATGATTCACATTGGAAGGATTATGTTGAACTGGATGATGATTTCTATCCAAATGGACTTGTGTCTAATCCATTGATAGAAAGCAGAGACAAGCTGGATAAGCCACTGGTGGATCGTAAGGAGACTGTTGCTGTTGAATCAGTTAAAGCAGCAGAGAAGCCCTCAATTTCTTCTGAGAAGTCCCTTTTCAGCTCTATATTAAACAAAAGTAGTGATGCAGAAACTTCTAGAACTCATGTTGCTGCTGAAAAGAATACCGCCTTTACCTTCCCAGTTGCACCAGTATCCAGCATGACTGTGCAGCCAGTTGGGCTTCCTTCTCTTGTTCCACTAAAGGAACTGAATGCTGCTCCTCCTGTGTTTAGTTTTGACTCAAAAGATGTCAAAAAGGCTCCACCCTTTACATTTTCTTCCTTGCCTCTGGCTGTTGGTGAATCTTTTGGCCTAAAATTTGGGGCTTTCTCAGAACCAAAACCAGAAAGTTCAAGCAGGTCAGTATCCACTTTTCAACATTTGATTAATTGTTTGGGAAATATTTGTTGTTTGATTATTCCATTCCTTTTGCCATGATTACACCTGTTCAATGTTTAAAATGCCTTTTGGATAATATATGGAATTGTGGTTGTTGAAGTGGTATTTAATTTTTCTATTAGGGCTGCTATTCCTTCAAAAAATCAAGGGATGAGATGGGATGTGGGAGGTTTCGGGTTCGAGTCTCGATATGGACAAAAAAGTAACAAAACATTTACCTATAAAAAAACACAAAAGGAGAATGAACATGAAGAAACTTTAGGCATCATCCTCCTAGTCATTATTGAAATTCAAATTGTCATCCCTTCCATCAACACTAAATTGTTTGGCCCTCTATCACCATGATTGATAACATACAGTATGCTCTATTTTAATATGATTTTTTATTAAATTAAATTGCAATCTTTGTATGTTTAGTCTTACCACATAGTCAAGGTATAAATCAAGTCACTATTTTAGACCTTATCCCAAAGTGATGACCTAGGCATTGCCTCTTGATTTCTCTGGTTTTAGTAACCAATTCTAGACCCTTATCCCTAGTCTACTAGAGGGGTCGAATCTTGAATATTGAATTGGAAGTCATCCTATGAGTTAATAGTGCAAATTGACTTCTTTTCATTTTCTTTTTTTTTGGTTCTTTCTTTCTGTTAATAACTTCATTAAGGATGGGGAAATAGTCAAAGCTTTTGATAAGAACATTGCTTCATGGACCGAGGATAAATTTTTCGGTGCTTCTAAAACCTTATCATCCATCTATGCTAGTCCAGAACCAATAACTCCTTGAGTTTATCAATTTCTTTTTATAATTGAACCCAAGTTGTAGGCCCTCTCTTCTTTTGCCTGAAAATCTTGGTTTGTTAGCTTCTTAAATGTATTAACCATTGAATTTCATGATCATCTTACTTCATGGCTATCTTCCCTGGAAGGACATTGCAATCTAGTCCCGCTTGATGATCCTATTGTTGTGAACATATATTCACCCCAAGGGAGATGGACAATTTTTTATTGTCATATGAAGTTACAATTGTTACTATGCATTTATTCTACAGTTTAACTTTTTTCCTTTCTGATAAATGGATCAAATGTTCCAAAATTTGCTTCAGTACTAATGTGATGTAATTTTTGGGGCCGTATCTAGTCTGCCATAATGGGGGAAATTAATTTGATTTTAACTTTCACCTGCTTTTGCAGTTTTGTCTCGGTTTCGCTTAAAACAGAAGGCTCCCAAAAGTACCAGAATCATCCCAAGCTGATACTAACAACATACAGAAGGCTGAAAATTCATCGAAAAAGCCAGAAACTTTATTTTCATCAGCTGTTTCAGCCTCAACATCAACTGCAGGCATGTTCTCCTTTGGTTCTCCTTCCAACAATGCTAATCAAAACAATGGATTAGTTACTCCAGTTCTCTGTGTTTACTTCCCAAGTCAATAACTTCAGTTCCAATACTTCAAATCAAAGTGTCTCCAACAGCTTTACCGGCAATCCTGCAACTGCAGCAAATGCTTCCACTCCTGCCACTGGCTCCACAACTAGCCACAGTAGCAGTCTCTCTGTATCAACTGCTGCCGCACCTTCATTTTCTGCACCATCCTTTTTCACATTTGGATCCTCTGTGGCTCCATTAACTTCAGCTTCTCCAGTTCTGGCAACTTCAGGTGTAGAATCTTACAGATAAAGACAATTCAACACCAAGAAGGAAACAACGCTTTGGCACGAACCAATGCTCCTTTTGGTGGCACATCTCCTGCAACTGCAAACACAGGAAATAGCATATTTGGGTCCTCAAATGCCACAATCAGTCTCTTAGTGGCACATCTTCCATATTTTCTGCCACAGGAAGTGGCATTTTGGCTTTAGTGGTACATCTTCTCTTCAACTGCTAATAACCAGACTTTTTAATTCCTGTTACTTTGGTGGCAGCAGTGGATCTTTGGTTTCTGCCCCAATATCATCATCTCCTGCTGGGACAGGGTTTACGTCCACTTCTCAGAGCATGCCCACTCAGTTCAGTTTGCCTGCTACATCTTCATCATTTGGGTGATCAAAGCAACTCAACTCCAGCAATTTATTTGGTTCTTCAATTCTAAACTGTTCGGATCGGGCAGTAGTTCTTCAGTTTCTTGCCTGGAGGCCAGCACTCCCATACTCCACCAGTGGCATTACCTCCGGCGTATTCAGTTCCAATTGGCAAACCACTAAATCTCCCATTTTGGTTCAAATACTAACTCCTGGCTCTCTTTTGGAGGATCAGGATCAGGATCCTCAGCTTCGGTTGCACCTATGGTTTTTGGTTCCTCTACCAATGCCTCATCAGCTTCCATATTCTCATTCATTTCGTCTGCTGGCACTGGCTCGTCGACATCCTTCCCCTCATCACAGCCTATTTTCGGTAACTCTAATTCTGTCTTCCCATTTGGTTCAAGTACAGGTAATCAGACTGTGGGATGGAATCATGAAGGACAGCATGGCCGAGGACACTGTAGTACATGCATCATCAACACCTCCACTTCCAGCACTTGGTCAACAATCAGTCATCTCCCCTTTGCCATCGACTGCCTTCATGTTTGTCTAACTGCCCTTCAGGGAGCTACTAATACTTTTCCACCGAAGCCAACCAAGTCCAGTCACACCGCAAAACCTTTCCCCTTTTCAGTCTTCTAGTAGTATAGATTTTAATGCTGCTGGTAGCTTCTCACTGGGAACTGGCGGCGGTGATAAGTCAAATCGGAGAATGATAAAAGTTAAATCCCGGCGGAAGAAGTAAAGACGACATCAAATGTTGTAGTAGTATTTGGTTTCCTATTCAGAGGCCTTTAGTTCTATAGGGTTTGATGGGCAAATTATTTTTATGTTGAGAGTTTCACTGCAGGGGCTTGCTTCTATATTTGATGAATAGGAAATTTCTTGGTGCTGGCAGAGGTGAATCACCCACTTAACGCCGCCCTGGAAGTCTGAGATACTGTCCTTCTTGGCTCATTTCACAAATTTTCGTTTTTCTTTTGGTTGGGTAAAATTCATGAATACAATGCAGGTATAAAGAACCGTCACAATTTTGAATGTCATTTTAGGGGACTTTATGAACACATTTGTATCGTATTTTAGTACCAATAGTAGTGGGTCTCATGATTTTAGGTTGGGCAATTGTGCTCTCTCTACCATGCTTTGTGTACCCTGTTTTGTAACATATAAAGAAACGGGTATGGATCTGTTATAAGAATGTGTATCTTTTTTTTTTCTTTTTTTTTTTTGACATTTTTTCACTTTGCATTACATAGTTATATTTTAGTATTTTGTTTCTCACAAATTTGTTTCAATTGGACTCGAACTATGGGTCCCTTTCCTTTCAATGCCGGAGCTAGGTCTTATATATTTGGTTGCTGCCCATGGTTTTGATTGTGAGGTTAGCTGATTGCATGTTTCATGGTGTGGCTTTCCCTCTTTGAAACCAGGTAGAAAATTGATGCGGCTGATTTCCTAATAATTTGAGAATTTAGAACAAAAACCTAGTCCTTTTCGAATTAAAGAAAAGGAATGTCATGTATTCCTTTGTGAGTTCATTGTTCCTCTCGCTTCTTTATTTCTTATTGACTCTCTTACTAAATATCTGTGCAGAACATGGCTCTGATAAGCTTCCCATACACCTCACTTAAGGAGGAAGCATGAGAGGTACATGATGCCTTTGGTTTATTGGGAGGGGTTGAGGTGGGAGGTCCTCGGTTGGCTGAGAGGGGTATTTAATAAGGGAACTGTAAGGGTTTTTCTGACAACAAGAATTTAGGGATTGTATCAAATTAGTATCAAAGCTGTGGGTTCTGGGTGTGATAGCAAAGAAGATGGAAGGGGGAAAGGTGGACAAAAATGGCTGAGGTTAAGGGAGAGTTGCAACGAGAAATGGGTTTCGTCCAAAGTGACCTATAGCGATTGGGCCCCTTGGGGAGGAATTTGGGAACATCATTAGAGAAGATATGGATTATGGATTATTGTTATAACACCTCTTTATATGGTAGAGACACATCACTTATTAGAGGTGTCTCTTCTACCGCTCTCTCAAACTCCAAAGCCAATTGATCTACTTTAGTGACAGAGAATTATACTTACTTGAGGCTCAAATAAATGTATGAATGAATTGGTTGCTACTCGCTTGTGTGGTGTTGTCGCTTGCGCCTACTTTATAATACCTCCTTTTCAAATAATAAAATAGCTATATATATTTATAATTTATAATTAATTAAATATAATAGTAAATTAAGTCACATCGCCTTCTCAAAAAACTATATTATTTTAATGTTTGATCGTTAATTCCACTTTAAATACACAGCTTAAGTCTCACACGTGCCACTTCATTAAATCGATACGCCTTTGAACTCCTTCAAATTGGCTGGACATCATGGTTTACTTCTTTTATTTTGCGAAAAGCTCAAATACTCTCAACATCCGAATTTCTCTCCGTTCAAAATATTAGGCTTCAAAAACAGAGCTTCTTCCTTACTTATAAAAGAAATGTGACAAAAATCTTCAAGACATGTATCATATTTAAATAATTTATTATTTATTTTTTAAAGTATTTTTATTTGATTATTTGTATATTTTATCAAATAATAATTTTGTTAGTTTTATATTTTATTACGCAGCTCAACCCCAAGAAGCAAGACATTGCTCGTAGTTGATCAATGATCAAAATTCTCTCATCAGTTCTAATTATTATTGATCTAATCTGTAGTTTGAGATCTGAATCTTGGTATCAATCGAGTTGATATGTCTACTATGTTATCATCCTGATACGAAGTTAGAAAGCAATAGTAAAACCAGCTTCTTTACAATCCTGCTGAGCTACGACAAATCTCCCAAGAATACAAGTAATGTCGATGCAAATATATGAGGCTGCCTAAGATGAAAAAGATATTAACGAATATGAGAATTGGTGAATATGTGATTTGTAATGATTCTCGAACAAGAAATTTCAAGAATTGCTAAATAGGAATAAAGTGAAGATTATAATTTGGAGTAATACGAATTTAACAATAGTGACGATTTAGATACACATGCTTGTTCCTTTTGCCTTTAGACATTACGCATCCAGAAATTGGAAATTATCGGATCAAAATTTATTAGGACATGTTATGAAAAGAGTGTCCTTTAAAGTAAAAGTGATAATTTTCCCAAAGACTTAGTAACATGATTTCTCTTCTACACATTACACTGCTATTTTATCAAATTGTACACTATCGTAAAGCTCATTTGGCTTACTTCAATTTCACTCTGACAAAGATTTCATTATTGTGAAGCTATTTGGGTTAAGAGGAAAATACTTTTCAATCAGCTAATGAAGGAACTAATGATTTGAAACATACTAAAGAGAGTCTGCAAGTCAAGTGAAACTAGTAATGAGCATGTATGACAATACTTATAAGACGATTTAACTAGAGCTGAAAGACAAAGACTTCATAATCATAAAAGATTACAAGATCAAATCAACAAAGATAGAACATTGGATACAAGTTTTTTTGAGTATCACATGTTGTTAGCTTTCTTGCAAGAATAATTTGGCATTTCAATGAAAGATCGGTAAAATTTGCGAAGAAAATAATGGAAATTTCTCTTCGTAAGATAATTGAAACGATCAATAGCTTTGATCCAATAATGAAATAACAATTCTCCCACGGATCTCGTGAAAAGGAAATTCATTATCATTATCTTAGTCACAAAATTCAAAATGAATTTATACTTATGCTAGTATGTGAAATAAAGACTGAGATTATTAAAAAAGTTAGAGAAGCAAAATATTTTTCATTATATTCGATTGTACACCGTATATAAGTCACGAAGAACAAATGTCTCTCACAATACACGCTGCATGTCTCTACAAGTCCGCTTAAGGTAGAAGAGTTCTTTTAGGATTTCTCTTGAAGGGAGACAATTTTAGGACAAGGATTATTTGATGAATTAATAAATGCTTTTGAAGAACACTTGAACTTATCTTAAGATTTAAGAGGCTTAAGGTTATGGGATAATTGCCGAATATGAAAGGAAAGCATAAAGGTGTACAAAAGATGTAAGAAATCCAAGAGCTTTCTACACACCACGCTGTTGTCATAAATTTTAATTCAGACTTTTGTGATATGTATAAAATTCTTGTCTAAAGGCTAAATCTTTTTTGAATTGTACAATGCATATAACATTGTTTCATCTTCTACAAAGCTGATAAAGCTCTGCAAGATAACGTAGTGCTGTCAATTCAGTTCTCCTATCGCTTACACGCCGAAAGCTCAAGTCGGCTGCGGCTGCAATAAGATTTGGCAAGCCCATAAAATTAAAGTCGCTAACTCCACTGTGAAAAACAAGAGATCAAACCAAGATATCTTGAAGGATGCTAAAAGTTTACTGTCGATATCATGTGGATTTGAATTTTATTCTAAGATTATTATTCGCAATATTTTATCCGCCATTAATGTAGAAAGAAGCAAAATGTTGCAAAGTAGCGACATGCTTATCGACAGCCATTATTACCATTGAAGACTATTTCTTTCTTTCGGTGACTATGTAAACCTGATTTGAATCCATGTATGATTACTGCTGGGTTAAAATCACGTATTTAAAATCGAACTCACATTTCAAGGGTGCGCATTATTTACAGCAGCAGTTGAAATATGAAAATGCTAAAATGGGGTTATATTACATTATCAACTTTAATCTTATGTAGTTGATTATTTTTTATATATACATTAAGCTATTTCTTTCACTCAATAGTAGATTTGAATAATTTCAAAAATATGAAGATATTTTTGGATTCTTTATTTGATTTTACACAAGTTACATATTACGACAGATGATTGTTTGAAGTCTCACGCTGACAGCTTCGAAAATTTTTGAGACATAAATATGGAATCTGATATCACGTGACAGCTTATTTCGAAATTAAAGCGATTGCAAGTTGGCCACTGCGCTTATAATTTCAAAAGAAGAATCGCTGCTGTAATTATTTGAAAACGATTTGATTCTGCTTCCAAATGTGATTACCGGCTATGCACACTAATGACCATACCAAGCATACTTGTCTCGCAGAGTTAAGCTTCTCAAAGCTGCTTAATCAAATCATACCTTCGATCAACGCTGGGCAAAGAATATTTAATTAATCCATATACCGCCTATCGAAAAACATACGCCAGAACAAATCGATTTTAATATGATGGACTGATCATTTATTCAAAAATGCTATAGAATAAACTTACAAGAAATTTTACGTGAATGTCAATATATTTGCTCAATAAAAATTTTTATTTTTTAACTTTTATATATATATTTATAATAGTCCAAAAATAGCCAAGGGCCCTATAAAGAAAGGGCCGGCCCTGCATGAAATCCACTGTTGATCATCATCGTCGCGATTTCTCATTTCAGGTTGATGACTTGGTTTATCTAAAACTTCTTCCTTATTGCCTCTTATCTTTTGCTCTCGCGAGTGAATGAAAAGCTGACTCCCTAAGTTTTATGGCCCATTTCAAATCATCCAACGTGTGGACAAAGTTGCTTACAATCTACAACTACCAGCCTCTCCCAACTTTAGCCTGTTGTAGAAATAAATAAGCCTCACCTTCGCGATGTGGAAGTCTCACTGGCGGGAAAGATCTACCAACTAATGAAGCTACCTGAAAGCCCTTTGTTTTGATTCAAAATCAATTTCCTTCTTTTCACCTCGAGGACAAGATGACTGTCCGACATAGGGTATTGATAAGCCTCTCATACACCTCACTTAGGAGGAAACATGTGAGGCACATCAGTGATGTCTTAGGTTTTATTGGGCACAGGGTTGAGGTGGGAGGTTCTCTGTTGGCTAAGGGGGGTATATTTAAGAATTTAGGGCAGTTTTGAAGTTAGACAGCAAAATTTTTAGGGAGGATTTTATAATAATTATATTAGGAAAAAGTAAAAACATTCTCTAAGACTTTTATTAGGAATGTTTGAACTTGTATTGAAGTTATCAAATGTTGATTCTTTCATCTTTTGTTGTCCAATTTTGTGATTAAAAACTGTATAATTTCTGAGTTCATCTACTAGTTTAATTTGTTTTTGTGACAAAACAAATGGATGCATATATTTACATTACCTTGTATTATAGGTTGTCCTTTCAGGTCCAACTCAAGCAGCAAAGGCATGTGATAAGGTTATGAGAGGTTCAAGGTGCAAGTCTCAAATGTACATTAAAAAAAGGGAAAAAAAAAACCTATTTATCTATTAAAATATTATTTATGTTGGGAATAAAATTGTAAGTAGTTCTAGTTCTTAATTGTAAGTTTTGAGAAAAACAGGAAATCCCAAGTTTGAATCTAATAATAGAGATTACAAACAATATAACGTAGTTTCTAATAAAGTAAAAATATATATATATATATATATATATATATATATATATATATATATATATATATATATATATATATATATATGTGTGTGTGTGTGTGTAAAGAACCTTATCTAGTTAAGAATTGATGAAGCTTAGATGTAAACAAATTTTATGTTGTATAAAATTAAACTGTTTGTTGAAAAAGTAATAGTTACATCTCATTGATTGACTGAGAACAAATGAAATAAGAAAACATTTGTTTGTCTTATGTTATGATGATTGGCACAACAAAGAAATAAGAATAGCGAAAAACATAAAATTTACAAAATCTACTTAAAAAAAAAAAAAAACTACTTAATGTATTTGTATGCTCTTCATTATTAATTGCAGATGAAAGATAACTAATGTAGACAAAATAATATATTAATTTGACGAAAGATCCGAATAAGAATAACTGAAACCTTCATTAATATAATATATTCATAGTAATTTTTCTTTACTAAAAAGTAGCATCATGTCATTAGTTTATTAGCAAAGTCTAAAAACCAAATTCTTGAAGCTAGCAATTTATAGACACATGAAACAGGTCATGTCTATCAGTATCGTAAAGAAATACTTTAACATTTCAAAAAAAAAAAGTAGAATATAGGAAAAATGGGTCTGGCTCAAAGCCACACAGCTTACTATATCAGAATTAAAATATTTAATTTTATAAAAAAAAAAAAGGTATGACCCATCGATTTGTAAGGTTGATTTTAAGATGGGTGAAAGGTAGTGTTTCACGCCCTTATATATATTTTATTAAGCCAGAATTATTTTAAAATATTTTTAAAACAATATTTTAATATCTTTGGTGAATAAAATGTTCTATATTTTAGTTTTCTAAACTATGTTTCAAAAATAATTTATATCTATGTTTATTTTAATCATTTTTGTATTTCGTACATTGTTTTTTAAAATAAGTGTAAGCAATAAAAACACCATTTTGTATGATATTTTGTGAAAACACCATTTTTTTTCTGTTGTTTTTCTCTGAAGAACAGGAAATTGTTTTTAACAACATAACGAAATATTTCCTAAGTTTTTACGTGTTTTTAATAATATTAAAAATTTTCTATTTTTCAGTTTTCAAATATTTCTTTTAGTTAAAAAAAATATTAAACTCTTTTCGGTGACTATTATCAAACACAACCTATGATACATAAATAATTTCTATATATGAAGCAATTTATTAATTTATTTTTTCTATTTTTCAGTTTTCAAATATTTCATTTATTATAAAAAATACTAAACTCTTTTCCAAAACAATTATCAAACACAACCTTTGATACATAAATCAATTTCTAAACATAAAGTAATTTAAGATTATATGTAAATTTTAAAAAATTAGGTATTAAATAGTTAAATAGAGCTTTACTCAAACGGAAAAATTATAGATACACCGGGAGACCGATAATCAAATTTAACAAAGTACATAACGTAATTATGGGCTAAAAGTTTTTGGCTATTTAAAAAAAAATTATAATTTCTGACATCGAAATTTTTTGTTGTCTTATATATTAGTAATCTATTATAATACTGAAACCCCAAATATAAAATTATGGCCCCTATACATGATACCATAACGCTCTAACTCTATATTAAAACGTTTAACTTATTAGCAAAATAATGAGTGAGGGAGGGTTCTCAAGTAAAGTCTTAAATTAAGACAATTTACTATATTATAACGAATTAAGACAATTTAATTGTTAGAAAATACTACAAATAAGAAAACTATTTTTGTAAAAAAAAAATTGTCTAGACACTTCTTCTTTATCTTATATATATATATATATAATATAGCATTGATTTTTAACTACAAAAAAATTAAACTTTAAAAAAAAAACTACAAAAAATTAACATAATATTTCAAATAATAAAACCAGAATTTGAAAATATTTTCCAAATATATATTTTTTTCCTTTCTTTCTTGTGCTCTACGAAAAGTCGAAAACTATCCGTTGTGGGGAAGCGGGGAACAGGACAGGTATAAATTGGGCCAGAGAGTGAGAAGCATAAGCTCTCTCTCTTCCACAGTTCCACTCCCGCGACGTATCTCTCAGGATTTGATTTCACTTCTCAACAATCAAGATCAAGAATGCCTCAAGGTTTGATTGTTCTCTCGATCGTCGTCCTCCGTCTTGTATCGTCTTCTTTTTGGAATTAGAGTGATTGTTGGATTTAGGGTTCGTTCTTGATCAAGTGGTTTCTGGTTTTCAAGAACCTAGGATTTGGTTTTGCTAATTTGGATCAAGAAATTAGTTCTTGTTATATTTGTGTCTGCGATCATGTCTATAGTTTTATTTTTCACTATTATTTTCAGATTGTTGCAGGTTTATGCCTTCCGATTCCCTTCAAAAAGACCCTCCTTGTAGGGTTCTTTCTTGTATCGAGGGTTTCCGTTAAAGAGACCTTTGGGTATTGAAGGATTTTTTTGGTGTCCAAGATTCAATTGTTTGATTGTAGCGCAATGGTTTGACCGTCTGATTTGTGATTCAACCCGCTGTGGCTGTGGCTGTGGCTGTGGCTGTTTATTGTTTCTTGTTTAAGATCCATTTGGAACTGAAGGATCGTATAATCTCTGATTTTGAGATCCGTTAATCATTGATTGGTGTTTATTTTAATGGAAACTTCTTGAAGGGGGTTTTACTGGTGTCCAAGATTCAATTATTTGATTGCAGTGCTCTGGTTTGACCATCTGATTTGTGAGTGAACCTGCTGTTGCCGTGTTTCATCTGTACTTCTTGTTTAAGATCCATTTGGAACTAAAGGATTGTGTAATCTCAGATTTTGAGATTCGTTTATCATCGTTTGGTGTTTATTTCATTGGAAACTTCTGGAAGGGGGTTTTCACTGGTGTCCAAGATTCAATTATTTGCTTGCAATGCTCTGCTTGACTTTCATTTGTAATTGAACTCGCTGTAGCTGTGTTTCGTCTCTACTTCTTATTTCTTGTTTCTTGTTTAAGATCCATTTGGAACCGAAGGATCCCATAATCTCAGACTTTGAGATCCGTTATTCATTGATCGGTGTTTATTTTAATGGAAACTTTTGGAAGTGTTTTCCCCTTGAAGGAGAGGATGATTTATTTGTCTGTATTTTATGTTACATACAGTGATGGATGTCAAAAGGATTCAATACAAACCTCCAGTGGGAGAAGGTGGAGGACATGGGAAGAGTGCTGCTTTGGTAGATATTGGCTTCAAGGGGAGGTGTACTCAAGAACCCATGCAGGGTTTGTGCATGGGGAAGTGCCAGCTTCACCAACTACGATTAGCGGGCGATCCCATCAGCAACTTCAATCAGCCGTTTCATGCAGCCAGGCCTAATTATAAGAAGTCATCTGTCTTAACAAGTGGAGGAGGTGGAACTACAAATAACGGTGATGGAACCCTGATCAAGAACCCTCTCCTTGAACCTAAGCAATCACTCTCCTTAATTAATGTAGGGTATGGCGCAGAGGAAAGTGGAATTGCAAAGCATTCACATAAAAATTCTGACCCTGAGCTCTCAAGGATCTTACCTTTCCTGACAAGCACAGGTGATGCAATTTCCTGTAGAAAGATACCCAGCAGAGTATGATACTGGGAATCTGCAATGATGGAGATAAGCATGAAAATTCTGACCCTGAGCCTCAAGATTCATCTTTTCTGACAAGCACGGGTGATGCAATTTCCCAGAAAGATACCCAGCAATGTATGATACTGCGAACCTGCAGTAATGGAGATAAGCTTGAAAATTCTGACCCTGAGCCCCAAGATTCATCTTTCCTGACAAGCACAGGTGATTTTCCTCTTCAAATTTTTTAATATCCTAATTTCTTTTTTCTTTTCTTAATTTTTGAAAGCATACTCTGAAGGTGCATGACATTAAAACTATCACTAATGAGATAAGCATGCTCAAGAGTCATATTTCCTGACTAGCTCAGGTGATGCAATTTCCCAGAAAGATAGCCAGCAAAGTATGATACTGGAAACCAGCAATAATGGAGATAAGCATGAAAATTCTGACCCTGAGCCTCAAGAGTCATCTTTCCTTGCAAGCTCAGGTGATGCACTTTCCCTTAAAGATAGCCAGCAAAGTATGATACTGGGAACCAGCAATAATGGAGATAAGCATGAAAATTCTGACCCTGAGCCTCAAGATTCATCTTCTTTCCTGACAAGCTCAGGTGATACAATTTCCCAGAAAGATACCCAGCAAAATATGATACTGGGAACCTGTATATTTAGAGCAGTACAATGCTTTTGAATCTATGGTTCATGGGAGGGATTCTCCAAGATAGCCCAGTTTGAAGGGCGCATAACAAGGTACTTGTTTTGTGTTCTGCTTAGAGATGCTTTATTTCATTTTATTTTCTTTTCCAATACAGCTATCAATTGTCTCTTTGGAAATTTGGTTTTTGCTGCCAGGCTGTTACTGGGATTGCACTTCCACAAGGCTCAGACAAGCTCTACACAGGAAGTGGAGATGGTGTTTTTCGGGTTTGGGATTGCCATACTGGACAGTGTGTTAGAGAGCTCAATCTTGGTAGTGAAATTGGGTGTTTAATTAGTGATGGCCCATGGATTTTTGTTGGATTGAGGAACCTTGTCAAGGTAAGTTGCAAGCATGGTTTATTCTTATTAAAAAAAGTTGCAAGCATGGTTTATACTAATCAAAAAAGCGTAAGCATGGTTTATTCCTAACCTTTTCACAGATTAGTTCAAGTGCAATGAGGTACAGTTCTCAATGGTGTTTCAGGCAGGATTTTTGTAGGTCTGGGAACACCTAGACTTTTCAGCTGAATACAGTCTCGAAGGACCAGAAGTTGGGCAAGTTTATGCTTTGGAGACATCGATAAAGATATGTTGCTGGCATGCAGGTAACTAGCTACTTTTTTCGACTGACTTGTTTTAATTTTCTTAATTATGTTTTCCTCTTCTGTTTGAAATTTATATATCATGTGCTGCATCCCCACCATTTGGGTCTTCTGCTTCTCTCTACATGATCATCTTATTCTCTTTATATTTCTCCAAACAAAATGCTTGCTTTTGTCTTCTCACTTCCTTTTTTGTAGGGATGAAGATATTGGCATGGAAAATACAATCCTGAAACCAACGTATTTCACCTGTCAACCTTGAAAGGTCACAGTTGTGGCGTGCTTCACCAGGTATGGACGGCAGTCTCTGTATTCTGGGTCATGGACACACAATTCGAAAGGTTAGTGATCAAGTTCTCTCTTCTTCCATGTTAATACCCTTGTTCGTGATGAGAAGCTTGTACAGCCAAGTTTCGCCTGATCACGCTTGATTGAGGTGTCAAAATTTTACTATTTCTACATATTTGATATATAAACTTCATTTCAATCTCACTCCTACTAGATTTGCAGAATAGAATGTGCAAGCATAGTAGCATATTGGTGTTTTTAATCCTGAAGGACAGAATTGACTAGGTTATGATACTAGATTTATATATCCTGATTCACATAGTCATGAACATTTCAATATGAACTATTTTACAGAACTCCTTGCTTATGCTAGTTTACTTAATTCTATTATTGTCCAATTGCTGTTTGTTTGATTATTTCTCAATGTGTGAAAGATCATTTATGTATTTATTTATTTATTATTTACTTTGCCTCCAGAGATGGGACCTAGACACATTGCAGTGTACTCATACACTAACCGGCCATAGTGCAGCCGTAACGTCTCTTCTTTGCTGGGAGAATTGTTTATTATCATGTTCATTGGACCAAACAATTAAGGTTTGTTTATTTTCTAGTTATATAATGTTTATTGGCCCCAAAACTATCAGCTGGCCATTATTTTCTGATTCTTCCTGTCAATGCAGGCTTGGGCTTATACTAAAAATGGTTGCTTGGAAGTCATCCATACACATAAGGAAGAACATGTATGTATTTTATCCTTCCTTGTTTGATATTTCTTTTTTCTTTTTTAAGTAGGTCTTACTCATGGGAATGGTACCTTTTAATGTCTGTGTTTATACAAGAGAATATAGCCATAGCTCAGGCACCAATACACTTTCGCCAAATATTTAGACCTTTGAAGAGCAGGGTTCCTGAGCCTGAGAAACATTTAGAGTGCCTTTGACAGTGATTCTACTCGAATTCGTGAATCACCTGTCTGTCAAGCATTTCTGCTTTTCATATTGTTAGAAGTGTTACCTGAATTTTGCCAAACACCTCATTTTTATTTTTTTATTTTCGAAAAACACTTGAGCACTGCTGCATGGCCTCTTAGTCCAAAAAATGGTGATGGAGCTGCTGATATTTAAAGGCCATTCCTTACTGTGGTGGGCTAATTGTGAATAAAATTTGTTTGTTTATATATAGGGTGTGCTTGCACTGTTTGGAATGCATGATGCAGACAACAAACCAATACTGTTCTGCTCTTGCTACGATAATAACTCTGTCCACTTATATGAATTACCACGGTAAGTATTGAATATCGTTTCCTTCATTTCTGATTCCTCTTGTTCAGTAACAGAAGCTTGGTTGTGGTTTGTCGCTCAATTAAATCCCATGTATTTATTGGTGTAGTTTTAGTCTGAGGGGCAAGATATTTGGAAAACAAGAAGTTACGAGGATGGAGTCAGGACCAGGGGGCCTATTTTTCACTAGCGATGGAGCTGGAGGGGTTGCGGTATGGAAGTGGCTTTCGCAAGCACAGACTGCTGAGAAAGCTGAGAGTATAGATTAGATTCTGTAGCAATAGAATGTTTAAATGGAGTGCCATTTATTATAAACATATGTATATATGAATAGAACAAAATTGTAAAATCATGATTTCATTCAATGGAAAAAAAAGGGTTTTATTCAATAGAGTTAGTTGTCTTGGGTTTATGTGATTGCCTTTTCTGTTATGAGTTTTAGACAAAAATATTTTATCTAAGAAAAATTCTAAAATTGGGCCAAACCAAATTAAAAGATAAACGAATGCCAGAATTGCCTATTTATGATTTTTTTTAAACAAATTATTTCGGTCTAAATCTCTTCTGTTATCCATTTTTGAATTGACACAAATGATGGAATGGAACTAAGGAAAGGAATGGCAGTTTTATAAAAGCAATTGGGTTTTGCCAATTGACTTTAATGGCCCTAATTTGGTTAAGAAGATTGCTTGTCTGTATACTGATTTATTCAATTGAAATCATCATCAAACCCAATTACTTTTTTTTTTTTTTTTTAATTTTTTATTTTAATTACAAAATCAATAATAATCACAAGTATATACCATTTATGATGACAATAGTTGAACTCTCAATAGGTTATAAAGTCAAAATGTTAATTTTAGAATAATGTTAGAAATTATCTAAAATGGCCTTAATAGAGTTATAAATTTAATTAAAAATTTTGGTGTTATACTCATTTACCTTTATTTTTTATTATTATTAAATGTATAAGTTAAAAAACTAAACAAACAAAGATTAGGTGTTGATAACTTTGTGAAAATATTAAAGTTTTGTTTAAAAAGTATTTTTAAAGAAGCTATAAATAATTTGATGCTTGATTGAAATAAATTTGCAAGCAATTTGAAATTTTCTTAATTTAATGTATTTTTAATATTTTCAAATATATATTAAAATAATTTCTATTCATACTTTATTTTCAAATCCATTCGTTATATCCATATTATTGCTTTTTAAATAAATCTAAAACAAGTGAAAATAATACTTTTATTTATTTTTATCATTTTAGCATTTATATATATTTCTGAAAAATAAATCTTAAAACTTCAGAAGATTTTTTAAGAATATTATTTAAAAATTTCTTGGTTTTTTTATTTAGTTTTTTATTCTTTGGGTTATTATATATAACAAATTCCCCATTTAAAAAAAAAAAAACATATGTGGCAGCTTTTGAGAATACATTTATCCCTTACAAACTTATATAACTTAAAAGGAATTTTAAGGTTTTTTAGACTGTTTGTGAATTTTGAAACTAATTATTCCTCAAACTTAATTATCTCAAAGGTATATGAATATTAATTTATTAATGTGATTTTTTTGCTATTAATGGCTTAAAATTATCGTTCTACATATTTTTATATCATTTTCTTATTATACTCACAATATTAATATCAAACACGTAGTTTTAATATCAAAACGTGATGTTCTTCGTGCCATCATTATGCCATTAACTCAATATTTGCTCATTTTTACGATTTTTAATGATTTTATTCTAATGCTTTTATTGATATATTAATAATTTGAATCAATAATTTTCTTTTTAAATTTAATTATTATGTATTATAAAATAGACTATTATAAAAATATCATATATTTAATTTACCATGACAAATCATCAAAATTGCTTTAAAAAAAAATTGAAGGGAAATAAAAATATTTGTAAAAAATGCAATTATGTACTACTACGCAGTTAAGGCGAAAAATAAAAGATAAAAACCATTCAAAAGAAAAATAAAAGACAAAAAAAGTATAACAAATATATTAGAAGTTACACTCAATTACAGAAATAATTAATAAATTTTATAAATAAAACCTAAAATATAGTGAAAAATAGATAAGAAAAATTGATGGATAAATCTGTAGAACTTTACTGAAACAAACGCCAGTCAAGAGTTAGGTTTTTTTTTATTTTCCTTAAAATAATATTATTTTCGGTAGAACTCGAAACCTCTTTTCGAGGAAAATGAAAAGATTTTGAAGGCGTAGTAGTTGCAGAGAGGTTTTGAAGATGTGGAGTAGAGTGAGGGAGGATGGAGGAAGATGGGTGGTTTTGCAGGACGTGTATGATGTCAAGCCTGGTTGCTGCTGTTACAGCTGCCGTTGCAGTTTAGTGGTAACCGCTTCGTCGGCCGTGGATTCTATGATACTCCGATCTCTCAAAGACCACTATCTCGAAGTTTCCAAAATGAGTCCTCCTCCGGTACTTTTTTTTTTTTTTTTTCCGATTTTCTGCTTATAAATCTGTTTCATTTTAGGGTTTTTAATTGTGTTTATGTTTTCTGGATTACAGAAGGTGAGCCCTCCGTCTCCGTTCTCCATTGTCAAAGGTTCGCTCGACGCCGATGGTCCTGTGCTGAAGCGAAGCTATGGCATTGAGGAAATTAATATTCGTGTGATGCGATTGGCTAACATTATACCTGGCAGCGATGAGGGGGATGACGAAATTAATCAGCTGTTTCTTCATGTCGACGTCTCCAAGCCTGGCCAGGAGGATTGCTTGCACTTTCTTTGTGGACTGTATCCGGACGCCGTGGGGATTCACTCCGTCTCCATGAGGCCGAAGCCCCAGCTCCAGTCTTCTGGCGATCTTGTGCCACCCACCCTATACAATGGTCCAGTTTTTGAGTAAGTCTCGTTGTATTCTCGCTGAAATGATTCTGAACTTCGTTAGTGAAGATGATGCATTATCTGAATATAGAATGAAAGTATGCAAAATCTAATAGCAAGCTTGTTAGAGTAAGATGGTGGATATGGATGGAGTCCATGAATATGCCCCGCCCCTTTTTCTCGGGCGTGATGACAACAAGAAAAAGTTTGGGGCTGAGGATATTGGATTGGAAAATTTTGAATCTTTTGGGCATTAAAATAGCCTGGATTTAGTAGAATTCATGATAGTCGGAATAATCAGAGAAATTGTTAAAATATAGATGAAAAATACGAAGTAGAGACCTCTTTATGGGATTTTTGTTGTTAAAGAAGACTTTTGTTTTTTACGGTAATAGGCTCCTAGGAGTTAATCATAGCAAGAAGAACAGCAGCTCATACTTCATTAGGATTTGGAAAAGAACTTCGTAAAATTTTTTATTTATAAAGATGTTATGGGAGTTCCTCAATTTGGTTCTACTAAGTAGTCAATCTCTACCTCTCCACCATTTTACAAGGATAATTGGGAGTTTGATTGTATCTGGATTCTACCTCAACTGATTGAGCCATCATTTCTGTGGTCACCTTCGCTTCTACTAAAGCTTCAAGATTCCTCTTTCCCATTCTTTTCTGGTTTGTCAGATGGAGACCCATTGTCTTTAAAAGAGAATTTTTGGAAGATTGTAGTTTTAATTGTTTAAGTCGACAACATTATTGTCACTGGAACTAATTTGTAAGGGATTGGTGGATTGAAGAAAAATCTAGTCAACATATTTGAAACTAGAATTTGTGAAGACTTAAATATTCCATTGATGTTGTGTTTGTTGATTCTAAAAATGGAATTATCATATCTCAACAAAGATACACACTTGATCTGCTTAAGGAAATTGGGATGTATACTCCAGTAGATCTAAATCACAGGAAGATAACAAAGATGAAAGGGTAAGAGATAGGAAGATATCATAAATTGGTGGAAAGCTGCTGTAATTGTCCCATACCACAGTAGGCATTGCTTATGGTTGTGCTAAGTGAATTGAGGCAGCCCCTCAGACATGTTATTTAGAAGCTGTTTACCAATTTTGAAATAAACAACAGCCATTACAGGGAAAGGGAAAGAGCTCTCTCCAACAATAAGCTGTTTCCTACTGATGCTAATTATGATGGTTCTGTATTGAGTGTCTACCTATGGATATTGTACATTCCTTGGAGGAAAATTACTGACTTGGTGAAGTAAAAAGCTGAATGTTGTAAGAAGTTTTAGTGCTGGGTCTGAATTTAGAGCAATGACATAAGTTATTTGTGAACCCTTATGGAAAATTAAGTAAATAAAAAAAAAATTAGAATAGAAAATAAAAGGACCTATTAGTGACTCCAACATTTTTTTTTTTATAAACATTGTTACCAAAAAGGTTTTCTTATTAGTTTGTTTCATTTAATTCTTGGCAAGCGGGGAATGCAAAGCATATTTTAGCTAGTTTGAGGGGGAGCATTGGAAAATTTATAGAATTATATGAAGCTGATTTACCTGACTCTCTGATTGTATTTCCTTTTTTCCCTGTTTCATATGGGATGTATTTTCCCCTGTTTTTCTTCTCTGATCTCATATATCCCTCTGTAAATCATGGACAATGTAGCGTCCCTAGAAATCAACATAAAATTGTAAACTTAATTTTTTTCCTTTTCAACTTCATGTAATATCTGATTAGAAACTCTATCATCTTTAGATACAATCTTGACCAAGTGATCTGAGCACCGGATTTTATGCCACTAAAAGGTGCAAGAGTCTTGTGAAAATCACGAATATTTGACCAGTCACTTTTAGTGCCCTATTTTTAAAATCTTCTACCTGTATGCCATCCTCTAGTTCTATCTAAGATTCTGCATCGAGCACATGATCACTAGTGCGAGTTTCCTGGTCCAAAGACATCTTTCCTTGGTGCCTCTAAATACATGTTCACATTCTTTACACTGATTCTTCTCTCCGACTATTCCAGCACTTCATCCATTTGTCCAAATTCTACCTCTTCAAATTTTTCATTTGCTAGATTGGCATTCTATCCTTACCATGGTATCTTTGTATAATGCACAAATCTTCTTCCCCTCAAAGTTTTTAGTATCCATTGCTCATAATGTCAAGTCTGCTTGCACTTGGAAAATATCTATGGTTGGTTTCCTCTTTGTAATTATATTTGTTGTCTATTAGCTTGCTTAGTTGGTCCTTTGTTGTTCTGAATTTCTAATTTAGTCTGGAATGAATTGGTTTGGCGCTGGCAGGGATCTGGACGAGAAGATGAGAGATGCATTTCACAGCTATGTAGAAGAGCGAGGCGTGAACGAGAATCTCTTTCCATTTCTTCAAGCATGGCTTTACGTGAGGGATCATCGGAATCTCATGCATTGGTTTAAAAGGGTTGGCACAATTATCAGTGAACCCAAGCCATCATCTAAAGATGATTAATATTCTATCTCATGGTTCCGGAGTTTTGGACAAAAATAGGTTTTAAAAAAAAAATTATTATTGATATGTTGAAAACCAAAATAAAGCCCTAATTAGTGTGTATGGGTTTATTTTGGCATACACAGTAATGTTGCAATCATTGATTACGGTATCGGCTTTTGCGAATGTTGGTCATTGACTATGTAATTAACTCAAAATATTTCAACTTTACATACGTAATCGTTTTGTGACATTGCTTTCTTTTTCAAATTATTTTGGTTTTTTTTTTTTTAATCTGTATTAGTTTAAGACGAGACTCATCGTTCTAGAGGTGATTTATTATTTATGTAAGTAGAGCTGTTGCATGCTTGCTATTAGGCTTAGACTAGACTTTGCTCATGTTTATGGGGGGACTTTCACTGCAACCTTCCACTTTTAGGACCCATTTGTTAAAAATGTTTCAAACAGTTTGATAAGAGTGATGTTTCTGCCACACAAGATTTTCAATTAAACCCATAGGGTCCTAAGAGGATTTAAACAAGTGATTAGGGTAAATCTCAAGGTCTTAAACCAATTGAGTTACCCTTCATGATCAAACATATTTTACACCATTTTTTGTGTGCATCTCAATTAAACCGGTGATGCCAAGGACTCGAATGGATGATAAGGGTAAATTCTAAGGTTTTAAACTAATTCAGCTACCCTACACGATCAAACATATTTTACACATTTTTTTGTGTGCACCTCTCAATTAAAACAAATATAGCAAAGGGACTCAAATAGGTGGGACATAGGTAAATTTAAAGAGGGCTTAAAACAAAGTGATTAGGTCAATCTCAAGCGTTCCAAACCACCGGAGCTACCTTTTATGATCAAACATATTTTATACCATTTTTTGTGTGTATCTCAACTAATCCGGTGGGGCCAAGGACTCTAACGTGATTAGTGGTAAATCCCAGCATCTAGGCCAATTGAAAGCTACCTTATACGATCAAACATATTTTACACATTTTTTTGTGTGCATCTCAATTAAACAGGTAGGGCTAAGGACTCGAATAGGTGATTAGGGTAAATTCTAAAGAGGACTTAAACAAGTGATTAGGGTCAATCTCAAGGTCTAAAACCAATTGAGCTACCTTTTATGATCAAACATATTTTATACCGCTATTTTTTTGCAGGTATCTCAACTAATCCCTATAAATAAGGACTCGACCAAAGGACAGTAGAATCCCAAGGTCTTAAAGCCAATTGAGCTACCTATACGATCAAAACATATTTTATACATTTTTTTGTGTGCATCTCAATTAAACATGGTGGGCCAAGGACCCTAATAGTGATTAGGGTAAATTCTAAAGAGGACTTAAACAAGTGATTAGGGTCAATCTCAAGGTCTAAAACCAATTGAGCTACCTTTCATGATCAAACATATTTTATACCATTTTTTGTGTGTATCTCAACTAATCCGGTGGGGCCAAGGACTCGAACAGGTGATTAGGGTAAATCCCAAGGTCTTAGGCCAATTGAGCTACCTTATACGATCAAACATATTTTACACATTTTTTTGTGTGCATCTCAATTAAACAGGTAGGGCTAAGGACTCGAATAGGTGATTAGGGTAAATTCTAAAGAGGACTTAAACAAGTGATTAGGGCCACCCAAGGCCCAAACCAATTGAGCTACCTTTTCATGATCAAACATATTTTATACCATCCATTTTATCTCTAACTAAACCTAGAGGGCTAAGAAACCCAACAGTGATTAGGTAAACTTATTGGCTTTCCAAGCTTGACTGAGAAATACCTTATACGATCAAAACATATTTTACACATTTTTTGCAACATCTCAATTAAATGTAGTGCCATGACTCGAATAGTGATTCAAAAATTCTAAAGAGGATTTAAACGCTGATTATACCAATTCAGTGTCTAAAACCAATTGAGCTATCTTTCATGATCAAACATATTTTATTCCATTTTTTGTGTGCATCTCAATTAAACCGGTGGGACCAAGGACTCGAACGGGTGATTAGGGTAAACCCGCGGCCTTAAGCCACCGAAATTATCTTTACACGATCAAAAACATATTTTATATAGTTCTTTGCGTGGCATCTCGATTAAATAGGTAGGGCCAATGACTCAAATAGGTGATTAGGGTAAATTCTAAGGTCTTAAATCGACTGAGCTATCTTTCACGATCAAACAAATTTTACACCTTTTTTTGTGCGCATCTCAATTAAACTTGTAGGGCCAAGAACTCTAATAGGTGATTAGGGTAAATCCCAAGGTCTTAGACCAAATGATCTATATGATCAATCATATTTTAAATATTTTTTGTGCTTAATTAAACCTATAGGGCCCTAGAACATGTGATCAGAGGGAACTAGGCTACCTCACGAGTCACGAATTTCAAAAAACATATTTTAAACCTTTTTTTTACATCAAATATATTTTAAACCTTAAAAACACTTTTAAATATTTTTAAACTAAAAATATATATTGGACCTTGTTTTGGAGAACACCTTTAAAACTTTAGAAAAATGATTAGGTTGCTTTTAAAATAAAATAGAAAACTAATTACAAATTTTTAAATATTTATAAAAATACTCTTAAATGTTTCTTTCTCAAAACTTAAATTATTTTTCAAAATATTGTTATGACCATGGAAAAATATCTTTAGATTTTAAATGATATAAATATTAATAAATGTTTTAATAATATGTAAGAAAATTTTGAAATATATTCTATTAAATGTCATCCTTAAATACAAATCAATAATCTAAGACTTTTTATTTATTTTCATTATTAAGACTATTTTATTTTAATTTTAAATTCACTTAAAGCTTCGCTTTAGAATGAGATTAGTAATGAAAAGACTCGTTTGATTAGATTGTTTGTTTTTTTATTTCATACTAAATATAATTTTTTTAGTTTAATATCAATAAGATTTCTATTAATATTATGATAAATCATATTTTAACATTTAATAAATAGTGATTGCTATCTCCTATGGTAAGGCCACATTTATTTCTTTAAGACGATTTTTTAATGTGTAGTGCTTAAATATTTTTATTTTCTATTTAAATAAAAATACAATAATTAATCATGAAAATTGCAAAAGCAAACAAACAATTTCTTAAAGAAAATCCAAAACAAACGCCACATAAGTGTTTTTCTTATATTTATTCCGTTTGCAAATTAAGTTATAGTATTTTATTCTTATAAGAGTTCAAAAACTTTCATCATCTCATCAGTTCACCACATAGCCTAAGCTCAAGGGTGATTAAGAGTGTTTTTTTCAAAGCCTAAATACTTTAGTTATAATATAGTAAATTTACTAAAATGTCTCCACAAAGACTTGAATCCGAGACCCTTCTTCCCCATGTCATTGCCTTCTTGAAAGATTAAAACGTTCTACCATATAAATTAAACATTATAGTTGATTAAAAGTGTTTTTAAAAACTTATAATCCTTCATCAATTTTTAGTGCAGATGTGAATTAATCCGGTGTAAAAAAAACAACATTTCTTTTTAATATATCAATCATGTAAATATTTATAATAAGAAGGGAACTTTTGTTTTTCAACACATAACAAGGGTGTTTGAGAGGCTGCTTCTGTCTAGTTCGTACACTTCTCCCCAATTCCTATCTCAGATTCAATGGATTTCCTGACTCCTCCACCCTTGGATTTCCTGACTCCTCCGCCCTTTGATGTAAAAACCCACTTGTTTCCTCTTTCACTTTCTCTCAATTCGATCTTCCTACTGTTTCTTGAAATCGCCCCCCAATTTTGCCATTTTCTCTGGTCTATACTCCATGGTTAGCTTCTAGCTCTTATATTTCTCCTTGTTTTGCAGCAAGAGGATGATGAGATGCTTGTCCCGCACACCGACTTCGCTGCTGACGGTCCTCAGCCCATGGAAGGTACTGCTCCTCATGCTGATTATTCTTTCTCTTTTTCTTTTTTTTTTGTTTTGCTTTCTTGTTTGTTTCCTAGGAAACGAAAGCAAGTGAAATCTAAGAAAAAGGGTGGAAATCGAAATTATAAGGTCTTGATGGTTTTGATTTGAGAAACAATTGCCTCCAAGGCAGTGGCTTTTCGTGTTTGGATGGCGGCAGAACTTAGCGGTTCATAAGAAAATCGAAATCGATTTTCGTTTCTGCCACCGGTTCCACACCTAGCCACAATAGCAGCAGTCTCTCTCTGTATCAATTTTCTGCACCATCCTTTTTCACAATTGGATCCTCTGTGGCTCCATTAACTTCAGCTTCTCCAGTTCTGGCAACTTCAGGTGTAGAATCTACAGATAAAGATACCAACACCAAGAAGGAAACAACGTTTGGCAATCTAACCAATGCTCCTTTTGGTGGCACATCTCCTGCAACTGCAAACACAGGAAATAGCATATTTGGGTCCTCAAATGCTAATAACCAGTCTCTTGGTGGCACATCTTCCATATTTTCAAGCACAGGAAGTGGCATTTTTGGCTTCAGTGGTACATCTTCTTCAACTGCTAATAACCAGACTTTTGGCCCCATTGCTTTTGGTGGCAGCAGTGGATCTTTGGTTTCTGCCCCAATATTATCATCTCCTGCTGGGACAGGGTGTGCGTCCACTTCCTCAGAAGTGCTTCTCCACTGCCCGGCTTGCCTACATCTTCATCATTTGGGGTGACTGGTGCTGCACCTGTCAACTCCAGCAATTCTCTATTTGGTTCTTCGACACCTTCTAAACTGTTCGGATCGAGCAGTAGTTCTTCAGTTTCCTTGCCTGAGGCCAGCACCTCTAGTAGCTCCACCAGTGGCCTTACCTCCGGCGTATTCAGTTCCAATTGGCAAACCACTAAATCTCCCATTTTTGGTTCAACATCGACACCTTCTAAATTGTTCGGATCGAGTATTAGTTCTTCAGTTTCCTTGCCTGAGGCCAGCACCTCTAGTAGCTCCACCAGTGGCATTACTCCGCGAGATTCGGGGCCCACCAAACCTAAATCTCCCATTTTTGGTTCAACATCGACACCTTCTAAACTGTTCGGATCGAGCAGTAGTTCTTCAGTTTCCTTGCCCGAGGCCAGCACCTCTAGTAGCTCCACCAGTGGCATTACCTCCGACGTAATCAGTTCCAATTGGCAAACCACTAAATCTCCCATTTTTGGTTCAACATCGACACCTTCTAAATTGTTCGGATCGAGTATTAGTTCTTCGCTCCTTGCTCGAGGTCAAGACTTAGTAGCTCCACCAGCGGGCACAATACTCTCCGGCCAGATTCCGCCCAATCGGCAAACCACTAAATCTCCCAATTTTTTGGGTTCAACATCGATGACCTTCTAAACTGCTCGGATCGAGCAAGAGTTCTTCGGGGCTTTCCTTTGCCTCGAGGCTTCAGTGACTTCTAAGAGCTCCACCAGCATTACTCTCCACGTGATTCGCCCAATTGGCAAACCACTAAATCTCCCATTTTGGCTTCAACATCGACACCTTCTCTAAACCTGCTCGGATCGAGCAAGAGTTCTTCGGGGCTTCCTTGCCCGGAGGTCGCTGACTCCTGGGTGAGATGCTCCAATTCAGCTGGGCATTACCTCCGACAGAATCGCTCCAATTGGCAAACCAATTAAATCTCCCATTTGGTTCAACATCGATCTTCTAAAAACTGTTCTGACGAGCATTAGTTCTTCGCCTTGCTTGAGGCTCAAGACTCTAGTAGCTCCACTGGGGCATTGCCTCCACAGATTCAGCCTCCAATTACAAACCACTAAATCTCCATTTTTGGCTCAACATCGACACCTTCTAAACTCCAAGCTCTACCGAGCAAAGAGTTCTCAGCCTCTTCTCACTCGAGGCCGCACCTCTGGTGAGCTCCACCGCGGGCATTACCCTCCGACGTAATCGGCTCCAATTGGCAAACCACTAAATTCCATTTTTGGTTCAACATCGACACCTCTCTAAATTGTTCTGATCGAGCATTAGTTCTTCGCTCTCGCTTGAGGTCAAGACTCTCTTGGGGTAGAAAGCCCACCAAGTGGCATTACCGCGTATTCGGCCCAATTGGCAAACCACTAAATCTCCCATTTTGGGTTCAACATCGACACTTCTAAACCGTTTCGGACGAGTATTAGTTCTTTCGGGCTCTACCGAGGCCAAAGACTTAGTAGCTCCACCAGTTGGCATTACCTCCCACTGTGATTCGTAAGGCCCAATTGGCAAACCACTAAATCTCCCATTTTTGGTTCAACATCGACACCTTCTAAACCTGCTCTGACGAGTATTAGTTCTTCGCTTTCTCGTCGTAGGCTGGGGCACTCTAGTAGTCTGTACCAGCTGGCATTACCTCCGGCAGATTCAAGCACTGTAATCATGTTCACTAAATCTCCCATTTTTGGTTCAACATCGATGACCTTCTAAATTTTCTTTATCGGTATTAGTCTTTCGCTTCTCTACTCAGAGGCCAAAGACTCTAAGAGGGGCTCCACTGGGGGTTGGCATTACCTCCTCCCACAGATTCGCTCCAATCGCAAACCACTAAATCTCCCATTTTAAGCCCAACATCGCATGAATTCTCTAAACCTGTCGGATCGAGCAAAGAGTTCTTCGGCCTCGGCTCGAGGCCACACTGGTAGTCTACCTCAGCTGGCATTACCCGACGCAATCGGCCCAATCGTAAACCATCAAATCTCCCATTTTTTTGCTCAACATCGACACCTTCTAAATCGTTCTGATCGAGTATTAGTTCTTCGGGGCCTCGCCAGGTCGCTGACTTAAGAGTTCCACCCCAAGGGCACACTCTGCTGATGGCTCTAACTTTGCAAACCACTAAATCTCCATTTTAAGCCTTCAACACTCACACCTTCTAGAACCTGCTCGGATCGAGTATTAGTTCTTCGCTCTCGGGCCTCGAGGCCAAGACTCTGGGCATCCCACCAAGGGCATACCTCCCACAGATTCGGGGCCCAATCGGCAAACCACTAAATTCCATTTTTGGTTCAACATCGACACCTTCTAAACTGTTCGGATCGAGTATTAGTTCTTCGCTCTCTCGCCTCGAGGCCAGCGACCTCAAAGAGGCTCCACCGCTGGCATTACCTCCGGCCAGATTCGGGCCCAATTGGCAAACCACTAAATCTCCCAATTTTGGTTCAACATCGACACCTTCTAAACTGTTTCCGGACGAGTATTGCTCTTCGCTTCTCGCTCGAGGCCAAGACTCTAGTGGGCCCCACCGCAGCATTACCCTGCTGTGATTCGCCCAATTGGCAAAACCACTAAATCTCCCAATTTGGTTCAACATCGACACCTTCTAAACTCGTCGGACGAAGCGTAGTTCTTCGGGCCGCCTTCTCGTCGAGGCCGCGACTTAAGAATGCTCCACTAAGCAGAATATTACTCTCCTGCCAGATCTGGGCCCAATTGGCAACCAATTAAATCTCCCATTTTCGTTCAACATCGACACCTTCTAAACCTGCTCTGATCGACAAGAGTTCTTCAGTCTTCGCTCAGAGGCCAAGACCTCTAGTAGCTCCACCATGGCATTACCTCCGACGTGATCTGGCTCCAATTGATAAACCACTAAATCTCCATTTTTGGTTCTAATATCGATTATCTTCTAAATTGTTCTGACGAGTATTAGTTCTTCGGCTCTTCTCACAGGTCAAAGACTCTAAGAGCTCCACCTCGCTGGCATTGATCTCACAGATCTTGGGCTCCAATTGGCAAACCACTAAATCTCCCATTTTGGTTCAACACTGACACCTTCTAAACTCGGTTTCTGACGAGTATTAGTTCTCTTCGCCTTCTCGTCGAGGCCAAAGACTCTTAGGCCCACCAAAGGCATTGCCTCCCACAGATTCGCCCACTGGCAAAACCACTAAATCTCCCATTTTTGGTTCAACATCGACATTCCTTCTAAAATCGTCTCTGACTGAGCATTAGTTCTTCACTCGCCCTCGAGGCCAAGACTCTAGTAGCTCCACTGCTGGCATTACCTCCTACAGATTGGCCCAATTGGCAAACCACTAAATCTCCCACTTCGTTCAACATCGACACCTTCTAAATCGTCGTGACGAAAGTATTAGTTCTTCGCTTCTCGCTCGAGGCCGAAGACTCCTGGGGAGTCTTACCCGCAGAATACCTCCCACAGATTCGGGCCCAATCGCAAACCACTAAATCTCCCAATTTTGGTTCAACACGATGACCTTCTAAACTGGTTTCGGATCGAGCAAAGAGTTCTTCGCCTTTGCCTCGAGGCCGCACTTCAGAGTCTACCAAGCATTACTCCCGCTGATTCGGGCTCCAATCGCAAAACCACTAAATTTGTATTTTTGGTTCAACATCGACACCTTCTAAACCGCTCTGATCGAAAGCAAGAGGTTCTCGCTTCCTCAGCCTGAGGCCAAGACTCAGAGCTCCACCGCTGGCATTACCCGACGTGACCTACTCCACCGGGCAAACCACTAAATCTCCCATTTTCGTTCAACATCGACACCTTCTAAATTGTTCTGGATCGAAAGAAGTTCTTCGCTTCTCGCTCGAGGTCAAGACTAAGAGCTCCACTAAAGGGCAGCATTACTCCGGCGATTCGGGCCCAATTGGCAAACCACTAAATCTCCCATTTTGGTCTAACATCGATACCTCTCTTAAAACTCGTTTCGGGACGAGTATTAGTTCTTCGGGGCTTCTCGTCTCTCAGCCGCACTTTGGGCAATAGCCCTCCACTCAAGGTACTACTTCTCACGTATTCGGGCCCAATACCTGGCAAACCACTAAATCTCCCATTTTTGGTTCAACATCGACACCTTCTAAACTGTTCGGATCGAGTATTAGTTCTTCAGCTCGGGCTCGAGGCCAAGACTCTAGTAGCTCCACTTACAAATACTCCGCCAGAGATTCGGGCCCAAATTGGCAAAAACCACTAAATCTCCAATTTGGTTTGAAACATCGGCACCTTCTAAACTCCGTTTCGACGAGTATTAGTTCTTCAGCTTCTCGGGTCAGGCCAAGACTCTAGCTCCACTGGCATTACCTCCCACAGATTCGCCCAATTGGCAAACCACTAAATCTCCCAATTCAAGGTTCAACATCGACACCTTCTAAACCTGCTCGGATCGAAAGCAAGAAGTTCTTCGCCTCTTGCTCGAGGCCAAGACTTAAAGAGTTCACCATGGCATTACTTCCTGCACTGGGCTCCAATTGGCAAACCACTAAATCTCCCATTTTTGGTTCAACATCGACACCTTCTAAACTCCGTTTCCTGGACGAAAGCAAGAGTTCTTCGCCTCTCGGGTCGAGGCCAAGACCTCTAAGAGTTCTGGCCTGGCAGATTACCTCCGCCAGATTCGGGCCCAATTGCAAACCACTAAATCTCCCATTTGGGTTCAACATCGACACCTTCTAAACCGTGCCTTGATCGGGGCAAAGAGTTCTTCGCTCTCGTCGAGGCCGCACCTTTATTAGCCTACTAAAGCGGCATTACCTCCTACTATTCGCCTAATTGGCAAACCACTAAATCTCCCATTTTTGGTTCAACATCAACTCCTGGGTTTTCTTTTGGAGGATCAGGATCAGGATCCCCTTTGCCATCATCGACTGCCTACATGTTGTCTAATACTCTCTTCAGAGCTAATACTTTCCAACTCGGCCAACCAAGTCCAAGAGGTACATTTTAATGTCACTGGAGCTTCTTACTGAAACTCAATGCTCCTGGTAAGTCAAATCGGAGAATGATAAAAGCAAACCTTGGCTAAGAATTAAAGACATGCGAAATGTTGTAGTAGTATTTGTTTTCCTTTTCAGAGGCCTTTAGTTCTATAGAGTTTGAATAGGAATTGTGCTATATCCACCATGTTTTGTAACACATAAAGAAACTGGTATGGATCTTTTTCTTTTTTTTGATAACCGTGAATATAATAAATCTTGTCTCTGACCTCGACTAATCTTATAGACTTGAAGTTACCAGCTGATAAAGACTCGAGTCTCCTCAAATATAGGACTCAAATGCGTAATCACTGGGTTAAACCCTAAGACTTTGAATCAACTTAGCTACCCCTCAGGTTTAATAACAATGATTAAGAATGAATATCTGTTTGATTGCCATCACTCGAGATTTCTCTCATTGGGAAACCTTTGTGTTTTGCTGCACATGGTTTTTTTTGTGTTACTGGCGATTTCAATCATGTTTGTGAGGTTGGTTGATTACATGTTATTGACTCTCTTATCATATATTTGGGCTGGGCAGAGCAGGGTTCTTCTCTCTCTTCTCGTAGCATTTTCTTCCTTCCTGAATACTAATTTTAATTTTGAGGTCATTATCTGATTTTGTTATAATTTTATTATAAAAGTAAAATATTCGTTAAGATTCTTATTGAGCATGTTTGAATTGAAGATAAATGTTATTAATATTGTCTTGTATAGTCCTATCTTGTGATTAAAATCGTCTAATTTCCTGGTAAATTTAATATTTGAGGTAAGTAGAGAACATTCTTTTAGTAAGTGGTAGTCAGCAGTGAGTCTTAAGAGAGAAAGGAAATAATTTAACCTTGTCTGGTTAAGAATTGACATAGAAAATGCTTAATTGTCAAAAAAAAAAAAAAAATAATTGTTTATTGAAGTGGTGGTATTTACAAATGAATTTACTGTTCGTCCATACTATATATGAAAGGCATGTATTTTTTTGGGGAATTGCCCCTTTTGTTTCAATTTTTTGGAACCATTTAACCCTTTTTTTGTTTATATGTTTACAATAACACCACTTTTATTAATATGGTTTTATGTTTATAATGAATATTGACATATGAAGGGTAAGGGGGTGATATTGAATCATGAAACAAAAGAATGAGAAATTAAGGGTCTCTTTGGTTAATTTTGAAAACTATTTTTTATTCTCAAAAACAATGAGAACGAGGTAAATAAAGAGAACGTGTTTGATTATCAGTTTTTTGAGTTATGAAAAACATAAAAAACACTAAATTTAAAAAATAAAAACAATTTTCGGAGGCAATAACCAAACAGGCCCGAAGGTAGCCTTCAACCTTCTTAAGTCCACTTTCTTCTTCCTTGTAAAATAAAACTCATATTCTTTATGTTTAAGATATTTAAAACAATGGCACTTCGACTCCCCTCTTGCAAAAGCCATCTATTCGTTTATGGAAACCTTAAGGTCAAAGCCCTCTTACTTCCATCAACAATTTTGATTGACTCGACCCGACCTAACCCTCAAAATCCTCATTACCCCTCCTATCCCCGTTCCTTCATCGGTCATTAACAACCAATGAAATTAAACCCAAAAACAAGAAGACCAATCACCTCTCCAATGTTAAATACACCAATTATTTTTTTTCTAATATCATAAAATTATTCATAAAAGATTAAAAAAAAAATTATAGGTTCTATTTCCCTATGCAAGTCACAAAGATCTAGGTTTCACTAGAGTTACTCTATTGGGATAGAGACTAAGGTCAAGGCTTGCTTTTTTTCACTTAACGCCGAATTAACTTTTTCGGAAATTAACGCCGACAAAGACTTAATAAAGATTAAGATGCTGCTTGCTTTTTAACATTGCAGAAATGAAGAGACATAACTAAATGCATTATTTGTGCCTACGCCCCACCTCGCTCTTAATGACATATGTTTAATTTAATTTTAATCTGCTTTAATGGGTTTGAGCTTTATTTTTCTCAAACTGACACGCTCGTGATTACATCAGAAAACTCTCGGTAAAATTCGAATTTTCAAAAATGGCAAAATGTTAATAAAAATAATAAATCGCTTATAAGCGTTCAGCAAGCTTTGTAAAATTTCAGATCTCGATAACGAAACTGGACAAGGCCAAGTAATTGCCTCATTAAATCTAGCGACCCAAAAGCTCACACTCCGAGACAAACTGAAATTTTTTCGCTTCGCGATAGCTACAAATGACATGATGTAGATTTGTTTCGATTTTCGCTAGAACTTAATCTCGAATAAAGAATACGAACTTATATATCCAAAATAATAATAATAGTCTCCGTCCCGATTATATTTTAAAATATTTTATTATTTGGCTTTATACTTAATATAAATAATAATTATTATTATGATGTTTTTTAATAAATAATTTATAAAATTCATAATATTTTTATTTTTATTAAAATATTAATTTTAATATAATAAAATAAAAAGCAAATATAAACAAATTAAATTTAAAATAAAACAAAAATAGGGAACAAACACAGCTGTAATTTTCTCATCTCCGCCCGTCCTGTTTAATTTTTTAAATGAGAATAAGCTCGGTAATTGAAAACGAGCCTGCCCGATGGATCATCAGTCCCGAAACCCTCTCATCGCCATCCATAAGAAACAGATATCACAAATTTCTTCTTTTATTGCACAACGATCAGTTTTTCTTATTTTTACGGAAAATGACTTTTTCTCGAATGTAAGTTCAACATTTTCACTTTTCTATTCGTGAACTTTTTAAAAAATTTCAAGAATAAACACTTAAAATTTTAAAAACAAACAGTTTTAATAACACGAAAGTTCGAATACAAGATTAAGCTCAAAAACAAACGCCACCTGCCGAAGCTCTGTGAGTTTTTTGGCCTTGCGATTCGAAGTTTTCTTTGGCCATTGTTTTTCTATTAATGGTGAGCTAGCTTTTGGTCGCTAATGACCTAAAATCACGCCTCTAAAGCTTTTTTCCTATGTTTTTCAATTAAGTGGTTGTTCCACATAAATTTATGTTTTAATTATTGCTTGCTTCACTCGCCTTATCATAAAGATGTCAGCTTTTATCGATTTTCATCGACTTGTTACGACTATGGCACTACTACAGCGATTCATACGATAAAGAATCAGATTTGACAAATGTAGACATAAATTCAAATCAAGGCCACAATACGCCGCATAACCGAAATCTTACGAATTATAAGAATCATGCACTTTCAAAGATACGCTTGGCGCCGAATCATCAGGTTAGTGCTAGTATCGGTAATCGGTTCTCGAATGCTCGCCGGGCTCGCTCGGTGCTCTGGCCGAGCTTGGCTCAGAAGCCTACCGCTGCCTCGGTTTCAAAATTGCAGCTGCTTAACGGCTCGAGCCCGAGCCCGGTTCCTCGCTTCAACCGGTACTCAAACGAGCCTATCATAAAACGACGTCGTTTAGCATTTTCTTTTTTTAAATAAATTATCAGTGCAAAACGACGTCGTTTTGCACTGCAATACCAATATATAGAAAAAAAAACCCTAAACCACAAATTCGGTCACTCTCCATCGTTCGACGTCCAGACCTCGACCCCACTCTCCAGACGGCCAGACCTCGACTGGACTGCCGGCCCTGCTCGTCGTCCCCGACTTCCTCTCGCCCCGACACGGCGACGCCGTCGACTACATCTCGACCCAAATCGATCTGCCTCTCTCCCAACGCGGCGACGTCGACTGCAAGTCTGCATCTCAACCTTTCTCCCTACGCTGCAACGCCGACTGCGCTCATCACGATTTTCTCGGCTCCATATATTGGAACCGAGGACGAGGCAGAGGAGTACGAGGATGCGAAGATAGAGTTGGGTCCTCAGTGTTCTCTCAAAGAACAGCTTGAGAAGGATAAGGTTTGTTTTTTCTTAATTTTTTGTTGATTCAACTTATTTTTAGTCCTTTGACATTTTGTTTATTTTTTTCGTGATGTTTGAGGATTTAGGATGATGAGAGCTTGAGGAGGTGGAAGGAACAGCTTCTTGGCAGTGTGGATTTGAATTCTGTTGGAGGTAATGTTCTTTCTTCTCCATTTTTCCCTTGAAGTCTGTTTGGTCGCCGAGAAAACAGAGACAAATAAGTAAAAAATGTGATCTTTCAACCATCATGTTGACCCTTTTTTCCTCCTAATTCCTGTACTATCATATTTTCCACATTTTTCTGTGAAGGCTCAGAAGAAGGAAGGCTGGAAGATAGCAGAGGGATGAATTTGGAACATCCTTTGGGACAGAAAGTTTGAATTTTGACATATTTTGAAATATATGTTGATGCTGTCTGCTGTTGTGGACTGTTTTTTCCCCTAGTAGAAGTCAAAATTTATGCCTGATTAATGTCTTGAAACAATTTTTTTTTTTGGGCATACACTTCTGAATTTTGTCAACTTTCTCCACATTGTCTATTCAAGCAACCATCTTTACCTGTCAAAATCAATTTTCACCATTTTCTCTTTCTGTTCTTGAAATCAAATCCTTTCCCCATTTGGATTAGAAACTAACTACAGATGATCCTTTTTCTTTGGTTTATTCTTTGTCTATTAATGTCTTGAAACAATTTTTTTTTGAGCAAAGAGTTCTGAATTTAGTCAACTTTCTCCCACATATTCTATTCAACCAACCATCTTTACCTGTTAAAATCAATTTTCACCATTTTCTCTTCCTGTTCTTGAAATCAAATCCTTTCCCCATTTGGATTAGTAACTAACTACAGATGATCCTTTTTCTTTGGTTAATTCTTTGTCTTTTAATGTCTTGAAATAATTCTTTTGAGCAAAAAGTTCTGAATTTTGTCAACTTTCTCCCACATTTTCTATCCAACCAACCATCTTTACCTGTCAAAATCAATTTTCACCATTTTCTCTTTGTCCTTGAAATTAAATCCTTTGAGGACTGTTGTTGACTGTTTTTTTCCCTAGTAGAAGTCAAAATTTATGCCTGATTAATGTCTTGAATCAAAATTTTTTTGGGCAAAAAGTTCTGAGTATTGTCAACTTTCTCCCACGTTTTCTATCCAACCAAACCATCTTTACCTTTCAAAATCAATTTTCACCATTTTATCTCTCTGTTCTTGAAATCAAATCCTTTCCCCATTTGGATTAGTAATAACCAACTACAGATTATCCTTTTTCTTTGATTAATTCTTTGCATATACATGACTTGACCAACATCTCTATCTTTTCTAATGGAACTGTACTGACTGCCTTGCATTTTTTAGTGTGGAATAATTTTGTTAAAACTCATTTCCTTGTAGAAACTCTAGAACCAGATGTTAAGATCCTTGAACTTGCAATTAAATCCTCTGGTAGACCAGACATCGTTGTTTCAATTCCCGAATCGGGTAATCCGAAGGGCACATGGTTTACCTTGAAAGAAGCCAGTCGTTACAGAATGAAATTCACCTTCCAAGTCAGTAATAACATTGTATCAGGCCTCCAATACAGCAACACTGTTTGGAAAACTGGTGTCAAGGGTAATCTCTGTCTTCCCTCAATTTTTATGCTCCGTTTGGAACCCGTAAAGTACTAGGGAAAGGAAAAAAATGCTTACATATTTTTAAATTTCTTAGTATTTATATAATAGAGAAACAAATAAAATGAGTTTGAATAAAACAACATATATAATTAATTTATTAAGTTTAAACTTATTTTATATTTTCCTTCAAAAAAAAATTTACTCACTATTTTCTTTCCTTAGTACTTTTCGGGTTCCAATTGTCGCCATATATCCTTGAACTGATGTTCTTCCTTATATGAGCTACTCTTGCTATGTTGTTTCAACAGTTGACAACACAAAAGAGATGCTTGAACTTTCAGTCCTCAGCTGGAAACTTATACTCATGAGATGCCCGAAGAGACAACCCCATCTGGGATCTTTGCTAGAGGATCTTACTCAGCTAAAACCAAGGTAAAATTCGACAAATCCCTCGGGTTTTCTCAGCTGTAAATGTGTTCTTCATTACAGCACATAATTTGTCATATATGGAAAAAGAAAATTTGGGAGTTGGTTTTTGAGTCCTACCCTTCATTACACTGTGCGCGTGCCATGCCCCAAGGGCCACCTCTTCATTACTATGGAAAACGAAAACACACAAATTCAAGAAAGTTTGAATTAATTTTGTTCCTTGTGATGCAATTGCCCTTCTCCTATTTAAGCAATCAATTTGTTAGTTGGGCTGCCATAAATTTGAGAATCAAAACAAGATTTAACCATCAATCTTTAGAACTTGCCTTTGAAATCATTCAAGTATAGCAGTAATAATCTTGCTGATTCATTTTATATTTCTCGTCTTCTATGTCCAGTTTGTTGATGATGATAACAAGTGCTACTTGGAGATCTATTACTGCTTCAACATCAAGAAAGAATGGCAGTTAAACATGAGAAATCTGGAATGCCATGCTCTAAGTTTTGGAACTGAATTCAGCTCATAACCAGGAGGTATGTTACATAATCTTGCTTCTTGATTTTCCATCAGCAAACGATACAGAAGTTAAACATGTATCTGATTTCATCATGTCAAAGCTTGAACAAGCGGGTGGTGTTGAAGCTTCTGGGCGCGAGTTTCCACAGCTAGATTGCCTTAACGAGAGGAACTCAACCAGTTGAATCTGCAATGGCATACTCTTGGCAGTTGTGCGTTTCTCTCCTTTTTTTTTCCATGTTATATTTCATGCTTTTCACCAAGGATCTTCGACTGCAACACTTATTATTTAATTAGGACTCATGGGGTCCCCTATTCGGAAAGCTCTTCTTCGCCATTTGGGTGATCGTCCATCTCTACCCTTTCCTGAAAGGTTTGTTGGGTCGCCAAAACCAGACCCCGACAATCGTCATTGTCTGGTCTATTTTCCTTGCTTCCATATTCTCCTTGCTCTGGGTGTGGATAGACCCTTTCACTAGCAGCAGCTCGAAAGCGGCTGCCGGTCAATGTGGCATCAACTGTTAGTTTCTTTTCTTTTTTGGACGGGGGAATCTCATCTTTGTTGTCTGCAACTCTCCCCATATGTTGTGTAAATAAGAAGCTGTCGGAGATAATTAGTTGTATGCAAATTTATGCTGACTTATATAATCTATTTAATAAATAGATAAATTTTCAGTCAAATTTACATAATATGAAGTTATGATTATATATATTTTTAAATTATTTACTTTTTTAAATAAGCAGATTAATTGAGTCATATATATATATATATATATATATATATATATATATATATATATATATATTTTTTTTTTTTTTTCTCTCATTTTTCTTATGTTCTATTTCCTCTTCCCCTGCCAGGCCGCTTAATTTCTATTATATACGCCTTATCCCCGATTTTAATGGTTACATTAATAATGAGATTATCATTCCAATTTTTCATGCTGGGTGTTAAAAAAAAAAAGGTCAACCCAAAATATTATTTGATCAAAAGCTCGCATAAGCTCGGGGTTTCGAGCTCGACCTCAACAAAGCCTTGAGCCTAAAAAAGCTCGACTAGAGGCTTCCGGCTCCTGCCCGAGCTCTATTTAAAAATAACAAGCCCAGCTCAAATGTTCAAAGTTTCTGGCCGGCCATCGTTTACACCCCTGCCACGCTATTAACCTCGAATATCATAAGATTCTTAATGCTTTTAGCGAATTTGATTACGTTGTTTCACCTGGACAGATTACACTAATCAATTAAATTTTTATTTAAAAAAAGAAAAGTATAAATTCAAATTGATAATAATGAAATCATCCTATATAAAAATATATGTTAATTTATTAAAAATACATAATTATTAGCATATATTTATATTTTTAATTAAAAACGTTGTTTATAGTATAAATTATAGATGCAGTGAGAGGACAAATAATAAGATAGAAACTTGAATTCATGTTTAGTAATTTTGTATCGTGATTATAGTTTCGATATTCATAAGAATTTAATTTTTATTTTCAAAAACATTATTGTAATATTTTAATAAGTCAGTAAAGAAGATATTAAATAATTTTTAAAAAATATGACTTTATTTTAATTGTTTGTAAATCATATTGTTTCAAGTGTTTAAATAGCTTCTTATCGATAATTAAAAAAATTGGAGATACATATTACTAATTTACTGCTAGCTTGAAAATAGGGTATCATAGGAAGGAAAGTTACACTTATAGAGAATGATTCATATTTTGGGTTTACTTAATATTCATAACGTTTGATTATTGAAGGCCCAATAATATGGCATTTGCAAATGATATTGAGAAACAGATAAATTGTACTATTGATGATCGGTTTTATATATTCTTGTAGATCTTAATTACAATTTGTATCAAGTTAGGGGCCTATGGTTTAACCTCCCTTTTTGCTCGGGTATTTTTGTCAGGATTAATATACTGAGTTTTATTACTGTTCGATATATTTTGTAATATGCTCCAGAGTAATAGTGAAACTTTCTATCTACTTGTGATTTTTCAAAAAGGGTTTTCACGTAAATATTGTGTTTTTCCTTTATTTCGTTTTTTTTATCGTGTCATTGATGATAACCAATCTCCATATTTGATCAAATTTAAACCAGCGTGATAAAGTAATCAACTTGACCTTCTTAAATTCATATCTTTATTTTATTGTCTTCGTAATCTTTGATATAAATATCTTTAACACGAAGAATTTCAAATCTGAATTTGTTACTCTTCTCGGAAAGCTTTGATTATGATAATATGAATTGATAACGAATAAATAAATTATTATAAAAATACACGAGATGTTTTAACGTGGTTCGATCAATTATGCCTACATTCATGAATGAGAGATAATATTTATACTATTATTGAAAGCGAAAACGAATTTGAGTATCAGTATTAAACGATTAGGAAAAATGCAAAATCGCCAGCGCTGGATGTGCGATATCGAAAATACCTCATAAATACATTTAGTAGGTAGAAAATTTTACATTTTATTGAAACACAGCGAGCGCGTTTGAATTACGAGTGAAATAAAAAACAAAATTTGAAAACAAAGAAAATGAATTAACTATTTTTTAAGCGTTTATATATGAATCGGCTAGCTTTTCTTTATTTTGTATTTGGTCGTCGAAAATAAGGGATTTTATTTTGACATTTTATAAACGTTTTAATAAAATTGTTTTCTGAAAGCGGATTTTAACATTAACATTTTCGATCGAGTCGAATCTGACGTATTTTAAAATGAAAGCCCAAATATTAGAATACGTTAAAATTTTTCGTGATGCAGATTTTGGATAGGTTGAAAATTTTCGTGAAGCTAAGCAAGTACAAATCTCGAAACCACTACGTCTCACGCATATGAAAATCTCTCTCATGAGTCGCTAACCTTTTCATTTGGACCCATAATATATACAGTGATATTCTTGCTTTCGCTTATCGCATAAAGGAAAACTTAATATTATAATAGATTTAACAAATATAGAATTGTGTATAAAATGTATTTACACAAATGAATTAATACTATATAGAAATTTAAGACATGTTATAACAATTATGAAAGGCATAGCTAAGATTTCCACAATGGTTGTCTATAAGAATAACACATGACCAACATCTTTTACTCATTTGATTGATCCTTCTCATTTATCTACTTATTTAATATAGCATATGATATATGTAGTAAATGTTTTTGGTAGAAACATGGTTATACGAAGTGATCAAAGTTTAGTGTAGCAGAAACTGCTTGTTCGCACGTGGTAGCTGTCTGATATTTCATGTGCTTACTTTTTAAAGGCCCACGACTTACGCACCATGACCACATGTCTCTATAATAATTGGTTTCGTCTTACCTTATGTTAATAAAAAAAGTGACTCAACTCTCATTCGGGTTATGCAGTAGATTTCATGCTCGTCGATTAATGACTTTTAATTATATGTTCATCAGGTCATTCTTAAATGTCGTGAATCGATAAACATGATTCGATAAATCGATAAAGTTTTTAAAACATTGCCCCTGCATGTTATGGGATTTAACTTGGAAGTAGCAAATAAAAAAAATATTTTTTATTTATTTTAATTTTAATTTTCCTTCGATTTTCTTCATTTTTATTTTTACTCTCTATTGTCTTGCTGTTGTTTTCTCTCAAATGTTCACAGACAAACATAGTCATAGAGATTTAACAAATCTCCATGAATGTTAGTGAGCTTGTTCGCAGTTTCTATATATAAAATTAAAATTAATTAGAAATTTATATATTTTAAAATTATTTAATACTCTCATAAAAAATAAAAAAATGAGGCGAGTTTGATGCAGGATGTAAGAATAATTTATTGATTTTCAATTAATTTTTTTATTTACTTCATTCTCTTTCTTTCCTTTATTTTTTTCTCTCTCTATTTTCTGGCCTTTTTAACAATTTCTGAGAACCAAAATGAGAAATAAATGCCTTTGAAAATTTAATAGTTTTGAGAATAGAGATAGACTCTAGTTTTGGGCCATGATTTGGGATCGAACCATAACAATATTTGACTTGGGCTTGGGCTTCAGGCTTGGGCCAGGTCTGGGCTTAGCTGTTGGGCCAGAAAGGTTCATCGATGGCTCCACCACCATTTGGAATTTTCAAGTCTTTGTGACCCATTTGTTATTATTTGTTAAAAATCTTTCAACCCTATAAACACCTTTTAAATATTTAAAAATAAAATATATATTGGACGGTGATTTGAAAGAAACAAGCAATAAAAAAAACTTTAAGCATGTGTGCTTTCAAGCAAATAAAAAAACTAATTCTAAATTTGTATATATTTATAAAAGTTCCCTAAAAAATATTTCTTATTTATTTTCAAAACTATTTTAAATATTTTAAAAAAAATTTCTTATAGTCATGGAAAAAAATGTTTTTTAAAGTTTATAAAGAATATAAAAATATATTTTTACAGTTAATATAAATAATTTACTTGCTTTTAATGATGACCATGCACATATATTCACATCGTAAAAAAATTAAATTGAAAATTATTTTTATCATTATTAATTTTGACTTATTAAATTTTAATAAAAATAAAGTCAAAATGTTAACAAGATTGGGAAGGGTTTATAAAGGGAGGAGATAAATAAAGTAGCCGCCATGGGGATTAGAGGAAATGATGTGAGTAACAGAAAAGGTTTATTTTTTATTCAAAAAATAAAAATAAAAAATAAAAATAACTAAGGGTTATTTAATTAAAAGTGCTTTTAAAAACCCTAAACATTGATCAATTAATGGTTTCATTTAACTACCCTTTTTATTTCCAGTAAAGAATAACTATTTATTTATTTTTGCTATCTATTCATTTTATATATTATGTTATAATAATATTTGTTCTTATAGTGATTCGAACATGAAACTACAAAAGTTTTCCACCCCTTTATAAATTGAATCAGGCCTCAAAGACAATAATAACATTAAAAACTGTAACGGACGATCGTATCTAAGTTAATAACATAATGACAAAGCTTTAAGCTTATATATTTGAAAAATCTATAACGATTATAATATATATGATTTTAGTTATATAACCATGTATGACAATCTTGATTTGATTAGATGTCTCGTATTGAAAATGTTTTATCTGTCAAATTGTCTACACACTAAAAATCACTAGAAATTCATCGTAACAAAGACAATGAAAACCAAAACAAGAAAAACCAAAATATACACCAAATTTATATGAAAAGACCATTGAAAAATAAATAGGAAAAGAGAGATGTAGAAGGGATGATTTCGGTTCAGGCTAGCAAAAAATCATCCCTCCTTAGTAGAATCAACTATTATGCGAGGGATGAGACAATAATAAAATGCTTATGATCAGTGAACAAAAAATCGGATTTTTTGAAGAAAAATCGGTTTTAGATTAATTATCAAACAGAATTTTGATAAAATGAAATCAGAAGAAAAAAAAATGGGAACAAATTGGAAAAAATCCGATATTTAGTGTTTTTTAACAGGTACAAAAAAATATGAAAAATTCTTATAAGGGTTTAAAAGCGTAAGAAATCTTTTGAAGTAGCCTCAGTAAGTACAAAGTAAGTAATTCTTAACATTATATATATTCAAACAAACTTTTTATATTATACTTTGTATTTATTTGTTATTAATCCATTTATAATATTTTATTTTTATTTATATTTTACATTATAACTTATTATATTTTTAAATCAAATATTAATTTTGAGAAAAAGAAAAGAAATAAAATAATATCATTTAAAAATTTAAATTATAATATATAATATTTTGAATCTCCTAATTATCTACATAATATTTATAATAATAATAAAAATAAATAAATAATATATATTTACTTGTAATAATATCGAATAATATATTAAATATAACATATTTAATTTAATAATTAATAATCCATTTGATTTTAATATACCTTAATTAAGATATGAATCATTTCTCATGTCTATATAATTAAAATATGAAAATTTTAATATAGCCGATATTTTGTAAAAATATGATCGATATTTCTGGAAGTATTTTTCGATATTTTAAGTAAAATCCAAATTCTCTTATAAATTTATTATCCCCAATTTTTTTGTAATAAATATTAAAAAACGAAGGATGTTTGATTTCAGAACCCTAGATCATTTAAGGTTTTTAACGAAATATTTGTAAAAAAATTGATAAAAGACTAAAGAGGGTGTAAATAAATAAATAAGGAAGGAAGATATTATAAAAAAGAAAAAAGAAAAAAAAAAGGGAAGCAAGTGAAGTGAAAAAATGTATCGAATTACGTAATTCCGAAGATATCCTCGGGGGAGTCTTGGAGGCCCTTTTCTACGCTCGCTCCTTCGTGTTTACGTTGCAGAGGCTGCTTCTCTCTTGCTCTTTCTCCCCCAAATTCATATCTCAGATTCGCCGATCGGACGGCCATTCTTGTCCGCCAATGACTCTTCTGACTCCTCCGCCCTTGGATGTAATTACCACTTGTTTCTTCTCCCACTATCCTCTTTCACTGTCTCTCAATTCGATCTTCATACTGTTTGTTGGTTTAGGGATTTCGATAATTCTCGAAATCGCCCCCAATTTCGCCTTTTTCTCTGGTTCGTGGTTAGCTCCTAGGGTTACTTTCACCAGATCGGAGCTCTTATATTTCTCCTTCTTTTGCAGCAGGAGGATGATGAGATGCTTGTTCCGCACACCGACTTCGTTGAAGGTCCTCAGCCCATGGAAGGTGCTGCTCCTCATGCTGTATTCTGCTGTACTTCTTCATTTTTTCTTTCTTTCTTGTTTGTTTCCTAGAGCAAAGCATCCTAAGAAAGGGTGAAAATCGAAAATTTAAGGGCTTGATGGTTTTAATTTGAGAAACAATTGCCTGCAAGGCAATGGCTTTTCGTGTTTGGATGGCGGCAGAACTGAACGGGGCATGAGAAAATCGAAATCGATTTTTGTTTGTTGCAGAATCAGAGACATTCTCAACACCACTCGGCCAAGTGCTAGGTGGTTGTATTGGGTTCAGTCGAGGGGGATGAAGTCTCTTTTGTTTTCCTTCATTTCCTTGCGAGTAAATGGGTCAAATTTATATCATTAGGGGCTAGGCGATAGACTTTTTTTATTTGTAACTGATTTGATTCTGATTTTTTTTTTGTTTTGTTATTTAATTTTATTTTCAGTGGCGCAGCCGGATACAGCTAGTACAGTGGATTCTCAGACAGTGGAGGATCCCCCGTCGGCCAGGTTCACCTGGACAATTGAGAACTTTTTCTGGAGTTAAAATACCAAGCTACTCGGATGTGTTCTTCGTTGGAGGCTACAAATGGTAGTTGGATCTAGTCCATTCATTATGTTTGTTTTTTGGATTTATTATGGTTTTTGATAATGTTTGGTTTGCTTGTTCTTTAAATTTCTTTTGCATTGCATTTGTCTTGGGCAGGAGAGTTCTTATTTTCCCCAAGGGGAACAACGTAGACCATTTGTCCATGTACTTAGATGTTGCAGATTCAGCGACCTTGCCATATGGTTGGAGTAGATATGCTCAGTTTAGCTTAGCTGTGATCAATCAAATGCATAGCAAGTTCACAATTAGGAAAGGTACCTTCTTTATCATATTTATTTCATGTTAGAATTGCATGCAGTAGCTTGTTTCTGTAAATACATACGGATTCCTTATTAGGATAAAGTGCTTTACTGTCAAAATCTGTGATTCTATTATACGATTTTATGACTTGTAGGCACTAATTTCTATCAGTGGTTAGGGATGTTGTGCACTTGTTGATGCAATATCCTTGTCAGTTATCCCTGATACGTGTTTTGAAATTTACAAAAAAATCCACTTGTATTTCATAAGATGATTTTCTTGATGTTGGATCAGTTGAAAAAAAGGGGTATACAGCTGGCTAATAGATGCCCCCTTTGTGGAGAAGAGGAGAAAACATGGATCATTTGCTACTTCTGTGCAACAAGGCTGAGAGTTGTAGCCTTTTGTTTGTCCTGTTCAGTGCTTTACAGTTCTTCTTGGCTCAGCTAGGTTTGCTTTAATTAGTTGGAAAGGCTCCTTTGCTAGAAAGAAGGGCAAGAAAATTTGGATGGTAGCGCCAATTTGTCTCTTTTGGACAATTTGGAGGGGAAGGAATAGGGTTGTGTTTGATCATGTGTTGAAAAATTTATTTTGCTTAGGCTCTTTGGTCTTGGTCTAAAGCTTGTACTGATTTTGAGTATGGTAGTGCAACTGATTTTTTGTTATCTTTGGGGGCTGTATAGGGCCTTGTTAGGAGTTGTTCCTCCCCTTATTTTCGTTTTTTTATTTTTTATGTTCTTTTTTTTTTTTTTTGATCGATAAAGAGTAGTATATAGATGAAAAAGAGCACAAAGCTCCCAAAGAGTACACAAGAGGAGTACAAGGCAGCACCTACACTCACTCACCTATACTGACCAAGACAAAAAACCCACCAAAAATTTAAGTTGTATCATCTTTGTACACACTTGGCCCATGACCACAATGTAAACAAAAATGAAGTTTCATCCTATGGTAGGGGAGCCTCATTTCTCAAAGACCGCCACATTCACTTTCCTTTGACGTCGAAAATGCAAGAAGGCCTCCATCCACTCTCTTAGTTTTTCCGACACTAGCGCTTTGCGACGAGGAGGATTGAACCGTGCGGGGGAACACCCAGTTAACATCGATAATTGCCAAAGAAGATCCATATACTTGGCTCGAACAATGAATAAGCAGGTGATCAATTGTTTCCTCCTTCACTTCGCACATAAGAAACATACATTTACTAAAGGAATCCCCCCTCCTCATTAGATTGGTCAGCGTAAGCACCTTGCAGGAAGCTTCCCAATGAAGAAAGGCCAATTTGGAAACGATTGGGTTCCCGGATTGTTCGATAAGGGAAATCTAAAGGAGGAGAATAAGACTTACTATACATATGACTAAGCGAAGCCATGTTAATAGACTCCTTAAATGCCAGATGATCCTCATGTAAAGGTCTAATTTTCTTACATTGTGAAGGAAATGGGGAACCTTTCCACCCTCTTGCTCCCGATCATTAAAGGTGAGGAGAGGCGAGGACCGCCCCATCCTCCTGAGAATCCCGGACATACGCTACCTAAGCGTCTTTGTGAGGCTGCCAAGTTGAACATAGTGAAGCTTATAGCCTAACAAGTCTCATCACCCCACGGGTCCTTCCAAAATCCCAGCCTTCTACCATTTCCTAAGGAAATAGTGTTTTACAGGGGGGCGGAGGTGGCGATTCACTCGATATCTTTCCATAAGCCAGTACCAAAAGCACCCCTGAAGTCCCTAGTATTCCAACCCCCATTTTTTATGTTCTTGCGAGCTTGTATTATACTTCTAAGAAATATGAATGAAAGGAATGTAGAGAGGACATATTGAAGAATCCCATACAAATCAGAATATAAGAAAACACAGTAAATATAAATAAAAAAAAGAAAAAAATTAAGCGAGATAACTATTCTCACCATTAAAATGAAGAATGTTTAACACCTTTATAGAAAAATCTATTTTTCTTTTTCTAATTTTTACGTCAATTAAACTTAAATGCTAGGGAAGTGAGCACTTTTCCCTTTATCTTGGAAGAAACTTCTGTACAACCAAGAATATAAAAGAAAATTCACTTACTAAAAACATTTTTACCCATAAAAAAAAAAAAGAAAATCCTTACTATTGCATCGTAGTATTCTTGCTCTACAGGAGAAAGTGTCTAGCGTCTAAGACTTATGAAAATAGTATGCAGTGCATAATTTGCCTTTATAGAAGTCTAAAGAGTTCTTTGGATTTTAAGAAGTCCCTCGAGCACTTAGCCTTGGAATTTTCAATGATCATTCCCGAATTTAAAAGGCTAAAGAGGGTTTTTTGAGTTGGAGAGTTCTTTAGGTTATTTTCATGATTCATGGGTAAAACTGACATTTGTTGGAGATTTGTTTAACAATGGCGAAGGTTCATCAAAATCACAAAATTTATTACATAGAATAACCATGTCTCTTATTTGATCTGAGGGGTGTTAATAGTAGAGAGGATGAAACCCCAAAGGTAGATGTTCCATTGGTTCCATAGGTTTTTGTATACTTTCCTTGTTTAGAGGGCAAAGATGGAGGAAGCGACAAATATGGTTGCTCTAGTGGTTGTCACTTAAAAAGGGTTACCGGCTTGCTAGTCGATGTCCTTTTGTAGTGAAGTGAAGAAAATGCGGAGCATCTCTTAGAATTCATTCACCCACCCTCTGGTTTTGGGATTTGTAGAACCCCTTTTTATCTATTCGGCACCCCTAGATTAGTGCATCATTTTTTGGTTAAAAACTTGCTTTTGGGCTCTGGGCTGGGCAATATGGAAGTAGAGAAACATAATAGTCTTTGAAGATGCCACATTCTCTTTAAATAGAATTAAGCTGTCCTTCATCAGTTCTCTAAACTCTTGGGTTGGTTTAGTTACTAATGTAGAATACTCTATTGTACGAATTATTTTGTGCATTCTATAGGGCTTTGTACATTGAGGCGAGTTGTGATTTTTGTTTGCCCTTTTTCTTTTTTTATCTGAGCTGATCTGTCTTGTCTTCCCCATTTATATGGGAAAGGCTCCTTAGCTCCTCTTTTGTTTAATGATACCTTTTACATTTGCCTATAAATAATAAAAAGAGTTCTAGTGGGAGTGGGTCTAAAGCAAGGGTTGTTGAAGAAGGTCCAACTGAGTGGGAGCCTAAGTAAACTTCAGGTATGACATCTCAACAATTGATTTGGGATTTTGTGGAAGAAGAGATGATAAGGCTTTTTGAGGCTTTCATGAACATCCAGTTTGGCAAGTGTCCTAAATGCTTTAGAGCCTACTTTTTAAAGTCCTCCCTAGCCAACTTTCTCTCCTCTACTTCCTCTAAAAACAACATTCTGGCCCTTTCTTGATCACCCCAAAAATTAATTCTATGCAAAGCCTCACTTTTTCTCTCCCCTCCCTCTCAGATTCCTCTTTATTCCAAATTTATATGATAGCCTTGAGCTGATTTAGGCCCAGAATGACTAGTAGAATCCCTTTGTGCCGGACAACAGCCTTTCAACAATTCCTTGAAACCCTCTTCTTTCAACCTCATGTTCTCAAAACAAAAAGGGGTAGGTCCTTTCCTCACTCCTCCATCAAGCAAGATTGAGAAATGATTAAAAACCGGTATGGGAAGGGTGTATTGAAATACACCATTGATTTGTCTCTCTTAATTCTTTGAAACCAAAAACCGGTCTAATTTGGACATTAGCTGAGAATTTTTGCATCCCCTCCAAGTAAAATGACCCCCCTGAATGTTCTCATTGAGGGAGAAAGCCTTCCTCCCCGTTTGCGCTCACTAGGAAATTTGAATCACGATTAAAATCACCTCCGACACACCAAGGATCATTTCACAAATCTCTTCCGCCAAACCTAACTCCTCACTTAGAAAAAGTGTCTCCACCCTTTTCTTCTCCCACGGGGTACAAACCCCAGGAAAAATCTAGTGAAGCCATCCACACAATTTTTGAACTAACAGGAAAATGAGTGCTGGCCTACTTCCATGCTATCCAACTCCAGAACCCTGGAATCCCAAAATAGAAGAACCTCCTCATAAGCTCCATTATCATTCACGACCCCCAACTCAAGAAATCTTCCCACTCTAAGTCTATGGACCACCCCATCAGACATGTTCTGAATTTTGGTCTCTTGAAGACACCAAATCCATTGTTTAAGATTTGATAAAGGCCTTAAGAACCTTCCTTGTATCGCAATTATTTGCCCCTCTAATTGAATAAAAGTGAGATTATTCCATTGGGGAGGATTACAAATGTAGATGTTTTAGCTGCTGGAAGGCGATTTGGGACTCCTTGAGCCCTCTAGGGTAGCGACGTGGGATGGGATTGAGGAACGAGTTCGAGAAAGAGGCCAACTGTGGAAGATAGTATATCGAAGGAGGAGGTTAACCCTCATTCGAAGCACGTTGTCATGCTTACCAGTATACTTCATGTCCCTCTCATAGTCTACTTGGCGGGTTAATTTGAGCTAGAGGCATATTCAAGAGACTTCTGGCAGGGGCGGGGTAACATGGATGAGCCTCACCTTGTCAAGTGGTCCCACGGTTTATTGCAAACAAAGGAATGGAGGCTTGGGAGTTAGAGACCTTTATATTCTCAATAGAGACCCTTTTTATTGTAAAGTGGATTTGGCGTTTTGCAAATGAAATGAATGCCCTATGGAGGAATGTCATATGCTGGAAGTTTGGGGAGGACCGATTAGGCTGGGTCTCTTGTGCTTTTAGAGTTGCTTATGGGACAAGCTTCTTTAAGGAGATTAGAAAAGAAGGGGATACAGTCTGTCCCCATGTCGTTTTCCCTGAGAATCTGACGGAGAGGCCCAGCCACAGGTGGAGCAGACAGCAGAGGGGATGTGCACATGAACTTCTTCCCTCATGCTGTTTCCCTTTTTGGTACAGTGCTCAGGAGGCGTTGGTGGCGGATGTGGGACCTCTCCCAGGGATGAAGGAGGGATGGATCCTCGCTGATGGATCTTTGATGATTGGGAATTTGATGAGATCCTTTGTCTTCTCAATACCATTCAAGGAAAGCAAATTTTTGAGAGCCAAGAGGATTTGATGTCTTGCAAGGAGATAAAAGATGAGAATTTTTCGGTGAAGCTTCTCTTTAAGGCTCTGGATCGGTTTGAAAATGTTGTGTTCCCTCATAAGTTCATTTGGAATTCTTGGGTTCCCACTAAAGTGGGTTTTTTTTTGCTTGGGAAGCCTCTTGGGGCAAAGTTTTAACCCTTGACCATTTAAAGAAGAAGGGAAGGGCCTTAGCTAATAGATGTTTTCTCTATGGGAATGAGGAGGAGACGATTGATCATTTGTTAATCCATTGCCCATAGACCAGAGTTATTTGGGAACTCCTCTTAGCTATTGTTGGTGTAAAATGGGTGTTCCCATTGTCTGTTAGAGAGACCCTCCTCTCTTGGGAAGGCTCTTTTGTGGGGAAGAAGCATAAAAAAGCTTGGATGGCAGCCCCTCTCAGCATTTTCTGGTCCATTTGGCGTGAAAGGAACTACATCGCTTTTGAAAACAAAGACTTCTCATCTCAAAGGATGAACGCCTCCTTCATTTGTGGTCTTGGTCAAATGTGTACACTGTTGAAAGATCTAGATCCTTGATTGATTTTTTCACTTGGCTAGGATGTAGTTGAGGGTTGGTGGGTATAGTATTTTGTGGGCTGGAGGGTTTTTGTCTTGCCTTTTCTTTTTTTCTTTCTTTATCTTTGTCCCTTGGTGAGACCCTCTTGTATACCACTGTAAACTTGTAGGCCCCTTTGGGTGCTCATTTGATGAATATATTTGCTTTTACTCATGAAAAAAAAATAATTATGTGCCCCTCTAACATTGCAAGATAATATCTTTATTTTCACTTGAGCTTCAACAATAAATCCCCTTTGTCTCTACAAGGCCCTCTCTCGCTTCTCAATAGATAATAACTTGATCAATTATTGGTAGAAGAGAAGGGTTCAAAGGGTGTGGTCTGCAAGTTAGATATAGAACAAGCTTTTGACAACATAAATTGGCAGTTCTTAATGAAGGTCATGCAATGTATAAGTTTTGGCTCCAAATTGGTGAGGTGGATTTGGTGGTGTATCTTTACAACTAGGTTTTATGTTCTGATTAGTAGGGTGCCGACGGGCTTCTTCCATAGCTTTAGAGGTTTGAGGTAGCATAAATTGGCAGTTCTTAATGAAAGTCATGCAATGTATGGGTTTTGGCTCCAAATGGTTGAGGTGGATTTGGTGGTGTATCTCCACAACTAGGTTTTATGTTCTGATTAATGGGGTGTCGACAGGGCTTCTTTCCTAGCTCTAAAGGTCTGAGGTAGGGGGATCCAATTTCTCCTTACCTTCTTATTATTGGATGGAGGGGCTGCGCATTTTGCTTCGAAGGGCAGTAGCAGGCGGTTTCATTTATGGGCCTATGGATGCACTTTTAGAGGTAGAAGGTTTGATGTGCGTATCCCCTCCTTTGTACAAAGCTATAGAGGATCCACTTCTCTATCTTAATTGGGTTTTACTTTGGTTTGAAGCCTCTTCAGGCCTAAAAATTAATTTGGATAAGAGCGAGCTGATTCCGGTAGGGGCTGTGGAAAACATGAATGCGCTGGCTGTTGAGTTGGGCTGTCGAGTTGGTCACCTTCCCACTACCTATTTAGGTTAATCCCTGGGGGCTTCTCACAAATTTAAGGCTGTTTGGGACAGCATAGAGGAAAGAATGCGTAAGAGACTTGTTAGAAGAGAAATTATATTTCAGTTGGGAGAAATTAACTTTGATCAAAATTAGCAAGTCTACACTGTTATCAGATGTCCATGGTTAGAATGCTGGTAGCTATGGCTAAGAGATTGGAAAAGATGCAGAGAAACTTTCTATGGGGTGGCGAGGCCCTTGAAAAGAAAGCTCACCTGGCTAAATGGGATGTGGTGTGTTTTAGAAAAGGGCAAGGCGACTTAGGGTTGAGAAAATTGACTCTGTTGAACAAAGCCATTATTGGAAAATGGACTTGGAGATTTGCTTTGGACTTGGACTACACTTGGAAATGGCTGATCTCCTCTAAGTATGGTAAAGACGATCTTGGTTGGTGATCTATGGAGGCCCGAGGGCCTTTTGGTGTGGGCTTCTAGCAGGAAATTCTTAAAGAATCAAGTTGGGTTAGGGAAGACTGGAAATTTAGTATTGGGAATGGTACTAGAATAAGATTTTGGATGGATCATTAGTTTGGGTCTTTAGCTCTCAGTCTTTCCTTTCCAACTCTCTTCGATTTTGTTGTAAATAAACTTGAAACTGTGGTGGATGTTTGGGATCAAACTGCTGGTAATGGTAGCTGGAAGCTCAATTTTGAAAGAGCCTTCAATTATTGGGATGTGGATTTTGGTTGTGATTCTTCTAAATGTCCTATAGAAAGAAATGGTCAATATTGAGTTGGATAAAATTTCTTGGAAAGGGGCGGCAGGTGCTATTTTTTCAATTCTTGACACTTATAAAATGCTGATTCTAGGAACAACAACTTTGTTTTATGTCAAGGGCCCTTGGGTGCCCAGTGCCCCAACTAAGACAATGCATGGGAGGTTGCTTGGGTAAAGGTCTTAATCTTGGACAGATTAAAGGGGAAGTGGATGACATCTTCCCAACATATGCTATGGCTGTGCAGAGAGTCAGTCCATCACATCTTGCTGCATTATTTGGTTAGCCATTGTGGAGATCATCTTCTCTCTTGTAGGAGTCTTTGGGCCCTAAGGCGGTCAAAGGAAGCTTCTCAAATGGGAAGGAGTTCTTTTGTAGGGAAAAAGGCTGTAATGAGGATTTGAAGTCCATGATTCCCTTATGCATTTTTTTGGACAGTCTGGAAGGATAGAAACTGTATAGTTTTTAGGGATGGGTCTTTAGTTGTATAGAGTTTAAAACATTCTTTTGTTTCTAATTTGTGGAGTTGGAATAGTTTGTATATAGGTGAATAGATATCTCCACTTATAGGTTTTTTGGAGTGGTGGGCCTCAAGTTGAGGGGTTGGTGAGACTTTTTTGCTTTTTGGCTCCTTGTATACTTCCTGTATACTTTGTAGCCGTTGTTTGTTGCTTTGTTTATCTATAAAAAAAAAAAGAAAAAAAATCCCTAAGGCCTTTTTGAAGTTAAAATTAATCTAGCAAGAGCAAGATAATCCCAATGAGGAGGGTGGAGAACTTATAAGAGTTGACTTGAGAGAATTGTTGTAAGGCGGGTGATCTTCCATCTACTAGATATTTGGGTCTTACTTTGATTAAAACAATTTATCTTGTTAAGATAGAGTGTTTTGGATGTAGTCTGAGAGTAAGTTTTCCTTCAAAGCTCTCTATACCATCTTAGAGTCAAGTAGTTTAGTATGTATCCTTGTGGATGTTGTATACCAGGTCATGGATGTAAGGTGGAGTTTTAACTCTTTACAGTTAGCTTTGAAAGCGTGAGGAGGTGAGTAGTGTTTTTGGATAAAAAACAAAATATATATTAATAATGGTAAAGTAGAAGAAAAACTTATATAAAAAAAAAAGATAGTAAACTACAAGAGAGGGATGAGAGTATTCCCACAAAGTACAAAACCTGATCAAAGTAAGACTATACTCCATCATACAAAGACAAGTATTGAAAAAAACATGCACAAATTACAAAGGATATCAAAAACTAAAATCTAACTCTCTGAAATGTTATCCACACCTTCTGAATTACAAATTGAAAACCAACTAACCAAAGAGGAAGAGGAATATAAGACTGTTTGAATTCTGATAAAAAAAAATATAAGACTGTTTGAAAAAGAGCAATCTTACTGAGGCTGAAATAAACTTTCCTTTTTGATCTTTGGTCATGAATTAAGATGTTTATAGATAATTGTGCTTTATCTTTAATTGACTTTGTTGATTGGTTAAGTTCTTGTTTATGGTGGGTGTAGTTTTCTGTAGCTCCTTTATTCTTTTGGTTGTGCCTTAGGGCGCTGTTGTATACCTCTGTGCTTAGAAAACTCTTTTTCTACTTCATGTCCTTTTACACAATCTCATTTTATTTTACCTGTTAAAAATGTTTACTTTTTGATGATTGATCATTTTAGTTACTTTGATGATTTAAAAATTCTTATGCCTGTGGCGAATGCAACATAGTTTCAATGCACGTGAGTGATTGGGGATTCGCCATTCATGCCTCTTGGTAGACTGTGACCCTGCGAGAGGTTATGCGCGAATGATACGTGCATAGTTGAAGCTGACGTTGCTGTCCGTAGGGTTATTGATTACTGGACTCATGACTCAAAGAAGGAGACTGGTTATGTTGGACTGAAGAATCAAGGAGCTACCTGCTACATGAATTCCCTTCTTCAGACGCTGTACCATATCCCTTACTTCAGAAAGGTTGGGAAATTCTCTTTTTTCCTCCTTTTACTTGTTCCATTCACATTATTTGCAAGAAAGCACTACATTTAGAACTGTGTATTTCAGGCTGTGTATCATATGCCGACAACTGAAAATGATATGCCATCAGGGAGTATACCTCTGGCTCTGCAGAGTTTGTTCTATAAGCTCCAGTACAGTGATACTAGTGTAGCAACAAAAGAGTTGACAAAGTCTTTTGGGTGGGATACTTATGATTCTTTCATGCAACATGATGTGCAAGAACTCAATAGGGTTCTTTGTGAAAAGCTTGAGGATAAAATGAAGGTATAGGCGCTTAACATTGCCACTTGTTGGACTTCAGTGCTTATGAGCAAGTTTGGGAAGTTATTAAATTCAGATTGTTATTTTTAATGGCTCAGGGAACCGTTGTGGAAGTACCATACAGCAGTTATTTGAAGGGCACCATATGAACTATATTGAATGCATTAATGTAGACTATAAGTCAACTAGAAAGGAATCGTTTTATGGTATGCATTTAAGTTTTCATGGACTAGATTGTATTATCTGTGATGGATTTGTGGTTTAACTTGTCTGTATGCATATTTGGTTATAGATCTTCAGCTTGATGTCAAAGGTTGTCGTGATGTTTATGCTTCATTTGACAAGTATGTGGAGTTGAGAACGTATGAGATTGTGTAAGTATCATGCTGAAATCCATGGGCTAGGTTAGTTGACAACAAAATATCGCATCTTTAATTTTTGTTTTCAACTTTGCATTATTTCCTGAGAACAAAACCAATGAACAACAATGGTTTTGTCAGATTTTTAATTGGTTCAATTTATATCAGGCGAAATCTTGTTTTTGTCTTGGATTTGATGTTGTTGTCTTTCTTGAAGTTCTTTTATGCATTCTCATTTGGGTTTCCTGAGACCATGGTTAGCATTCATTCATTTTGAAAATAATTGTCTAAGTCATAGTGTGAAGTCTTCCTCCAGCCTTTGCCCAATTATTAAGTGGAAGAGGTTTTTTTTTTTTTTTTGGATAAATTTATTAAGTGGAAGATGGTTCTCAAAGCTCACCTGTATTTGTTCTTTCCAGGATGCCAGAAAAGGTGTTTTATTCATTGATTTTCCTCCCGTCCTTCAACTTCAGCTAAAACGATTTGAGTATGATTTTATGCGGGATACTATGGTTAAGGTTAGTGATTTGAATAATTTTTTCCCTCATAGGTTGTAAAATTATTTAGTTATTATTTAATCCTATCTGCCTTATATGACTTGGCCTATTTTGTGATGATGATTACTGGCCTTATACAGTTAATGCAAATAAGATGTATGCAAATCACCAAAAAAATGGTTCCAGTGTCATATACCATTCTATATTTCTGTGCCTCGGCTCAATTTACTGGTTCTTTTTTTGTATTCACCATTATAGCTAAATTGAGATTTATATGTTGCTGCATATGATGTTACAGGCTAGAAGGTGTGGCAGCACACAATATTTCTTGTGTCCCTAGCATATTCATAATATCCAAAGAATGCCAATTACTTCTTTTCTTTATTTATTTTTATGGAAGGGAAAGCTACTTGAGTAGCATGTTGCTTCTTCCATTCTTTTTTCTATGTTTCCTCCTTGGAGTTTCAGATTCTGAGATCATTTGGCCTCCGTTTGGCGGTAATGCTTTCGCAAATTTTATTCTTTTCATGCAGTTGCCAGTTCTTAGTAGGTGAGGCTAGCTATGTAAATGGTGAATTGTTCAAGTTTTGAGAGAGAGTAGAGTGAATTGAGGGGTGTTAGAGTTTGAGTGTGACTGTAACCTCTTGGGGGGTCTCTTAAGTGGTGAATTCTTCAATAATCCCTCAGAGAAGTTAGATGGAGAGATCCTTGTATCAAACCAGGAACTCTAAAATTTGATATAGTTGATAGTATGGCAGACTATACTTTTTTAACTGAGGCCAACTTGTTTTGTGCTCTTCAAGCCCTAACTCTTGGCTCAAACATGCATGAAACATCTGGTATTTTGCTTTTAGGCATCAAGGGGGGTTGTGGGAGATGAAGGCTTTACCACGAGGGCAGATTGAAACATCCTTATGTGATCACCTTTGGGGATGCGGAGGAGGCAGCCACTAAAGTCACCCTCTTGAAGGGGGAGAGTAATTGGTTATCTTTCATCACTCTCTTGGAAGGTGTTTACGTGAGTTCTTGGGGTTGGTGAGGATGCAGTCACTGAAGTATCTAGAGACATTAGTTTTGAGAGCCATGTAGAGATGGTGTCATGTGAGACTTTCTGTTGGTAACTTTGCATGGAATGGATTTTAGCTGTACAGAGGTTAAAGCATCTTTTTGTAACTCATATGTGGAGTTGGAATAGTTTGTACATAGGTGAAAAGATCACTTCACTTATAGGATTCTTGGAGTAGTTGACCTGTTTTTGAGGGGTTGGTGAGGTCTTCCACTTTTTGCTTTCTGGCCTTTTGGCTGCCTGTATACGTCCCGCATACTTTGTAGCTTTTTGCTTTGCTTATCAATCCAAAAAAAAAAAAAAACTCTGCATGGAATGAAACCACTAATGCATGATGTGTGGAGGTGCCTTAATGTGTTGTTGGGCCTGCACATCAAAATGGACATGTGGTTTATATTTGTGGTTCATGCCATAGTACTTGACATTTCTTTTTTACTTATGTAATAAATAAATTGAACAAATTTTTAATTCTATGTTGGTGACTTGTTTGAATCCTCAAAATCTTGCAATTAGAGCCATTTTTTGTTTTAAATATATAATGAAAAATTTCATGTTTTTTAAAACTTCTACCTGTATACATAGGTGAAAAGGAACAAATATTATGCAAACATATGACACATTTATAAGCTTACATATTAGCATTGAAATGGAGACATCTATATGCATACATTGTATGCATATAAGTGTCTTAAGGATGCGTGTATATATACATGTGCCTAAAGCCTAACCAAGGAAAGAGAAAACAAATAACTTTCATCTCCTTATTGCAAACTTGGCCAATCGACAAAGCTTGTTATGGATATAGATTGGTAATTTGTATATGCTCTAGCTCATTCTAGATGAGTAGTCATAAAAGAATTTGACTGCTCAAGGAGTCCAAAATAGGGCAAAGTATGACTCTGAGCTTTCTTCTCTTCAAAAGAACCATGATAGCTTAAAGGATTCTCTCTAGCTGCGGAATAATTTTTTTTTTAATAATTAGGATACTAATTGCTTAAAATGTTATTGTAAGATTAGAAATTAATCACCAAAGGGAGATAGGTAATACCATCTTGAAAGAAGATTTGTACTTTTTTTTTTTTTTGGGGGGGTGGTAAAGGCATTGTTTGAAGTTCAGTTAATTTTTTCTTACAATGAATATTGGAGAATTTTCCATTTGATTGATTTAGAAAGGTGTTGGTTAGAGGGTGAAACTTGCTCATGGAGAAGCTATGAGGGCATGGTGGGGTTTTGAAAGAAGGTCTAAAAGAAGCTAGTCTAAAAAGGGCTAGTTTCTTTGAGCTTTTGTAGAGGAAAATGAGTCTGGAAGCCAGGTCGTTTGTGGAGGTTGCAAAGTCTAAGCCAAAAAATCTTGTGGATCCAGTCTGGTTGGAATTGGAATTGAGGGAGGGAGAGGTGTGTGGTAGACCGAGTCAGTTGGAATGTTGCTTGGTGGGGGGTGATGGTACAATTGCTAGACTTGAGCTGGAGTTAGTAATGAAGTGGACAAAATTTAATTGGTTTTGTAAGGGGAATTTGAGTGTCACAATGTTTGGGAGATGGTTATAAATGCTTGAGTTTGATCTTTCTATTGAGGCGGAGTAGGTTCTTGCCAATGGCACAAGGAAGTTTAGGGAGAATTTTTTATGCTTGGAAAGATGGAGCCGAGAGGTAGGATATATTGGAAATGATGTTCAAGCAAAGGAGGCTTGGATAAGAGTGATGGGCTTTCTTGTTCGCTATGGAGTTGTAAGATCTTAAAACAATTTGGTGATGGTTGTGGAGGCTTCATTGTGGTGGATGAGGATATGACGTTCTTATCCAAGTTGCAATGGGCTAGAATTTTGTTGAAGGTGTGTGGAAGGATGTTACCTAAGTCTTTGAAGTTGTGTTGGAGTCAAGCTACTTTTTTAGATTTATGAGTTGTAAAAGGGTTTTGTGATTAGTCCCGCTGCACGTCAGCTGAGAACAAGCTTCAAGGTGAGGCGAAGTTAGGCCTTAGGTTAGGCTAGGGTTGAGGATGTTTCAAATGGTGGTGTAGATGATGGGAAAGGGTGTATAGGAACGAAGGAAAAGTGGTGGAGGCCGTTGGACTTTTTGGGTTGTTTGGTCTAGTAGGGTTGGATCTTTGCTAAGGCCTAGTTGTTGGTGCCTTAATTTTTGGGGTGAGTTAGGGTTAAACGTTTAAAAATCCCACTTGTTTTTAGGCTGTGGGAGGTAGCTTGTTGAGGATCTTGGGCTGATTGAGGTGCGTTAGCCACCAACGAATTAAAAAGAGCTAGCCCCTCTTGTACTAGCCCTTAGAAGTTAGGGCTCCATATGGGGTTTGCTTTGGCCATTTAGAAGATTGTTGAAGTACCATAGGATGTGGAGAATGTGCCCTAACGAAGGTGGATAGGAGGTTGATTTTTTCCTTTTTCTGTAGGGGTTTCGGATTCTTCTTCGACTCTTTTTATTGTTGGTTGGGCCTTACGTTCATTGGGGTCTTTAAAGGAAGGGGGTACTTGGCAATCTCTAAATGTGATTGGGAATTAAAGAAGTTGGAGTGTACCATTAATTTAAATGGATTGAGAAGTGAGAAGGGGTCATTTAGAGACTTTTAAGCTTATCATCTTGGTAGGAGATTTGTACAAGCTCCTAGCTAAAGTCCTAGCTAATAGGTTAAAGATGGTGGTGTTCTTGTCCTAAAATACTTTCGTTTTGTGAGAAGACACGGCCCAACACATCTTCAATTGCTAATGAGGCCATTAACTCTTTGTTGAGAAGGGAGGAGAGTGGGGTCTTTTGTAAATTGGAATTGAGAAGGTGTATGACCATTTAGATTGGAATTTTTTTTTGTTCCTTGCGTTTGACGAAATGGGCTTCTATAAGAAGTGTGTTGGTTGGATATGAGCATGCATTTCCATAATTAGTTCTTTAGTTTGGTAAATGGTACACCAACAAGATTTTTTCATAGTTCAAGGGGTTTGAGGTAGTGGGACCCTCTTTCACCTTACCTTTGTTGTGATGGAGATGAAGGCTTTGAGCTGTCTTTATAGAGCCACAGAGTGAGGCCTTTTTTTGTGGGATAAAAGGAAGGGCAGAGAGATAGTTTGTGTTTGAGGCTTCTTGAGATTAGATAGCTCATCTAAGCTAAGTGATGAAAATTAAATTCATCCACAAATTTCAAAAGGAATTTCACTACTAACAATATACAGGCAGAGAATAAAGGAAAGATAAATTCTAATGCTTTTTCTTTACTAATTTTCCATCAACCGACATTTCTAGATCAATGAAAAAGAAAACAACGAGTAGCAATGAAAGTACATAAACAAATAAAATAAAAAACGTTTGTGATGGAGACACAACCTAGGAGTCTCTGCCCTTCTCTCCCACTACCAGCCTGCCTCACACAACATCCTCCTTCCTTTTTGAATAACTGTTTTCCTAATTTTCAGTTGGTCCTCTCTCCTTTCTCCATGTGTCCTCTTTTTCCTTCTAGAATATACCTACCAAACAGGCTGGTTATGCTTAGGCTCTCCGGGTGTCTTATCCTCCACTCCCTCTTTTGGCTCTTCTCTATCACCGCCCTACCCATCAAGACCAGTGTTGTCCTCTAGACTGAAAGTGGGAAATTTGTTCTTGAATGTTAATTCCTCACTTCACGGCCTAGGCCCCAGGTGGGAAACGGGTTGATTGCACAGTTGGAGAACATTTGTTGTTGACAAAACCCTAAGGTTTAGAGAAGAGGTTGTGTCACATCTCTAGAAAGGTGAATAATTGTTGCTGCTGTGTAGAATTCAGACCGTGATTTGCTTGATGTTGGATTTTGTTTGTGGTGTCCCAATGTTCGTAGAAATCCTTGTTCCTTGACCAACCGAACTTACCGGAAGGAGGGAATCCAAAGTGGAGGAAGCGGCCTTCAGTCCCACCCATATGTCCCCTTGTTTAAAGCGGATTTGGAGTGCTCCCTCAATTATGGCGACTTCCTAGGTTTTCCATCTAGGCCATGCAAATGCCATTTCAAATTTCTCAAGTCAAAAGCCATTTATTAAATTGGAGTAAATCTCTAATTTGACATCGAGGTATTCACATTCTCTGAACCGGACAGACGGTCATCCCAAACCTTATATGTAATATGAGAAAAATTGGATGGAGAGTCCTAACCTTGATATCAATTTGTGTGAAATGAAATTGTGGGAAGCACCCTGTTCACCAAGATCTGAATGGGTGGTATCCCCTGTAGTGCTCCATGCAACTTTAGGGTTTGTGGGGATGGGATGAGAGTGTCGGCTAGATCCATGAAGTCTAAGATCTGGCATTCTCCTTCCTCTCTTCTTTGGCCTTTCCGTCATCTGATTCTTAGTGAAGATGAACAATTTCACTGTCATCATCAAGTTCTTCGTAGTCACTCAACAGGAGGACTTGGAATTGACCTTCGGGGCATCTGTGTTGCGGGGAGAAAGCTGGCCATATTTGAAGCATAATCCTCTCTGGTGCTGATTCTCCAGTTCCGATCGAGTTAAGTGTTTGAAGCCCTTGTTCCGTGGGGATTGAGAGTTGGCGTATGGATGGGAGGATGTTCGGGAGCCCTAGGTTGATCAAGAGAAGAAGTTGGAGCTCGTTGGTTATGAGTTATGGGCGACTTGACTTGACCTTCTTTTGAAGAATAACCCATATTTTTAAAGAGGGTGTGGTTGGTCATGTGACCATCTTCTCCTCTTTCCACATATTGATTGGAAATTTTTGAATGCCGTTCTTGCCTCAGATATGTGACATTCCTCTTTGTGGTGAAGGCTGTGATGTGAGTTTCCGGTCTCAATAAGCACACCCAATTTTTTATCTCTTCTTGTAGCCCATTCATAAAGTAACCAAGATACAATGCTTTCGTTTTCCTTGGAATCATGGATGCTATAAGTTCAAAGTGATCAATGTATTCATTGACGCACCCCGTTGACAAAGGGCAGCTAGTTGTTCATAGGGATTGAGATTTGCCACCCCACCAAATCAGTTTAGGAGTTCCTTCTTGAAGTCGTCCCACAACCGTCGGTACTCATATTGGAGAATAGAGAGAACCAATGGACGACAACCCCTTCCATACAAACGTGAGCCGGGAGAACCTTATGATACTCAGGAGTGCCATGAATATGAAAATAAGTTTCTGCTCGTGTTAGCCATCCTCGTGGATCTAACCCAAAAAATGGAGGAAGCTTGACCTGTTTTAATATGTGGAAGAGAATTTGGCGAGGTGGTTGAGAAGGTTGTATAAATTCATGAGGGTGAGGCCGTGTAGTATTCGTGTGGGTGGTGGGGTAGAAGAGGTGGGGAGAGCATTGGAGGCATTAGGGTTGTCTGCTGTCGCTGGTTGTTTCTCCATTCGTTTCACCCATTGCATTACTATTCCCTAGAACTTGTCCTGACCCTCTTGAAGCAATGAATAATGGTGTTATTGGCTATGTTGTAGGACCTCAAGCTGATTGGTTAACTGGCATCTTGAGCATCCAGGTGAGCCCGAGTTCTGGTCTCCATGGTCCCCTCAGTCTTCCCCATCTAGTAGGTCGGACTAGTGATGGAAAATAAGGATTCTTTTCTGGATTTCAAACGAATTTCACTACTAACAGTATACAAACAGAGAATAAAGGCAAGATAAATTATGGTAAATTCTATTATGCTTTTCTTTATTGTTTTTCCATCAACCAACATTTCTAGATCGATGAAAAGAAAACAAGTATGATGAAGTGCAAGCAAATAAAATAAGAAAATCTATGATGGAACCATGACCTAGGGTCTTTGGTCTTTGCCCACTTCTCTCCCTTTCTAGAATTGCCTCACCGCATCCTCCTCCCTTTTTGTATAACCGAATTTGTTTTCCTGATTTCTAGCTGGTCCTCTCTCCTTTCTCTACGTGGCCCCTTTTTTCCTTCTAGAATATACCTGCCAAACAGGATGGTTATGCTTGGGCTCTCGGGGTGTCTTATCCTCCACTCCCTCTTTTGGCTCTTCTCTATCAGTTCTTAATGTGGTTTGATGTAATTCCTGAGTTGAGAATAATTTACGCAAAGGGTTAGCTCTTGAGTTGAGATGCAGGGTGGGGGCATTCCCTTCTTTGTATTTAGCACTCCCCTTGGATGCTTAGCACAATCCGATGGTTGTGTGGGATGGAGTTAAGAATAGGTTCTATTAGAGGTTGGCTTTGTGGAAAAGACAATTCATTTTTTAAAGGTGGTAGGATCGCTCTCATAAGGGTGTATGTGATTTAATAGGCCCATTTATTTGGTGTTGTTGCTATGAATGTCTAGAATGGTTAGAATGAGACTCGAGTGTATTTAAAGGGATTTTATTTGAGGCATGGGAGCATTAGGTAAAAAGCCTCATCTTGTTAATTGGTCCCATTGTTTTTCAGAAAATAAGGGTGGCATTGATGTTATAAGTGTTTTTATGCTTAATAGAGCGTTTTATATAAGTGGGATTGATGTTTTGCTAATGAGAGATTCGCACAGAAGAGGCTGTCATAAGTAGAAAGTTTGGGTTGCAAGACGGGGGTTGGTGCACAATAAGAGGAGGTTATGGTGTAGGTTGTTGGAAGGAAATAAGCCAGGGAAGGGACATTTTGTTTGATAAGGTAGTGCTTTTTGTAGGGGATGGTAGAAGAGTGAGCTTTTGGAAGGATAACTGCTGTAGGGAGGTAGCATAACTGCATTGGCAGCCATCAAAGACACAATGGTAGGGGAGGTTTAGGACTTTTCGGGTGAAAGAGGAGTGTGGAAGCCTCGTTTTTCTAGGCACTTTAATGACTGGTGCTGGAGAGATTTTTTCAAACTCTTCAAGGAAAGAGGGTGTTATTTGGTGGGGAGGATAGGGTGCATTTGAAAAAGTAAAGATGAGAGCTTTTTTTGTCAAGCCCCTCTACATGGCTTTGGATCATACATGTACAGTCCCATTTTTGTATAACTTCATTTGAAACTATTGTGTTCCCACTAAGGTGGGTTAATTTAGTCATGTTTGTCTCACAGCCTTAGCTGCTTCCTCTCTCTTTTCAAGATCTAAGTGGTATGTATAAAAGAAATTGCAAGGGCTTCTTTTGGTCAGAGGTTAGGGAGGGTAAGAAAGATTACCTTATCACTTTAGATGTAGGATGTAGGTCGAAGGAATTGGGAGGTTTGAGTTTGATAAATCCTGCTTTTTTAAGGGAAGGTTCCCTAGGGAAAGTTTGACATCAAGTTATCCTGTGTATTTGTAGGACACATCCTAATGGCATATTTTGTTTCTGATGGTGTACCATCAAGGTGATTAGATGGTTGCACAAATGTCCTTAGAAGGATATTTTACAAGTTCTTTAGGACTTCTCATATATCTGTCTTGTGGTAGTGGACGGGAGAGAATATGATTTTGGGAAGATCTATGGTGGAGTTACCAGCCTTTATGTTCATAATTCCCAAGTCTTTATGTAGTTATCTTTAGGAAAAACCCCCCCCATCTCAATTGTCCTTAGTAATTCCTATCCACTCTTTTGGAATTTTAGCTTTTGTCACAATCCCACTAATAAAGAAATTAAACTACTTGAAAGACTAATTTCTTCCCTCAATTCAGTTTATTGGTCTCCTATTAATATAGATTCAAAAGCTTAGTCTTTATAATTCTTAGGCTTATCTACGTTAAAATCTTCTTTATTGGTCTCACGCAATTTCTCAAGTCCTTTCTTGTTTTTTTGCGGCTAATTTTTTATAAAAATAAAAAGCTCCTTTAGAGGTTAAGGCCTTTGCTTGGTTAGTAGTACATAAGAAAGTAAAGACCAATGGCATGTTACAATCGAGAAGACCTTATGAATCTCCTACTCTTCATGTGTGCATTTTATGCAAAGGAAATGGAGAATTGATTGCCCGATATTTCTACGCCCATCAGCTTTTAGGGCCTATGGCATAAGCTCTTTATTGTATTCAGATGGATTCGATTCCACCTAAGGGTATTGAAGATATGGTATTATTTCTTGTAAAGAGTTTTAGAATTCAGCCAAGAGCAAGTCTGTTTGAAAATTACTTACCGCACTTGAATGGATAGCGTGACAAGAAAGAAATGCTAGGATTTTTAAGATTAGTGGAGATTAAAAGCTACGTTGTGAGATTTACTTCACTGTTGCTCCTCTTTGGCCTTGCTATAGTTGTTTTTAGGGTGTTCCATTTGATGTGATTCAACTCAATCGACTTTTCAAAAGTTTGAGATAGTTGGGGGATGCCTAGCGTATAGTTTTTGTATAGTGGTGTGTCTAGTCTTCAACAGAACATGGTTTGGGGAGAAAAGGACAAATCATCACTCTCTTGTACCTTTATTATTATTATTAGTATATTTGTTTATGATTAAAAAGATAATGGTTTTAATGCAACTAGTATTCAAGCAGAGTTTTGGCTACTTTTGTTGATGCATTGATTTCATAGGAGAACAAAACTTTCTTTTTTTTGTGTAGTTGTGCGTGATATATAGTAAATATTTAATACAATAGATCTTTTGATTAGAGTGTGCATATTTAGGGATAATTTCTTATCCTTTTCTTGTATTTCTAACTTGATATTGATGAATTTTGTCTGGGTTGAAAAAAAACTTCCAAGAAAGAGAGGATCCATAATAATGACCAAGAAGTTAAGGCATAGGAGCATTATTGAAAATGGCGAATGGAAGTGTTGTTGGTTCTAAAGCATTTTGTTTGCGCTCTTTCATGGTTCTAAAGCAACAATCTTGCAGTTGGTTTACTCTTAGTTTGCTATAGTTTAGGTGATGCTCTCTTCAATGAGAGGAACTCTATTAAGTTTGACATGAGTTCTTTGTTGGGAAGAAGTGGAAGGAAGCTTGAAGCACTCTTCCTTTTTGCTCATTTTGGATTGTCTGGAAGGAGAGAAACAGGAGGTCAGTTAAAAATGTTGAACGGATGGAGCAAGCAATAAGGTATGTATTATATGTGTAATTCTTTAGGCGACTTTGAGTATAAATAATTGGATTATTGATATCAAATGATTAGCTGCTCAAGTAGAGCGAGGGAGTTGTTCTGTTTCTTTCTTCTTTTGTACCTTTTCTGGAGCACTTTTTTGTATATGCTGTGTCCTTTAGTATGCTTGGGTGCTGAGTGGTTTAAATATATTTTCTGATTGCCTATCAAAAAAAAAAAAAAAAAAACAGAGCATAAACTTTAGAAATCAGGAAACCCTGGGCAGTAGCTTCTGCGGGAAACAGTATGTTCATCTAACCAGCTTGTTGGCATCCTATCTGTTTAGGTTTGATAAAGCAATCTTGTGTTAGAGTGCATGACTTTCCATAGGAAATCTCCTCTGGTACATTTAGCCAAAAGAACTGTTTTCCTCTAAGAAACCTTATCAGTGCCAAATTCCCTCTCACCTTTTTGCATGTACCCTGATTCCAACCTATTAAATAATCCTTCTACCTATCAAAACCTCAAATAAAGAAAGTTCCCTCTGGGTTCTCTCAGTTCTAGTTGCTACCTAAACGATGAGATTTGATTAAGCGATAGGAGAATAAATGGACTGTGCCTAACCATGGAAATTGTTCGAGATTCTTCTAAAACAGAGTTCCAAAAAGGAGGAGCTTTAGGATTCCCCGCCTAATCTGGGGCTCCTATATGAAAGAGGAACTAAATGTTGTAACCTCATGCAGTGGCTAGCCTATAGAAAAGATCGTGGTTAACACTTGATTCTGTGAAACGAGAGAAGAAAAGAATACTTTTCTTTTATTGAATGCATGAATTACATAGCATAGAGACACCTATATATATATATATATATATATATATTTATATATACACACACACACACACACAAAATAATGGAACAAAAAAGGAAACAAAATAAAGTGTAAAATGAAGGGGGATAATGTACGAAAAAGGTAGGAGATAAACCAAAGAATATCTAGGGAATATTCTTTGATTCTCAACACTTCTCCTCTAGCTGGAGCATATAGGTCAAATGCACCAAGCTTGTTACAAATGTACTTAATTCTAGGATGAGAGATTTACAGTGAACACGTGCTAGTTGGTCACTCGAGTTGACCAAGTAGTAGTCGTTAAATCACGATGTGATCCTTACATGATGAAGTGACAATCCACTTCTTTATGCTTGGTCCTCTCATGAAAGACCGGGTTGGATGCGATGTGGAGAGTAGCTTGATTATCACATATTTGCTTCATTTGTTCATCCTTCCCAAATCTTAGCTCTTAAAGAAGATGTCTTAGCCATACGAGCTCACATGTCGTCAAAGCCATAGCTCGATATTCTACTTCAGCACTTGATCTATTTCTGACATCCGTTTTCTTACTCTTAGGATGCTAGGTTTCCACCCGACTCATCTACGCATACCCGAAGTGAAGCGATACATCGTAGGTGAACGTCAGGATTTGCATCCTGATATCAGATAATTTGGGAGTGACCTTTGTTTTATATAACACCCACTTTGGCTGAGTGTTCGCTAATATAATGGAGATCACGAATCCCGCAACATCCGAGTGACTATCGTGGGGTGAATGCGAAATTGACTAACAACACTCATCGTAAAGGAAATGTTCGGTCAGGTGACGGTGATATAGTTTAGTTTTTTTCCCACAAGTCGTTGATATCTCCTTGGATCATGTAGAGGCTCCCTTTGTCCTGATACGAGCTTGACATTCAGATCCATAGGAGTGTCTATAGGTTTGCAATCTAGCATACTTGTCTCTTCTAATATTTCGAAGGCATACTTTCTCTGATTCATAACCACACCGGATTTATATTGAGTTATCTCAATCCTCGAAAATGTGAGTTTACAAAGTCTTGGTTGAAAAATTGGCGAAGAGATGTTGTTTCGACCCTGCGAATACCAAATCCTTATCATTGCGTGATAACAATGTCATCGCATAAACAATGCTACGAACTCGTATGATGATAAAAGCAAGTGATACATTGTCTGGTCGTACCAAACTTAAGACAGGAAATGGCGGCCAAACCAAGCAAGAGGGGACTGCTTCAGGCCATATAATGAGCGGCATAGCTTGCATACCAATCCAGACTCCCCCTGCTATGACTTCCTCTGCTAAGTCGCCATGTAAGAAGGCATTTTGTATGTCATTATTGATATAAGGCCAAGATTGCTATGACCATAGATAGGAAAGACAAATAGAGGGGCAATGTGACCAGGAGGAAAGGTATCTATAGTAGTGAACCATAGACTAGGTATGCCCCTTTGCAGCTAATCGAGCTAACGGGCGATCCACCCAGACCATGGGGTCGTCTTCCTTGTATACACTAACAACATCCAACGAGTGTTTTGCCATCAGGTAAAGTAACCAGGTCCCAAGTGCCACTAGAATGTAGAGCGACCATTTCTTCTTGGCCTTGTTTCGGTCAGGATGGGATAGAGCCTCATGCACAGTTTGTGGAACAGAAATAGAAGACAAGGTGGAAACAAAGGCGAGTATGGGAGAAAGAAATGATAGATTCAAAATTATAAATAGGATGGGGTTGAGAGGGTGGGTACCTTCCAGAGATGGCAATGGGAAGATCGATGGGAAAGCAAGACGGCGTCATGGAGGAGGGTGCCAAAGCCCAGGAGATGGTCGGATGGGGCCTAGTGTCGATGCGACGGCAGTATAAACCTACAATGGTGGAGGTGGAGTAGCCGGAGGTATAGGTGAGATATCCGGGACGAGATAAGAAGAATGAGATAGCGACATCTGGCTGGGAGGAATTGGGGAGGTAGGGAACATAGAAGAGAGTTCTCAAAATGTGACATCGTATGAAGTATTGATGTGTATGAGGTAGCGATAACCTCGTTTAGGCCGGGAATATCATGGGGAAGACACACACGCCCATTGGCTTTGGTGAAGCTTGTCTTGTCGAGGAGTAAGAATGGACCGACAGAAACCTGACCAAAGACATGAGAGGGAAGGTAGAAGAGAGATTGGTTTGGAAAAAGAATGGAATGAGGATTTTATCATGTAAGGCGAATGGCGGCGCTTACGATTGTGATCTTGGCGGCTAAGGTGGCATCCTGAAAAAACGTTGAGGAACCCATGATGGAGTAGAGAGTGTGAGCGGTTTCAGCAAATGGCCCATTCTTGTCTCGGCCTCATTATGTTGAGGAGTGTAATGTAGAGAGGCCCGTGAAAATCTATGTAAGGACAAAAAAGAGGAGAATGGTCTAGAAAGATATTCCTTGGCGGATACGAATTGAAGTATTGAATTGAGTTCGAACTTTAACATGAAACTTCTAGAAAGTAGGGAATTACTCAACTCAAGTTTTCATTAAATAGGCAAGTACAACAAGAAAAATCATCTATAATAATAACAAAGTATCGAATTTGAGTGAGCTCCTAGGAAGGACCACACAAGCGTCGGTGTGGGCAGGCTCGAGAAAGGGCTTTGTTTGTTGATCTAGGTGCTTGGGGAATGGGACACACGTATGTTTCCCAAACTGACACGACTCACTCTCAATCGAGGATAAACTAGAAAAAAGAGGAATGATTACCCGAGACTTGGAAATATTCGGATGACCAAGACGACTATGAATAAGGAGAGGAGTATCCATGGAAGTGCAAGCAGTGGAAGATGAAGGTGAGCTGAGATGAAAGAGGCCTTGAAACTCATCCTATGCCAATAGTCCTCTCCGTACTCTAGTCTTGCATTGTGCGAAATTATTAGAAAAGTGAAATCAAGCAATTAAGGTCCGTGAGATATGGAAGGAAGAGGACATCTTGAGCCCCGACTCATTTGTGTTTGAGATCCATTAGCTAAAAATGTCATGGGTAGAGGTGATGTAATAGTATGGGAAGAAAAAGATCCTTATTACCAGAGGGAGAGATGATTAAGCTCTAGAATCGAAGAAGATCATGGACAAAGAATATGAAAGAGAGTATAGGCATTACCGATTTGAGTAACGGAAAGTGGTGGATCACGGTGGATTTACTGAGTAGAGTGAATGTACTCCTTATACACGTTGGGTTTAAGACTAACTCTTGAAGGTGGGTATGTGCTCCCTTTGACAACCATAGAGGAGAAAGCAATCAAATAAACTTCTATATCAACAAAAAAATGTTACTAGGAGGGACCACAGAGTCTATGCAGGTGCTGAGAATCACAACACAGTGACTAATGACTAGACATGGCGCAAAAGGAGTAGAATGCAAGGGCTTCTGGGGACAAAAGAGAGTAAAACTCACAGCTACAAGTGTCAAATTTAAGAACCAGGAGCATAGAAGGCCTTGTTAGTGGTCGGCGAGTATTCAAGTGGAAGCGTGTCGTCGAAAAGTGGCCCACGTGCCCACACGCGCTGGCGCGTGGAGGAGTCCACCGGAGAGAAGATCAGCATGTGGAGGCGTGTCGATCATTGGTTGATGCCAAGGTTCCTCTTGGCACACTTGATGGTGGGGTAAACACTTGGGAAGATGGGTAGTCATTTGGAAAAGTTCATCGCTAAATTTTTTTCTGGCGGTAGAGATTTTGTGACCGGAGGGGTTTCGGGCGCTGTGATGAGGGTGCAGGGTGGTGGTGGGAACACAATCCCTAGATGGGTTGTGGGAAAAACATGATGAAACCCTTCCCCCGAGCCTTCCATGGCTCTGAAACCATGTGAAACGAGAGAAGAAAAGAATACTTTTCTTTTATTGAATGGATGAATTGCATAGTATGGAGACAACGTATATATATACAAAATAATGGAACAAAAAAGGAAACAAAATGAAGTGTAAAAGGAAGGAGGATAATGTACAAAAAAAGGTAGGAGATAAACCAAAGAATGTCTAGGGAATATTATTTGATTCTCAACAATTCCAAAGTGGATGCTTTTACTGAGGTTAGCCTTTAGTCCTGGTGTCCACAAAAAAACTGAGAGAATGGGCTTGAGTTATGGAAGGCAGCTCCTCTCAGTCTACTGTAGGCAATTTGGAAGGAGAGAAACAAAATTGTGTTCAAAGATGCTATATTCTCTTACAGCAGGCTGAAACTCTCTTTTATTAGCTCTTTAACTTCCTGGGCTGGCTTATTTCCTGATATGGACCATTTTATTGTAAGAATCTTTTTGTGTATTCTCTAACTCCTAGCCTAGGGATGGGGAGAGGTAAGTTATTTTTGTTTTGCTTCTTTTTTGTACAGGCCTCTTGGCTCCCTTTTTTATACCCCTGTATGGCTGGGCTTCCTTTTGGCTCTTTGTTGGGTTTATAACATATCTCTCTTAGAAAAATAAAAACTTACGATAAAAATTAAGAATATTTTAACTTAAGAAAAGGTAATATCATCTGCAAGTGCAAGTCTGACACCCCTTGTAAGGATCCCTGTCTCCTACTCTGCTTAGAACATGTTGACAATTGTCAAAGAAAGGGTATCAAAGAAATGCTTTCCACTAAATTCTTCGGATGTTGCCTTTTTCCCCAACTAGGTGCATTGCCCTTGACTAAGGTTTCTTTCATTTGAGAAATCAAATACATGTGTGCCTTTGTCTGTTAATAACTTTGATCAACTGTTCCACTGCTGGCCAACAGATAAATGACCGCTATGAGTTCCCTTTGCAACTTGATCTTGATAGAGAGAATGGAAAATACCTTTCACCGGAGGCTGATAGAAGTGTTCGCAATCTTTACACTCTTCACAGGTATTAGCTGTCTCAGTTTTTCTGCTATGTTTGGTAACCCTCTTCTTTTTCCATAGTGAAATCTCTTGCAAAACATTCATTCCTGTTTATATACCTGTTATCCAATGTCTTTATTGTAAATAGTAATTAATCATTTGTTACTCCACGGATTAGCCAACTTACAAAGTTTGTAGCCTCCTAATGTTTTAAAATTTGTAACTCATCAAGAAGAAGAGGTGCTATAACACGTAAAATTTATAAGGACAATTCTTTATAGGTTCTTATAAATGTGAAAAATTAAAACCCAGAAACTTATATGATAAAATTGTCCTGGCTGATGGCCATAAAAATTAAACTAATATAGCTACCTATGGGGCTTGCTTATTCTTGACAATTAAAAATCTGGCAACTAGTAAAAATTAGGAAAAAGAAAGACAAAAGACTTCTACAAGTGAAATATTGTGAACATACCATAAAAAAATTTCTCAATTCATCTCTGATTTATGATATAGTCTACTGTGTTATATCCTTTCGCTTTTGGAAAGATTTGTATGTTGAGTTTCCTCTGAAAGTTGAATTTCCTATGGTGGCATCCACCCATTCTTTCCTCTATTTTCTATCTAAATCTATTTTTAAATCTATGCATCTATTTATTCGTTTAGTTTTCTTTTCTGCCCATTTGTATATTCACAATTGTGGTTTCTACAACAAGCTGTTTGGTCTTTAATTGATTTTCTTTAACAAGTTTCACTAAATGAGAATGAAAAACAAATTAAAAATGTGAAGTTACAATAAACTTTATGACCTCCCCTCAATAGATCTTTTCAAAGACGGAGGTGGATGATGTAGAGACCTTATGTTTTCTCTACATGGAAAGAGAATGAGTTTGGTTGAGGACAGGGTGTGGTGGTGGAGAACAAGAGTGGTGAGATTTCTTTCAAGTCTCCCTATAAAGCTTTAGAACTGGGACCTTCAACACCTTTTCCTATGCATATCATTTGGAGTTCAGTATGCAGCCAAAAGTAAGCTTCTTTGCTTGGGAAATGATGTTAGGAAAGGCTCTAACCGTAGACCTAGATAAGAATAGGGGTTTCGCTTTCGGCGAATGGATGTTATCTTTGTAAAGGTGTGAGGAATCCACTATCACTTACTCATCCATTGTGTGAAGACTCGGGTCTTGTTGGAGTTATTTTTTACTCCTTTTATAGTTTGTTAGGTAATTCCTTTCTTGGTTAGAGAAACACTATTGAGGTGGGAAATGTGGGTCTTTATGGTAAAAAGCTTTGTATAGTCCAGAAAGAAGGCTTAATGCATTTTTTGCTATGAATAAAATCTCTTTTGAAGACGATGTATTGTCCATCCAAAGGTTAAAAGATCCTTTTGTGTACTTTTTTGGTTGGAGTCTAAATGTTTATAAAGAATGGTCATTTGACATTGATCGGTATCCTTAATTGTGTGGGTTCTTGTTGAGAATGAGTTTGTTTTTCTGTATATTCTTTTTGACAGTTTCTAACTTCAATTACGAGGGGATGAGTGTTTCTATCTCAGGTATTTCAATCACTTTTTTGGGCCCCTTCTTGTAACACATGTTTTTATTGACTTCTTGAAAAAAACCTCTACCTCTTGTAACTCATTTTTTTTAAATTTAATCATGCCTTGGGAATAGTGTGCTCTAAAATTGGAGTATAATGAATGAAGTCATAAATTTAACTTATTATGATTTAAATTAAATTATTATTATTATTCATAGATGATTTTTATTCTTCAAAACATCGTTGAACACAAATTTTAATGTATTTGATCTTCTCATACAATGTATGGGATGATGATATTAGTTGTTTGTTTATTTATATCAGATAAATTAAATATTCTTAATGCAATTGTGGATTTGTAGTATTAAACCATATTTTCTTTAAAATTTATTTTCTTGGTCCCCTCAAGTGAAATTTGATTCCCTACTCCATATTATGCAATTAAACCGAACATTAGTGTATTTTAAACCATACCATGCAAACAACAAGCCATAGATGAACCATAGAAAAATAAACTTTTAAACTTTACCAACAAGTCTCATGCTTGCATGGCCATGCCTAGTATAAATTGAAAAAGAAATAAAAATAAATGTTCATTTCTTTGTCTTGAAATGGCAAAAGAAAAAAGATGTTAGTCTGCGTAAGACCATAAGAGATTCCACCCAATTTGAGAGGATTCATATATAGTAATGGCCAAACAACTGCATGGATGATTACCTTATGGACAAAAAATGTGCATTTGTTTAGTAAATTACCTAGAAGGCGTCTCGGATAGAAGTAACAATCTTGTATGAGCATTCTGGGGCTGCTAGCCATGTGAGGCTTTAACTTTTTGAAGAGAAATGATTTTCCCAAATAAATTTAGTTCATGAAAAAAATTATTCTGTCAGCTTGTTGAAAGAGCTTATACTAAAGGAATAGAAGGAAGTGCTCCCTGGTCCTCTTGTCTCAACAATGCTCTACATATTTTTTAATCAGTAAGCAAAATAATGTAATAAAAAAGGGGAGGGGGGGAATCCCTGAGTATACAAGAATATAGCGGGCCTGAAAAAGCCCAAAAAACACAAAGCGAAAGAGAGAGCAGGCCATACCAACCCCTGTACATCTTACCAGCCCCTAAAAATGGCCCAAAAATAGAGCCTATACAGCCCCTAAAGTCACCAAAAAATCATTCACAGTACACAAATATAAATCTGGAGAAAATTTTGTCCAGGACCACAAAGTGTAAGCAAAAGAAAGCTTTAAACTTTGAGTTGTGAAGGCCCTTCCTTCAAAAACAACACTATTCCTTCCCCTCCAAATAGTCCAAAAGAGACAAATAGGCACAGCCATCCAGGTTTTCTTAAGTCTTCCTAATCGGGGGTCTTCTCCAGCAGTTTAAAAGCTCTGTAGTGGTGTCAGGCAGAGTCCTCGAGATTCCAAAATGGGCAAGCAAAAAAGCCCATAAGTCATTGAAGCAATAAGTGATCAATGTTCTCTTCAGCTTCACCGCAAAGGGTGCATCTATTATCAAGATGTTCACCGCTTCTGAAGTTGATCAATGCCTACATTATGTGGATATGTTGGGCATGAGTGTCAGATATGGGTATATATCTAGGTGTTTTATCCTTCACCACTCAAAATTTAAAGATATAAAAACTTGACTAAAAGTATCTAAAATATAAGTATTGATATTGGGGAATCCATACAAGTTGAAAGGGAAATTCTGTTGATAATAAATTGGAAGTAAAAATATCTTCTTTACTAGTGATTCTTTTTTCCCCTTATTATCTTTTAGATATTCTTATAAAATTCACCCAGTTAACTTCTTTTCTGAGTAATGTACTTTTCACTATGAAAGTCGAAAGTATAAAATGACACTCATGAAAATATTAAACAACCACACCCAAAGTAAAAATAGGAGTCATTGACACGACACACCCATGTCATGTTAGTTAATGTATGAGCATTGAACATAATTTAGATGGATGAACATAAAGTTTGCATTTTCTCAACCAAATCTTTCTATTCCTTAGTCATACGAGAGGGCATTCAGCATGCTATGAATTCTTTAGTGCTATTGATTGTTAGCTTTTTTGCTCGGGAAGCTACTTAGGCCAATATATTGGCTTTGGGTCAGCTCAAAAGGAAGTTTTGGAGGATTCCAAGCACATGTTGCATGTGTAAAGAAGTAATGGTTGGCTATATCCTGCTTCATTGCTTGAAGAATCTTCTTGTGGTGGTTGATTAATGCTCTTTTTAGTATGGTGCAAGTGATGCATTCTTCAATTAGAGGTGCTCTTTTGAGTCAACAAGTGATCCTTCATAGGAAAGAAGAGAGGAAAAAAAGGTCTTGGATCCGCTTCTCTATATTTGGTTTGGACCATTTTGTTGGAGGGAAATAGAAGGGCTTTTAAAAATTCAGAAAATGGACTAAGTGGAATCATGTGTCACTGTATATCTTTTTTGAATGGGCTATGTGTGTTGTCCCACATCACCCAAATAACGAAAGGTGAAGGTTCATATGTGGAGGACTTCAACTCAACTTTATTGAGGCCTTTTCTTGAGAGTGTGGGGCTAACAGATAAGCAAAACCAGGACGCATTGGTGGGAAGCCATGTGTGCGCCACTGCAACCTTGAACCAGACAATATCGAGTGAAGATTTGAGTTGTTACAATTGGTATCAAAGCTTGATCTCTAGCTGAAAGTGTGCCAGCGAGAATGCTAGCTCCCTAGGGGGTGGATTGTAGTGTCCCACATTGCTTCAAGAGTGAAAGGTGAAGGTCCATATGTGGAGGACTTTAACTCAACATTATCAGGGCCTTTTCTTGAGGGTGTATGCCCAACAAAGAAGTAAAATTGGGGTGGACTGGTGGGAAGCTGTGTGTGCGCCACTGCAACCTTGAACCGGACAATATCGGGTGAGGAGTTGGTTCGTTTCTGAAGGTGTCTATAGGTGATTGTTTCCTGTCCATATTGGACTTTGTTAATAAGTTAGGCTCTAAGTAAGACATGATTGCAGCTTATCCCAAAAAAAAAGGAAGGTGGTATGGTTGCTCTTGTTGCATTTTTCGCTCCTCTCTCTCTCTCTCTCTCTCTCTCTCTCTCTCCTCTTTTTGCTTATTGTGTAGATTGTGTATATTTCCCTGTGTTTTCTATCATTGGTATCCAATTCACTTAGTAAAAAAAGAGAAAGGTCTTCACCAAGGAGTAGAAAATTTTTCGGGATTCCTATATAAGTAGTGTGGTTCTAAGAGACTATATAAGTAGTGGTATTTCTTTCTCCATCTTGAGTTCCTAAACAAGGGAGCAAAAGAAATACTGAGGGGTCACTCCCAATGAACGGGAGATGAGTTCATGAATCATCATTGACTGTAATATGACAAGGGGAAGAAAGGACAAATTACCTTGAGAAATTGCTTGTCCATGAAAATAATGAGAAACCTTTCTACCAATGTTAGCATTCCAACTATTGATGATAGTTTATCATTGAGGATGTTACCCCATTGGGAATCCTCAAAGCCATTTTTAAATGAGGGACTTGTTACTTGAAGAAGATCTAAGCTTAGGTAAACTTCTTTATGATCCAAGACATAAAGATCACTTGGCTTAGCTTGCACATAGTTTTCAATTGACAAGATGCTCTCTTTGATAATCACCTCATGGAAACTAAAAAAAAAAAAAATTCCTGTGCGACTTCTCAATTTTAGATTTATTGCTGTCATTGATTTAACTACGGGTAATAAATTGGAAGGGATGGGCTAGATGAGAGTGAGGTGCTATCTTTTCTTCAAGGTTCAAATAGAACTGATGTCAAAATTAGTTTGAAGTTTTAGGGGGGTGATGACTGGATCTTACAAACCAAATATCCAAGGTGAAGTATAAAAGGAAGGCCAAGGAATTTTAATGACTCCTCACTGATTTTATAGTCAATCATCTGATTTGGTTCAAAATAAATATCATAAAATTAAATGGATCTGATAGATTCATATACTGGTCCAGAGTGACTAAGCCCAGCTCTTCCAAAATCCTGTCACGGCTTTATAATTTGAAGCATGGACGTGGCTCTAGCTTGGTTAATTTCATCTCATCCCTCCTAAGGGGCTCCGGGCAGTTGGGGTGGAATATTCAATTAATTTCATTTGTTCCAGTTTTAATCTATGTTACTTATCATCAATGCTATTTTCTTTTTCTGGTGTTATATGATTAATAAGTGCTCTTCTATTAATAGAATTCAAATCATCATTTGAAAATTTTCAACTGGATAGATCTTACATTATAGGTGGATGTTGACTTCCATAATGCTGTTTACTAAAGTTTTGTGGACGTCCTGTTAATGCTATCAATAAATAGATTGTTAAAATGTATTATTACGGTTGCCCTATTTATCCTCAATTGTTTGCTTGGTGTTTTGTCTACAGGGTGGTACATGGTGGACATTATTATGCTTATATAAGGCCAACTCTCTCCGATCAGTGGTAAGCATTGAATTCCCAAATATACCAATTTTGTCACTTCCAAATTTTGTTTTCCCAGTGCATGTTTATTCTCCATTTTGAACAAGGTCATTTACATTTTCCTGAGTTAAGGCAACTTTCCCTAAGCTGCCATGTCATTTTCTAGTTCTTTATTTATTTTGGTTTACCACCTGCTTTTGTGGACTGTGGTTAAAAAACAAAAATCCCTCTGCCTTCAGTTTTTTACCATGGGGCTATTCTCTTTCTTACTTCGATGAATGTGCAATCATGCAGATGTCTTGCTGCACTGACTTTTTCTTAGAGCATCCCAATGGGGATGCTAAAGGGAATGTCATCCTTGAAATAGAACATTTGCATTTAGCATAAGTGCTCCAATGAGCAATGCTGTTTATGCGTTCAAGCAATCTTAGCATTGTGTTTGGCATCGTGCATTGGAGTGATGTGCTAAAATTTAGGACTTCTATTTTAGCATTTGGACTGGAGAGCAATTGCCAATGTAAAAAATAACTTAGATATTGCTGTTTTAGCATTTTACATTGAAGATGCTCTTATGTGCTAATACACCTATTCCTTTGTAGCCTTTGTTTTCATGTTTGATTTTATATTATTTTCATCATTTTCTCCAGTATTATTTCTGTATTTTTTTTATTCTAACTTTCAATTGGAGTGCTTTGCTTTAGGTTCAAATTTGATGATGAACGGGTGACAAAAGAAGATATGAAGAGGGCACTAGAGGAGCAGTATGGTGGTGAGGAAGAGGTAATTTATCACAAGCTTGGGTTGTAAGTTTTCTTTCTTCTTTTATTTAAATCTTATTCTTATTATTACTATATCTTTTCGAGCAGCTACCCCAGACAAATCCCGGATTTAACAACTCTCCTTTCAAATTTACAAAATACTCAAATGCATACATGCTTGTGTATATACGTGAAAGTGACAAGGAGAAAATAATCTGTAATGTGGATGAGAAGGATATTGCTGAACACCTTAGAGTAAGATGTTTATTTGTAAATACCAAAATTAGTTATTCAATCTCATGTTCTTTCAAATGAATTGTATTGAGCACTTCAATTGTCATATTCCAGATAAGGTTGAAGAAAGAACAAGAAGAAAAAGAGCAAAAGAGAAAGGAAAAAGCTGAGGCACACCTTTACACTATCATAAAGGTCAGGACTTCACCTTCTCTCTCTTCTCCTTCTCTCTAGCTCTCTTCCTGTGTTGTTATTTCCTTGAAATTTAGTCTTAGCCTCATGGATTATTATTCACTAAAGCATTCATACTTGACTCTAGGTTGCTCGGAATGAGGACCTTATTGAACAGATTGGAAGGGACATATACTTTGATCTTGTGGATCATGACAAAGTTCGTAGTTTTCGGATTCAGAAACAGACTCCTTTTAGCCTTTTCAAGGTACTCTACCTTTTTATGTTGAACTTATTTTGAGGTTTCAGTAAGGTTTGGTTGGCTGGAGCAGTACAAAATTTAGGTGTGTTCATCTTCTAACTATTCATTAACAATTATGCCAGTTGATATTATGTAGCTTTGGAAGGCTTAGATAGAGGGCCGCAGGAAGTCTGCCCACATTGAGTTTTTTTATTATTCAAAGTTTCAGTTTCTTCCAATCTAGACAGCAATGATTTTTATTTGGTTTATCACTTCTCTTTTGCCAAATACACTTGGGAATTAGTTAATAGGGGAAAACCTGTATCTATGATACCTTGTCAGATACTCCTATTTTACTTGGGGTGTGACTTCTTGATTTTCCATTGATATTCTTTGTTCTTTCAACTTTCTTAGTAATAACCACATCAAAGAAAAAGATGAGTTAATGGAATAATAAATTTTTGTTAGAATATCTGGGAATATGTTGGGGTGGGGGAGGGGGAAGGGATTGGAGGAAATATATGGAAGCTTTTAAAAAGGATATGTGTTTTTAATCAGAGTTTTAAAAAGGATATCTTCATTTCCAATTAATTTTAATTGGCTTTTCTTTTATTAAACACTATTGTAGCCCCCTGTCCCTTTTTCGATCCTTTCAGTCAAGTTCTTGTATCCTAAAATTTGAGTTATGACTTGTTCCTATATCTAAAATTCATACCCAAACCCATGCATCACAGACATTGGAAAGTATATTTCCTATTATTATTTTTTAATGAACAAGTAAGTCTCACCAAGTTCTTTTGAGAATAATTCCTTTTACTTCAGAACTTGAATTGTGCATGCCATATCCAACTCTACTTTCGGTCATATCCTTCTTACCTATGTTTAGTAGATTCACCTCCTTCTATTTGATTTATCCATGTTCACATGGAATATGGCATATGTGTTGAACATGATTACTACCAATTCTGTATAGTAGGAAGAAAAGATGAAGAAAGATGCTTTCCAAGATCTCAAATTTAGTGCCGCCACCAGTCCCAACACTAACCACTAAGACAAAGCTAACAGATGATTACAAAAGAATGTGTCATAATTTAAGAAAAATCAAGACCAAGACCTCAAGGAATAGACAAAAGCCTATCTTAGGACTTCATCATACTCATAGACTAGACTTCATTGGCGGTTTATCACTGTCTAGGCTTGTTAGTTATCCCTTTTTGTAGATTTTTTCTACTTGTTTGTTTGTTCATTTTTTTTCTTTTTGTTTTTCACTTCTTTGGTGTAAGTTTCTAGTATACGTGGGTGTGCCTCTTTATTTTATTGATAGGATCTTCTTAATATATTTATCTAATTTGCTTATGAAAAAATAGCATTAGTAAAAATAAAAACAAAACAAACATCTAAATCTTGTTGTATTCTGCTACCTGTTCCGTGACTTGCCATTTGTCTTTGAGTTTCCTATGTCCTATAAAACCTGGGCATGGTTATCAGTTATCGATAGGTAATAGCCCCTAGGATTTTCCATTCGTGAGATTCCTAGTGTGAAACCGCAAACAATTGCTGTGATAAATAGGTGATTTGCAGCAATCTCTCTTAGTTCTCTTTCTTCCACTCAAGCCACATTGTAATATGCTTTGGTCTCATTAAAGCTTATCATTATTACAGAATTTGAGAAATATGTATAGCTAAATTTTGAATTTATTTGTGCAAGATATTCTTACCTCTCAATTTACTATAGGAAGAAAATTGAAGATAACACACTCTTTGCCCTCATCACTAATGAGTCTTTAGCATTTTCCCTCATGATGGGAAAACTTCAATCCCTGCTTTGTGGCACCAGGGAAAGTTCTGGTTGCAAAATCCCTCTCAACTACCCATGTATTCGGCAGGATTTGTACCTGGATGTATGACTTGTTTTGGGTGTTTAAACACAGTTTATGCGCATGGTGGGATTGCTCTGTCAGTTCAGTTGCTCTGAGGCCAGGTTGTCTCTTTCTCATGTCTAAGATGTAGTTTTACCCAAGCAACACAAAAACTCTCTTCAACAAACTAATCCCATGGCCATTGTTAAATGACCAACTCTCCTAAAAGCTCAAACTTTTAGGATTTTGGTTTAATATGAATGTCATGCTTCTTAACAACAATGAAATCTTCCAGTTGCCTTTGCATCTTTGCTTTATGTGTAGGACGTTCTAAATTTCATGCAGTCCAAGACTGCAATTGCTAGTGCTTGGAATAATTGCATAAACAAAGACAAAAATGATCAAGTGGTGGAAAAGATCTCAACTTTGTAGGAAAGGTGTGGTCAACCTGCATGGTTATAAAATGCGCTTGCTTTCACACACAAAACCCGTGGCAAATAACTTCTTCACTTGCCAATCTCTTCGCCGTGTTTGAGTAATCTTCTAAATTTGAAGCATGGCGAGACAGCAATTGGTTGTGTTGCGAATGCTTCTATAAACAAGGTGGAAACAACCATTCTAAATAAAAGATTGTTGAAAGGAAATTTCGAATTCAAAACAAGTAACATTTTTATACTTAGAGATAATTATTTGAAAGCAGTCTTATTTGATGTTTGAGTTTATTGGTATTTGTAGGACATTAATTGAGCATAGAGAAGTTAGCTAAATGTTTTCACTCATGATCTGATAACAAGGCAGAATCATTCCTAGGACTGAGGTTGATAATAGTTCTCTACAATTAATGTCACATAAGATGTTTTTTCAGTTTGTAGGGACAGTTGAATTGGGAATCTCAACTGGTAGAACAAGAACAGGGTATTTCATCAAATTTGGATTTAATTGTATGATTTGCACTTTGCATTTTAAAGATTGTCTCCTTGATTTATCAATAATCCAAAGGATTGCATTGAAGTATGATCTTTGAAGTCATCATGACTCAAAATAAAAATTTTTAGCTTGACATTTGATGGAAGCCATAACCCATAATTTTTTTTCTTTTTTTTTTCTTGTTTTATGAGAAATTCTTTTGCTTCGATAATATCTATTCATGAGTAATCAATTAATAAAACAACAAATAGTATTTGATTGAGTAGCTTGTGAAATGGATTTGTATTAATGCACATGAATTTAACTTGATAAATTATCTAGGCCCTATTGTGAGGCTGGTGGAAATAGTCAAACCCAAGCAAAGTTAATTTTATTTTGCTGCCTCTCAATTTCCAGATTTATTTTATTTGTTTTCTATTTTCAATCAATTTGGTAGAAATAATTTCTCATTTACTCTATTTGTTGTTATTATATGATTTGGTACTCATCACACCAACATTTTATTTATATTATCATTCCTCAGGAGGAAGTTGCCAGAGTTCAATATACTAAAGTAAAATTTCAACGCTTTCTGGTCGGGCAAAGCTACCAAAAACCATGGTCGCACTCCCGTCCAAATCGTCCTTTGACACCCCAGGAGGAAGCACAATCTGTGAGTACTTCTGCATCTTTTTGTGTGCAACCAGTGTCAACTAATACACACAAACACATTGCATTCACATTTATAGAAACAGCTCACGCACTCAAATACAAACACATGGCATTTCACATTTATAGAAACAGCTCATATACCTCATGGTTGTCTAAAATAACTGTTTTTCTTTTTTCTATTTTTTTTCAATATATATATATATATTTTGCTTTTCTGAACATGCTTTGTAGCATTAGCCATTTGTTAGTGCTTGTTCTTAGGGATTATCGTTTTTGGATGATGCGGACCTTTAAGATAGTGTACCTTTTCATGAAGTTTAGAAGTGAAATCATTGATGTGCAACATCTTAATATTTAACTGAGATATTTGGTGTATGCCTCCTTTCTCACTCATTATTCCCATATAGTATTGGTAGGAATTGTGAAACTAGTTGAGAAAAAGGAAACATGTAGAGTTAGAAATCCTCATATTCTTCCTCATTTTGGTTGTGGATTGTCTGTATATAAAATAGTTATTTGTTATCAATGGAATACACAATTTTCCTTCAATTAATTATGATTACATGGTATTAGAGCCATGGAAGGTTCAGGATAGGGTTTTGCAGTGTTTCCTTTTCCGGTCACCCCACCTTTGTCACATTAAGCTTCGAAACCTCCCATCGTTGTCGAAACACCTCGTCGCTGTTGGAAAAAAAAAATCGGTGAACTTTTCCGGCAACCACCTCATCTCCGGCCGACGACCTCACAATTAGGTGCGTCGTCCCTTGATCCACCACTCGGAAGAAACCCTAGCACTGGCAGGTTCACCACGCGCCTCCACGACCTGCCTCTCTTGCAAGAATCACCACGACGGTAGGTAGAGCGTGATAAAGGTGGTGGCTCTTGGCCACCTATTTCACCTCCGGGCTCGCGCCGCCGACAGCCCATTCCACTACCTCACTTTGACATTTGTGCCCTACAACAGTGTTTTTCAAACACTTTTATGTCCGACAACTTCTTTTTTTTGGGTTTTTTTGCTTGTCTTCCTTGATTTCTTTGAGGTCTAAAGGTGTTTTGATCAGATGGCTAAGTCTTTCCAAAGGCAAAGGTTTTTCAGTGGAAAGGTGGTCATTTTCCTTGCAAGTATCCATTTTTCTATATTTTCTACTTTAGAGGCTTATTCGAAGTTGGGACCGTCTCATGACTAACAAGAAACCCTTAGAGGAGTTGCTGTAAGGTCGGCACTGTTGCGATAATCTAAGACATGGACATTGAAATTGTAGAATAAAAATCAAAGATTTCAGTCTATTCATTATTAGAAATCACTTAAGTCTGCATCTACTTCCATCACTACACTCATTGAGTCAGGTAAAACCAACACATGTTTTCTTTCATCTTCCTCCACATGGTCTTTACATCGACTGAGCAACCAACCAAATGACTGTGTAATTCTTACTTTTATTTACTATGTTTCAAATTTCACCCTTCAATTCTCTATCAAGCTTCTTTCGTATGGGTCAACATCTCAGGTCCTCGGTCGTGACAATTCATTCGACTCCTCTAACCACTTTGACCTCTGTTCTAAATTTACCACAATTTTATTTTTATTTAATTTTTTGTGAGTAAACTCACTTATTAATTTAATTCTGCAAGATTCTACCTTTCCCTCGATTATTGTTTGATTCAGGATCTTTCGACGAAGTGGATTATTGGTCGAGGACGCAAGTCTAGGGCTCTCTACATCTTTGAAACAAAGGTGTCAAAGTTTGTTGCTTCTTCTGGAGTTGTTACCCCATTCGAATTACATTGTCGCCTGGGTCATCCTTCTCTCTCCGTCAAGCAGTTTATGTCCTCGCTTTCTAGGCCTATCCCTTACCAATCGTGAGTCGTGTCAATATGCTAAGCTTCATCGTGTACATTTGAGTTCTAGAGTCAATAAACGAGCTTCCACTCCTTTTGAGTTAGTTCATTCCGCTGTTTGGAATCCTTGCCCAGTTATGTCTTCCACTAGGTTTAAGTATTGCCATTTTGTTTGACGCATTCGTCACGGCTATCTAACAAAATCGCTTTTGAGCTTTTTCTCATTTTAATGCCTTTTGTGCTGAAATTCAAACTCAATTTCATGTGTTTGTTCAAACATTGAGGAGTGATAACGCCAAGGAATATTTGTCAACACCCTTTCAGTCCTTTATGTTACAACATGAGATTCTACATCAGACCTCTTGTGTTGATACACCCTCTTAGAAAGGGATAGTCGATAGAAAGAATAGACATCTTCTTGAGATTACTTTTACTCCCCTTTTGTTCCTTATGCACGTTCCCAAACAATTTTCACAATGTAGTCCCCATCATTGTTTCTTGGATTAATAGGATGCTGTAATCACCAATTTAAATTGGCTACTCTTTCCCACCAATTGTTTCCAAATAATTCGTTGTTCCCTATTGATCCCAAGGTATTTGGATGCACATGCTTTGTTTGAGATGTCCTTCCTTATGTCTCTAAACTTGATCCGAAGTCCTTAAAGTATATCTTTGTGGGATATTATCGTGTTCAAAAAAGGTATAGGTGTTATTGTCCCGCTTTTCGACGTTGCTTTGTGTCTACTGATGTTACATTCTTTGAGACTACTCCATTTTCCCTTTCTTCTCTTGTTACTAGTCAAGGGGAGGGTGATGATTTATTATTGTACACTATTTCTTCACCTGTTCCATTGGTTCCAGAATTAATCCCATCACTCCAAACTTCCTTTGCCTCATGAAACCTCCTATTACTCGTATATTCTCAAAGACAAGAACCTCCAAATTTCCCTCTAGTCCAACACCGACTGTTTCATCATTAGATCCAACTTAGTATGATGATTTTCCTCCTCTCATTGCTCGCAAAGGTAAATCGGCCACCGTGTCAAACAACTTTCGTTTGTTTCCTATAACTATTTGTCATCTTCCTCTTATCTCTTTATTGCATTCACTTACTCTACATTTTCCTGAACACCGTCGTGAGACTTTATCTCACCCCGTTGGCGAGTGCTATGGCGTAGATGAAAAGAAGGCTTTGATAATAATACATGGGACTTGGTGCCTTTACCTACGGTGCAGCGCTATTGGTCGTCGTTGGGTGTTTGTCGTGAAAGTTTAATCCCGGCGGGTCTCTGCTAGAATTGTACGTCCTCGCCTGCCTGGCAGCGCGTTTCAATTTCATCGTCAATGACTTATACTCTTTGTCTTGTAGCTAACCTGACATATGTTCGTCTATTTATTTCTCTTGCTACTTCATGACTCCAGACTGTACCTTGATATCAACAATTCTTCATTATAGAGATCTTCTGCAGAAGATAGTTTGATACTTGACAAACTCCAGGTTTGTTGCCTCAAGGAGACAGGCAAAGTGTCGTATTTAGAAACTCGCATGGTTTGAACAGAGTCCCTGTTTCCTGGTTTGGAAAATTCAATAGCATGAGACATTTGGCATGCAAGAGAGTAAGTCCTAATTTCACTCCATCTCTACAAGAATTCCAAGCACAGATTATTCCATTGTAATGTATATGGATGATATTTGTCATCATCGAGAGCGATCTAAAGTGTATATTATCTCTTAAATACTCTTCTTCAATACTTCACACAAAATTAATAGAATTGTCAAAGGCTTTCTGGTGTTGAAGTGATGAGAAGTAGGGAAAATTCAGATTATCTTAATTACTATCTGAGATCAAAATTAGGTGCCAAACCTGATAGTACCTATTAATTCTCAACGCGCATCAACAAGGAAGGAGATTTATTTGAAGACCCTAAGAGATACACTGAAGTGGTAAATTGAATTTTTATATAATCCAATTTTGATATTGCTTATTCATATGTTTTGGTTAGTATATGTTAATATTCTAATAATCAATATTGGACAGTTGTAGAGCATATCATATGTCATTTGAAAGAAGCTTCTAGATGTGGAATATTGTATAAGAAGGCTGAGTATACGGTAGACTGAGTGCTTTTTCAGCTACGCATTATAAGATCACAAGAGTGAGATCCACCCCTCATGTGCTCCTTTTGGAGGAAATATGACATCATGGAAGATAAGAAGAAGTGTTGTCCTGCGCCTAGTGGATGAGATATGAGCCACACATACTCATGCCAGACACTGATAATGCAATGATTGATTGAAAGTGGCATCGAAACTCATTACCAAATGCTTGGTGTGATAACCAAGTTGCTACGCATATGATCAATTTAGATTTCATTGACATCAAACATGTTCCTGATAGATTGTCATTTTGTTCATGAGATATCCATTTGGGCTTGATTTCACAGATACATAAATATCGGAGAACAATTAGGAGATATTCCTCTTCACAAACCTTGGAGTGGGGATCGAGTCAATTATTCAGAAAGTTGGGTACTTATCAATATCTATGCTCTAACTTGAGGGGAAGGTTACAGTGCTTAGAATTAGAAACTAGTTGGGAAAAAGGAAACATGTGGGTGAGTTAGGTGAAACTTGATATTATTTTGTATCGGATGGCGGTTCCCTCTTGTATTTCTAAAATTGAAAGAAAAGAGAGTTTGGATGATGCCCTCTTTTGTATTTTGTGGACGCCGTGGGATGAAAGGAATACTAGGGTGGTTTTCGAGAATGAGGGTCCTCCTCCGCCGCAGGATGAAATCATTTGTTTTGTTTTCTCAAGTGGGTCAGGCTGTTGTATAAGGTTGATAACTTAAATTGCCAGCTCTTTGACTTGATAAAAGGGAAAGTGAGAGGGAGTTGGTTTTTCTTTTGTACTCCTTCGTAGTTCTCTTCGAGCACTCAAGGCTCTTTTTTAATCTATATACTGCTTTTTACCGATCAAAAAAAAAAAAAAAAAAAAAATTTTGTATTTGGTTTAGGGATTGTCTTGTATATAAATAGGTTATTTGTTATCAATGGAATACACAATTTTCCTTCAATTAATTCTGATTACAATTCCTATGTGAGTTGACTTGTTTCACTTCTTCTGCTCAAGTTGAGTTCCTCTTAATGACCTTTGGTTGGGTGAAGATATTAGTAGATGGAGTGAAAATGAACTCTTGGTAGGTATATTTGATTACTTGATAAAGGACTGTATGCATATTTTGTTGTTAGAGAGCAACACTATTTGAAGCCACCTGCTATAATTATGTTAACATTGAGGAGGAATATTAAAGAGAGATTATTGAACATTATTGAAGACAGATCATTGGTCTTAGTGCTCTTTGATCTAAACAGAAGAATCAGGACTTATTTAATTGTTGGAAAACCAAACTAAGTCACTTGCTATATAACATATATGAATATAATTTTTTGTGTGTAAATGCTTGTGCAATTGTGTGATGGAAGACAATTTTACCTTTATTACAATATCTGGTACCTGTGCACTTAACTTTGTAATACTCCGTCTAGTTTGGGGCATAGATATATGTTAGAATATGTCTCAAATTCCTATTTATAAAGAATATTTGATAGGATAATTCTTAGGTTATTATATTATTGTAATATTAGTTTCTTATAGAGTAAGGAAAGTTGTTAGGAATATCAGTATAAATTTTTTTGATCACGAGGGGAAAGAGTTATGATGAGAGAGATGAGCTTGTAAAGGCTATACGGGGTGTGTAGAGATGTGAGGAAGAACGGGGATATCCAGTGGAGCGAGGGGTTCGCGGTTTAGGGCATGGAGACAAGGTATGGGGAAACATGAGATGTTTTGGGAATCCAATTGTATGTTGTTCTATCTCTGTAATATTTTTTATCGTATAGTGTAAAGATTCTCTCTCATCCATGGATGTAGGCATGGTTGGCCAGACCATGTTAAAACCTCGTGCATCTTTGTGTGACTTATTCTTTACCTTTTTGTTCTTGAATTATTATTATCTATATCAAAAGTTTCGCTGGCACAACAATATCCATCATGATCTACATTATACATGGAATTGGAAAATTATGTCCCATATAGTAAAACATAGTTTTCAGTTGGCTTCTATATGGACGATTCAAAGGAGTCTTGGCTATCTAAATGAACATGTTTGATGGAGTTGGTGAAGATTTCAGCTTTAAGAAAGGAAAGATTTGGGGAATAAATTTCTGAATTCCAGTGTGCAACATTTCTCATTCAAGACTGGAGGAAAAAAAACATATCATGTGGGGATACTAAAGGAGAGGAAAGTTCATGGGTTGGTCCCTAAGAAATCCTCGGTATTCAAAATTCTGGTCTAGCGAGAAGGTGAAAACTGGTGTGCTGGAGGGTTGATCCCTCTATCACATATTCCCCAGAAACTGGTTAATAATCCAATGCTGACAAGGACCCAGATTTGATGAACACATAATCCCTTTTTTATCTAACACATAACAAGTTTGTTAATTTTAAATTTTTTTTGGCAGATGTTTTTATTTAAAATATAAGCTTAAGAAGGATGGGAGATCCTCACCATGAAGTAGAAACTTGATCAAAATTACAAGGTATACCTCCACTAAACTAAGGGGACCATACAAATAGAAACAAGTTTTTTTTTTTTATGAGTAGGCAGGATGAATATATTCAAGAGGAGAGCCGCCAAAGTGGCGTCTCAAAGAGAGTACAAGGAAACAAACCAGGACCCCACAGAAAAACACAGAAAGCCAGAAAAACCAGCTCCAACAAAGCACACAAAACAACCAACAGGGAGGCTGCCCAGGAGTGGACAGGCCCCAGAAAACACCCAACACACCCAGCAGAAAGGAAAAGCTACATAAACGCCAAAATCACTTAGACCCCAGCCACTTAATGAACTCAATAAGCGTCGTAGGGCCCTCTTTAATACATAACGTAATCTCAGTCCAAAGGAAATACACAAAAGAGGACTATAACTTCTGGATGGACAACATCACATCTTCAAAAGAAATTTTGTTTTGCTTTCCATATAGTCCAAAACAGACATAAAGGCCCGGCCCTCCACACATCCTTCCTTATTTTGCCTACAAAAGACCCCCTCCATCCTTCCAAAGTTTGTATGATAGAACTAGGAAGGACCCAATGAACGCCAAAAAAAGAGAGAAGGATGTCCCATAAAACCCTTGTTACACCACAATGAAGCAAAAGATGGTCTATTGTTTCTTACAAATAGAACCGAGTATAACCTCTCTATACCCTAAAAGCCCACTCCTATGTTTTCTTTTCTTCTTTTTTTTTTCTTTTTTTTTTAATAAGTTAAAAGCCCACTCCTATGCTGTACAAATTGTGGACCAACGAAGCTGAATAACACCCAAAGAATAGCGTTTAAATAAATTTTTATGGTAGTCTATAAAAGAAACAAAAAATGAAGTATATCCCACATTATCTCTACCTTCCAAGTGTTCCAAAAAGGCACGCCATCCTTCAAAGAGCTTTCCTCTAATTGAATTTCCAAAACACTTGAAGCCCATCATATCATTTTGCATTGCGGGACCCACTATATCCTAGCCTCTCAGAAGATCCTGTAACACAATCCCATTGTAAATAGACATTGCAAGAATAGATGATCAATTACTCACCACTCTCCTACAAAAGGTGCACCAGTCAGGACTGATGGTTTTGGAAGACCTTTTTAATTATAGCTTGTTATTGATATTTACCTTCTTAAGTGCCACTAACCATGCAAAGCCTTGACTTTAGAGGGACTCTTGATTTCCACAAAATTAACTGAGTAGAACAAAACAGAATTGGTGGAAATCGGATGGAATTGAGAAGAATGGTTTTATGTAAAAAAACTCCTACAGAGGATTTAATGTAGTCCTACTGTCCTAATGTGGCTGGATTGTAGTTTTCCAAGAAATAGCAGTGGCATTCTGTTTTGGGAAGTTTCACCTTCCCATTTTTGTGCAAACCATAATTCTTCTAATCACTAGTGTCCGAAGGGAACTCCCTAGGTATTGTGAGAACCACTTTCTAATGACAGGTTCACCTTGATTTTCTTATGTCTGAAGGCTACTTTGTCCAGTACTTTGGAGATGGAAAGATTGGTTGGAACCACATTGTGTTGAATAATGGCAATAATATCTTGAAGAAGAAATACCTATAAAAAAAATATCTTGAAGAAGAAATCGTCTTTCTGAATAGCCAAGAGGAAATTTATTATAGGGTACCCAAAAAAGGAGGGATATGCAGCCCAAGAACATGGTTAATATGCAAAGGCTGTTGAAAGGCACAAACATAAGAATAAAGAGCCAGATATCATTAGTAATTCCCTTAATAATCAATAAAGGCTAACAAGTACAAAATACTGTCTTCCAAGACCTTTTGAATCAAATGAAAAGGAGATATGGAAAAGATTCTCTTAAAGATTGATTAGTGTGTTCAAAGTCTTTGAAAGTTTTTTAATTCGGTTCTTGTCAAATCAAACAACATAAGGGTGTCGTTCTTCAAACTTTTCTTCCTTTCTTGCTTACAAAACACCCACGCCAACCTATGAAGAACTTCTGAGAGTCCATATATGGGGAATGGGAGATTCCTTGATTTTCAAGTTTTACTAGTATATTAGGACTTAGTTGGCTACTTTGGTCACTCTTTTTGGCGCTTTTAATGCTGTTAAATATCGAAAAAAATGTGAAAAAGAAGAGGAACATGGTTGGCTGATTCTTTACTCTTGTACTACTTTCATGAGCTGGTCCAGATGCAGAATCCTTCACTGGACCTTAAAAATGAGCAGCTCTGGGGTTTCTCCTAAGTAGGGGTATTGATAAATGAACCAATAACTGAGCTTGTGATTATGGGCAGTATGAAGAAGGATGATGTCATCAGCAAACTACAAATAAGAAAGTATTCCTTCCAACCACAAATCCCTAATGAGATCATGCTCCTCAGCTCTATAGACTATCATCCTCTTGTGGGTATTAACTGTACCAGTAAATAAAAAGAGAACCAAGGGTCATTTAAAATTTTTGTGGATGTTTCAAAGCATCCTTAGTTATGCATATACCAAGCTTTGCATATTTGACAATGGATGTCCTTGTATCCCCCTTTGTAATATATTGCTGCTGTTGGTTTTTCTCCCCCTCCCTTTTTTTGTAAAGTTTACTTACCAATGTAGTTTAATGTGAAAAATAATCCTGTGTGTGTGTGTGTGGTGGATATCTAACCAGTTCTTCAGACAGAAGTGACTGGGTGCTTTCTTCTTCTATTTTAGTGGATGCTCTCGCATTATTATTGAAATATAATGCTTCCTGTGTGGTTGAAAATTGTTCTTCAATATTATACAATACTTGGGTTGGAAGTATTTCCATTTGTCTGTGTGTGTGTGAAGAAGTTTGTTTGGGCTGTGACATGTTCAACTAAAGCAGATAACCAGTATGGTAAGCAAATTTTTAAGTTGCTCGTGTCATTTTCTGTTGTAGGTTGGACAATTGAGAGAAGTATCCAATAAGGCTAATCATGCTGAGCTAAAGCTGTTTTTGGAAGTTGAACTTGGGCAGGTGATGCTAGCTTATTAAATTGATTGTGGTTCCTTAATGCTTGATTGCTTGTATTTCTGAGGAACTTTTTCCAACAAAAATCATTGGTTTGTTGTTAGTTTGGTCCTCTGTTTGTTGTGCTGTTACTGATTTAAATGATTATACAGGATTTACGGCCAGTTCCTCCTCCTGAGAAGACAAAGGAGATTCTCTTGCTGCTGGCTTTTGTAGCCATGAAGAGAGGGGCAGGCATTCACTGATTTCACCTCTGTTGCTGGAATTCCATGTGAAATACTCAAGGTTTTTTCTATGATGGCAGGTTTGTTGGGAGGCTCTTTGTGAAGGGGAGTGGAAAACCAACTGAAATATTGTCAAAACTGAACGAATTGGCTGGCTTTAGTGCTAATGAAGAGATTGAACTCTTTGAGGTCAGTCGTCCAGTTTCAGTTGTGTTATTAGTATGTTGGTTTGTCCCCTGATGCATAATATAATGGTCCCATTTGTAATCGGGCATGCTCTTTGATTCTTTCAGGAAATAAAATTTGAACCTAATGTCATGTGTGAACACATTGATAAGAGGCTCACTTTCCGTGCTAGTCAGGTATATATTGTCCTTGACTAATTTCGAGCTGTTTATTTTCAGATGACTGTCTTCTTTACCAATAAAGTTTACTGCTTGCTTATATTCTAGTTAGGTATATATTTCCCATGATGACTATGGTTAATATGAACTGTTTCTTTGGTAAATTGCTGTCATCTGTAGCAATATGTTTTTCTATTTTCCTATTTAGCATTCTTTTTTCCTTTGCAGCTTGAGGATGGTGATATAATTTGCTATCAGAGACTTCTTCCAGTTGATGGTAGCCAACAATGTCGCTATCCTGATGTTCCTTCATTTCTGGAATATGTGCATAATCGTCAGGTTTATATTTTGAACCATTTTGGATGACATTAATATCTTCCAAATTTTCATGTCACATATGTTGCAATCTCAAATTCTGATTTCTGTTATTGTGGATTCTTGTACAGGACATTCAATACTATCTTGTATATGGCATGGACGATTAAGTTTTTCTTTTTTTTTTTTCTCGAGGGGGGGTGGAGCACAAGGGGTAGATAGGTGTTGCAATGTTTGGTTTATTGGGGAGTTCCCTCATTACTATGGTCAAGTTTGGGTTTTTTCAAATTCTATTTTTTCCCCATTATTAAGGATTGCTTATTCGTTGCATTTACCTCTCTTGTGTATCGTAAGTTATTCCACTTCCTATGAAAAATGAAGAATCGGAAACCAGGGTGAAGGCATTTTTTTATTACTATTATTTTCTTTATAAGTGCATTTTTTTTATGAATGATAGTTATACCCAGACAAATCTGAAGGCCCAATTCAGAGGGAAAACTATGAAGGGTTGTTGTCCCTCTGACCCTTTGAGAACCACTTATTTGATGGTGACTAATGGAACTTAAACTTGATAAATTGAGTTAGAAACAAATGTTACATTTCTTTCCACTCAAATACACCAAAAAGTGTGTTCAGTTTCTTGCCTATGCCCTTTAACTCTTGGTCTGCTTTGGCTTCTCTTAGGGTCCTAGGAATTTGCATAACGAACACTGAATCAACTTTTTAAACAATTCATTTTTTTTCATACTGGATGTTTTTTGGGTTCATAATACTTACACAGCTGTTTAGCTTTATGCATTGGTGGTCATGCCCCAACTTTTGGGCAAAGTAGAATCCGATTCACGATCCCAGGTCAAGGGTTTTGCCCACCCTAAGAGTGACTCCTATCCAAGCTGGCAATTTCTTGATAACCTGATTTTTCTTGAATAAATTAACTTCTAAACCCAAATAAATTTGTTGATCTATGATTTACTGTATGACACCTTTTTTTCCTTTTCAAACTAACCTTCACTTGTTCTCAAGTATAATACATCAACAATCATCTTACCATCCAAGTTGATAACCCAAAATTTTTTGTGATAATCTCTAAGTCAAAAATATTTCCAGAATTCCTTACAATATAATAAAATATAAGTTAGGTTAGAAAAGTTCGTAGAATTCAAATTGGTACGTTGCTAAATGGTAACAATAATGGTTGTTTTCCAGTGATCTTTGTCAACTTTGGAGTGCTATAATACACAATCCAACTATGACTCTGGAATTATAAATCTGTTAGCCTTCTCTCTCAAACCTTTTGTATTTCGAATGAAGTTGATCTTCCTGGAAGGCCAGATCAACCATTTCCTAATTTTCTATCAAGGAAAGGGAGCCATTTGTTGGTTCATAACCTGCCTTTGACAGGGGGCTGAAAATTAACTGTGTTGAGCTTCATTAGCCTGAACTTACCCAATCTTGGCTTTGCGGCTTGTGAACAAGGTTTCACAATGGCATATTTGTTGTTTCTCTGAATTTTCAATCTTCCTTCCCAATAATGTGAGGGACTCATAATGAAGCTTTGTGGATTAAAATCCTACTTAACAGGTAGTTGGTCGTGAGATGTAAGTACAGGCTCTCAGTACCATCATCATACTGTAACATTTCCTTACATTTAATTTATTTTTTTTTAATTTTTTTTATTTATCACTTTGAACACAATAGATGGCCTGACAAATGTCCAGCAAACAGTTACATATGCTTGTGCTTGAGTTCACTTATGTGACTGTGGAACTGAGTTCAAGCTTGGCTTGAAGAACTACTTGGTTTCTTTTTTCCTGGGAGATTGCTCAAAGAACTACTTTTGGATTTTACATATGTGAAAATGTTTTATTCTCAGCTTTAAATGTTTTCTTTTTTCTTTCTCTTAGGTCGTTAAGCTTCCCAAGCTCTCTGGGAGAAACCTAAGGAGGATGAATTTTGTCTTGAGTTGTAAGTTTATTTGAGTACAAACTTACTAGATTGTTGAATCAGTTCTTGATCTGGCTTTGAATTTCATGTGATTCGCACTCTGATCTGTATAAATTAGGTCAAAAAAGCTTTTCAATTATGATGATGTTGGCTGGAAAGGAGTAGCTGCCTCTGTCAGATTGGATGACTCTTTACCAGTCAGGCTTGTCACACAACTGTTACTCCCCTTAACCTAAACTTCAACTATGAGTACAGAGTAGAACATTTATCAGGCATGTATCACTGCGATAGGATTATCTTGCGAACCTTCTTGATTCTCTTGAGGAATTTGTTGTCTTTGCTGTTTACCGCCCATGGCTTGTTTGTTGGCTGACACAAACTAGCCTCATTCTTTTTGGATGAACTTCTGATATTATATTCATAAGTATTGGACATCCTCTGCTGAACTACAAGTCTTAAAACTTTTAAAAGTTTATTTTTCATATGCTACAAAGGACGAAGTGCGTGCAGACCATGACAATCATCTTATATTTTTTTATTGTTCTTTATATCTCTTGTCAAGTTTTTAGGTTTTAGTAATTCTTGGTTTAATTATTATCAGGTAGTGATTCATACTATTAGATTGCCAAAACAGAGCACTGTGGGGGATGTGATTAATGACCTTAAGACCAAGGTAAACCGTGCAGCTTTTCACACTTTAACTGTACATCTCTCTCTCTCTCTCTCTTTCTCTCTCTCTCTATCTCTTTGATCCTCGTGTCTCATTTTCAAACAGGTTGAGTTGTCTCATCCTAGTGCAGAACTTAGATTGCTTGAAGTTTTCTATCACAAGATCTACAAGGTAATTGATTATATTCCAAAAAATGATTTTTTTTTTCTCCTAGCTTGATCATGCCATCACCAAGAAGATCAAGTAAAAGTTCTTCTTTTCATCTTGATCTTAACATATGGTTGATGTGAAGGGCTCACTTTACCTCTTGTTATTACTAGAATCACCAAGACAGATTATTTTCTTATATCTATGTTGAAAATTTTCTGCAGAAATCTAAATAATGGTTCTGGTTGAGTTAGAAAGGTCTCCTAGTTTTACATTGTTTGACCTAATTAAGCGCCAGTTTTCTAGGCATCTTTAACTGATGGCTAAGTTGGAATCTTTCGGATATCAGAACGAACTTTACATTTTTCGAAGTTCTCTCAGTTGGTTCTTGCTGAGAATAATCATCCTAGGCAAGTTTAGGAAAGTTGAGGGAGATCTAAGTACAAGGGAAAAGGTTGTGGGGCTAGTCACTAAAAAGCTATTAGGAGAGATTAAGAAGTTTTTCATCCAAGGATGACTACCCCTATGGGTGAGGTTCATCAATCAAGATCTTGATGTAATATTTGGTATGGGGAGTTTCCATCTTCCCAATGTTGTTCAGTATCATTTCTCGTCGAAAATGGGTGATTGATCCATGGTGGAAAAGTGTGGTCATGGTTTTTGGGACCTTCCTTTTTAAGTACATTCTAATGATTGGGTGTTGGCATTGGTGGAAATGCCCTTGAATTAGATGTGATAGGCAATGCTCTTGAATTAGATGCGATAGGATATTGCTAGGTCTGGCAACTACAATCATTTGGTGAGGTAGGTTTCCAAGAGTAGTTGCTTCTGGTTAAGTCCTACCGTTCTTTTAATTTGTGTATGTGGAAGGCAATTTGGGAGAAAATTCTTATAAACAATTAGCTTTTAAGGTCTGGGCCTTTTGCGAATTGGTGTTGCTTGTGCAATATAGCCCTGTGTTTGGCCTTTTGTCTTGTCTTTTTGTTCCCTTGGCCTTTGGTCTGGTCCCTTGGGTTGTGACCCTTAATGACATTCTCTAATCTTCCTATTAAAAGAGAAGGGGGGAAAAAGCTCTGTTACACTTTAAGTTCTAAAATTTTGGCATTGGAGTAAAAAAAAAAAGGAAAAAAAATGATACCATCAGAAATTCCTCTTTTGAGATAGCTCATTAAGCCTGCTGTTCAAGTTTCTCTAAAAATCACAAAAACTTGCAATATTTACTCCAGATGACTTATTTTTCTATCATTTCTCTTATTTGAAGTTTCTTCTCCTTCCGATCAAGTTGGTTTGCTTGTGAGTGACCTCTTGCACTAAGACTCGGATCAGTAATAACCACTCTTTCTTATACGGTTTCTGATTAATTCACCAATATTGAGGCCAGTTTGAATGTCAACAATAATATAGTATTTGGGGTAGTTTAAAATTTAAAATAATGAAGTTATCCTGGGGTGCCTCACTATGATTACATCTATAATGGAAAGTGGGCGCTTAAGGGTTCCTTGAAGGATATATCACTGCAGCCAATGATTTTGTTGTATGTTGCAGTTAATCTTCATCCCTGTTTTTTATTTTATTTATAGTAGTAGGTGTATGAAATTTAGTTGGCAAAATAAAAACTCATGCAGATCTTCCTTTCCTTTTTCCCTTCTTTTAAGCTTCAAATGGAGATTGTAAGGTTGATTTCCGGTTTATCAGATTTCTTTTAGAACTTGGGTCATTTAGATAATAGTTGACTTATTTCAAATGTAGTGTAGATGGATTATGTATTGAATTCATTGACACTGTCAAATTAATTTTGACAATGATTCCTGAATTCCTCAATATCTCTTTGGATCTTTCAAAGTGCTTAGAAAATGGAAGGAATCTTAGGGTATGTTTGGTAATTGTTTCCAAAAGGATCTTTTTGTTGTGAAAGTAGAAAATAAGTTATTTTCAGAGAACATCTTTTAGTTGTTTTCACTTGTTTTCTAAGGGTTGTTTTAGAAAATAATCATACAAATATAAAGAAAAATTAAGAACAAAATTCTGCTTAAGTTGTTTCTGTAGCATATTTGGATAAAAAGAGAAATATGAAAAAAAATTAAGAATTATTTGAGAACTAAGGCCCCGTTCCAGTTCCACGAAAATTTTCAACTCTTATCCAAAATTAGAATATGAAATTTGATAATATTACAATCTTTAGTTTTCATTTTCAGAAAATCACGTTTCGTACTTGAATTTGGTTGAAAATACGTTTCGTTTCAGCCCATTTAGTTGAATTTAGTTTGAATTTAATTGAGCTTGAGAGAAAACAAACTTCACTGTTTCTGATTAATATATAAATCATGAAATAGTGGTCATTTTGTTTTGTTTTAAAAATTTGTTTTAAATGCTTGTGTGCTTAAAGCGTGTTTTCCTTGTTTTCGAAAAGTTTGAATAGAGAAAACAGAAAATTCTCTACCTACTAAACAGGGCCTAATATTTTCAAATTCATTAATTCCTATCTAAATTGAGAATAAAGTTGGAGAAGGAGATAACAGAAAGCATATTGAATTCATTTTTTTTTGTTTCCTTTTTCCTTTGCCTCACTTTTTGTGATCCAGACAGCCCTAATCATCTTGATTTTGCCCTGCTGTCATCTAAAAATTCCTCAATTGTGAATTAGGAATTATCCGTCACTTAATATTCCCCAGATAATGCACCTGTCAGAATTTGTCGGTTAATTTTTACTGGTACTTGTTAAGGTTTCCTGTAAACTGGAGAAAGGGAAAGGGATTGAAGAAAAATTAAAATGGAATCCGGTTGCTTCCACAAAAAACCTTAGAACGGGTAACTAACTTAGACAGTTGTAAGCAAACCGAAACAACTCTGGCAATAATGTTGCGCATTTCTTATGTGCCTTTATTTCATCTAGGCACAGATAGCCAGGCATCAGTTCTTCTAAAGATAGTAGCGATTGTTAGAGATCATCAGAGATCCTTTCTGTTTCTTATTATCTTGTTTCTAATTCTGTGAAATGTTCCTGCAGATTTTCCCACTCAATGAGAAGATTGAGAATATTAATGATCAATACTGGACATTACGTGCAGAGGAGGTAAGTTTTGTTTCCTGGTTAAGCACATTCATGAATAGGATATTTAATTCCTATATACCTGTTCGGTTGTGTTATACATTTCAATTGAATGTGTCCCGTCTTACCTTAAACTTGATTGACTGTGTTTTTCTTTTTGACTTTGTACTTGAAATTATTGTTGATACTAAGTTGATATTACATAAATCGATCCTCCATACACTGCTTGATTGTCGTTATTCTGTTTGTCTGATATTATCTTAAGAATTGCTGTGGGAAAGGTAAACCAAGAGGTGCATTATATGAGACCTAGGTAGGAAAAGCCATGAGTTAGTAACTGATAATGCTATTCAAGTTTGCAATTTTTAGTCTTGTTTCCTACAATTTCTGTTTATGCGAATTTTTTCCTGTTCCCATTGTTTGAATATACCTTCATATCTTTCTTTTGTAGTTTGTGCATATTAATATTTTGTGACTGGTTGTTATTTTACCTGCTCAACCATCTACTTTGAGTCTTTATACCTGATTGTTGTAGTAAATAAGTAGGAGGGTTTCAAGAAGTTTCTAAACTTGTTTCTTTACGACAGATTCCTGAAGAGGAGAAAAACCTCGGTCCTCATGATCGGTTGATTCATGTTTATCATTTTATGAAGGACACAACTCAAAATCAGGTGGTAAGCTGATGTCGATGAAAGTTTTATTTGGCTCTGCACTTCTTTTGTCATGATTTTATAGCTACTTGTGCTATGTATGATGGTTCTAATTTTATCCACATCGTAATAGAGATTGATTTATAATTTTATATAAAATCAAGGTGGTTTAACAGCAGGTTCAGAATTTTGGAGAACAGTTTTTTAGCGATAATCCAGTGAGGTGAGACTTTGGCTGAGAGTTAAGGGAGTTCATGGAAAGTACAGGTTCAGATGAGGGAGTTCTCGAAGAATTAAAATTTTTCCACTTCATTTGCCCATATAGCTACGTTCAGCTACCACCAAAAACTCTTCCAAAGTTATATATTTTATAACATCAGAATCCTGCTTTTTCACCATGGGACCTTTTATCCAAAGAGATTATATTTTCCCAATAATTTTGGTATATGATTTGACCTTTGATCCTCAACACTTCAACAACCACTCCTCACCAAAAGAAAACAGAGAATGTTTTATTAAAAAAAAAAATAATGAATAGAATAATAAAATAATAAAATAGAGGACAAAGCTGAAGTACCTTCTACCTATTAGACTAAATTAAAGAAAAAAAACTGAAGCCCCTTCTCTAGGCACTGCAGTTCAGGAGTCATACCATTTCCTGAGCTGTTCTTTTCTTATTAAATATCCATGATCTATTTGTGTGTTCAGTGAAGTTTATTCTGTCCCTAGGTGGCCTGAGTATCTTGGGACTCTGACGTGTCTCTAATTCGATTCCAGGTCTCTCTCTCCTCTCTCTCTCAATGTACCATTTGTTTGGATTCACTTTTTGAATTTTGTTTTTCATTTTCAGAGAAGAGATGTCTATGGTGCTTGGGAGCAGTATCTTGGTTTGGAGCATTCTGACAATGCTCCGAAAAGGTCATATGCAGCCAATCAGGTAAATGCTATTTAGTTAATTGCGATATCTATAAACATTACAGTTAGCCCTGCTCCACCGACCCTAAATAAATAAAAGTAAAAAATCTTTAGAAACGATCAAGGCCGATGTTGAACCAGTAGGCTATCCTAAACTTGATATTATGGTTATGTTGCCACTTCTCATGCTTCACACTGATGGCATTATGGTTTCTTTAACTGATGATTGGATTAGCAGCTAAACCATTGTTGGTGGTAGGGAGCTCTTATAGTAATGAATCTTGAGCAGCACGGTAATGAACATAACTCGCTCGGTTTTGCAGAATCGCCACACATTTGAGAAGCCAGTAAAAATTTACAATTAGGAAAATCAGACAAATTTCCACATTTGCATTGGCTGCATCAGATATGGGGGATATTCAATGGGGATAATTAAGCATTTTGGCAAGTGCAGGAGATGCATCCGTAAAGGAAGCTAGCAGTGAGAGAGCTACTGCTGAATGCAGTTGTTATTGATTTTGTTAGGATGTGTAATTCTTTGTTAGAGGGTGGCGAAAAGGATAATTTTAACCAGCATTTTCATGTCTCCTTTTTTATAGTTTGAACTCCTGCCTCCCAAGTTTTTCTCGCCGGAATATACACCCGTCTCAGGGGGTGAGGTAGGTGGTATATTTCATATTTTATTCCATTGTAATCTAGAAGAAGAAGAAGAAGAAGAAGAAGAAGTACATAAAGATTTTGGATTTTGGGGATGGGGGAATGAATGAATGTATAGAGAATATAGGCTTTGGGGTTTCAACGTCCACTTTTTATTTGTCCTATACTCCCATGGTGGTTTGTCTTTTTTAGATGAATATGAGAGAGAATGGGGAGGGAGGAAAAATGGGGTCTGTATAATGTTGTTTGACTTTTGTTACTGCGCTTCTGTGCAAAAGAAACGACTACTATTATTCTCCACATTCTACTTAATTCACCTAGGTACGATCCAATCCACCTAAGTAAGATCTCTTCGGAGACATACGATAAAATTGGAATTGGAACGATACTGAGAAGATTAGCATGACCTCTGTAGCAAGCATGACACGAACAAATCAAGAAATGGATACTTTATTTGAGGTTTTTTTTTAACCAAATGTTTCTTCTTAGAAATTGCAATACGTTTTATTAACTTTGGGTGGTGGTTGCTAAACCTCATTTTGAAGAGTATCACTTGTTTTTGGTCGTATGATTGAATGGTATGATTCAAGGCAGTGATATCGTCCACTGATTTTCGAGGTCTTTAGAGCATCTCCAATAGTCTACTTCTTACATGGTTTTTTATTTTCATCACTGAAATTAGAGATTTATGATTCACATCTCTAAATATAGAGATGGTGGGGTTAATATTTTACTAAACAGAATTCCCTTTTTATAATTTTGTTATTATATTACCATTTTTTCATTATTTTATTATTATTATAATAAAATAAATATTTTTATAACATATATTTATTTTTATTATTTATTATTTTTAATTTTAATGATGGTAATTTTAATAATGGATATGAGGATGAAAATTATTGAGATGATTTACTATTTTATTACTTTTGTATTTTATTTGGATTTATAATTTTAGTGTAATTTCATTATGTAGCTTTTTTTAATATTACTTATTTTTAATGTAATGTTATATCTATAATATAATTTATTAGTTTAATAAACTTTTAGGTTTTTAACCTATTTTATTTATTTAATATAATTTTATATTTATATTTTAAATAAAAATAAAAAGTATTTCATATATCATATCCTTCAAATATTTTAATTTAAAAAAATAGATGTTTGAAGAATAGATATTTATTTGGGAATTTAATAGAGATTGTTGATGATTGGTCTCAAAAATGTGGGTCTTTATCATCTTTAAATATATATAGAAGTTGTAAATTTGAAATTGAAAATAAGAATCCATTATTTGCTATTCGCTAATTTCGTAAAAAAATATATCAGAGTTACCACAGGAGAGATTTTTATTTATATTTTATAAATCTTAAAAGGTCTTGAGAACTTTAAAAACTTCGAAAAATAACAATTTGGATGACATGATTGAATCATTTCATCAACTCCAACGAACTTCCATAAACTAGGTCTCTTATGAGTTAACATATTGATCTTCATTGTGTATAACAAATAATCAAGGAAATATTCAAAAAGTAATTGAAAGATCTCTTAGAATTTGGTATAGAATTCCCAACTTACTAACACACCCACATTCCTGATATAAATTAAATTAAAGTATTAAGGATGATATTCCTAATCCTGGTATTTAATTTATTTATTACATAATGAATTAAAAAAAAGACTCTGGTTCCCAAAGTGATAGATAAGAAAAGTATTAAGAAAAAAAAATCAATAATTACTGTCTATGTTTTCTTCGAACTTATTTTATTTAGTTTTCTCTATTAAATATATCTTTATGATAAAAACAAAGCATGTTTGCTCCTGTTTTTTTTAAATTGTTTTTGGATAACAGTTTTTAAAAACATGGAGAACACTAAAATGATATTATATGAAATTATTCATCTTTGGAATTTAGTATTATTTGTATTCTTCATGTTTAAAAAAAAAAATTAGGGAACCAAATTTGTTCTATGTGTTGTCCTTATTCCCATTGTTTTTAAGAACGAAAAACAAAATTTGAAAATTGTTCCTAAGAATGGTTTTTAAAAACACAGAGAATACTAAAATGGTGTTTCCTAAAGATTGTTTTTGTTCTTTAAATTTAATGTTCCCCTCAGAACAAAAACAAAATTTGAGATTAAAACAAACTTTTAAAAACTCAAGACAAGTTCAAAGAGTTTTGAAGCGAATAATTTTTTGAAAAAAAAAATTATTGATCAGGTGGAAATTGAATTAAAGGCAGAAAGTAATCGTAATCTTGTTATTACACGGTTCAGCAATTGAAATGTAAATTGTCAAATATGGTTGTGTGTGATGGTTTTTTGATAGTTTTAATATAATAAATTTGATATTTAAGCTCGATTATCGTTATCCCATGGCGAATTTGCTTTTAGCGGAGTTTTAAAGTCAAATTATAAGTTATCATGGATAATGACATTTAAAATTTTATATTTAGGTGCCTTTCTCAAATTCTGACGGTATTACACCTTTATTTTAACAATTAGTTTGGTTTTGGCCAATTTTAATAATTTTTTTCAAAAAATTATTTTCCTCTAAAACTCAGTTCAAAATGGAGTCAAGTATTGTCATATATTTTCATTTGTTCATCTTTTCCCCTATTTGGGTGGTGGGAGGAGTCCATCTTTTGCATTTCTTTTCTAGGAATCAAATTTAGATATTTGGGAGAAACATTATTATAGATATTTCTATCATTTGCATTTCATATATCTTCTACTATATGATTGACTAAACATGATTCTTGACAATATATCTTCTACTATCAGTGGTTGAAGATATCACTATGGACACAATTTAGGGCACAATTATGTCTTATACTATACTCATTTAATATAAGCAATTGTTGTAGTATTTGGCTCATATTTGAGATATGCATGAAAAAAAATTTGGCAAATACAGGAGCGGAGCAAGGGGGGTCAAGCCGGTACAATACATGGTGTAGGGGTATTTTTGTAATTTTATCATACTCATGGTTATTATAAATACCCTATGAAAGTTTTAGTTATTGTTCCCATGAATGTAGGCACACTGTTTAACCATGTAAATCTACATTTATTCTCCTTGTTTTTCTTTTTAATTTTATCACTATTTGCTGCACGAATCGCAATAGGACAATGAATTTGCTTCCCTCAAAGATAACTCTAAGAGATGCCTCAATTGACATTGACTTAACAAAATATACAGCAGTAATTGGAAACTTCTCAAATATAGTAGTGATCAAGACAAAGACCCAAGTAGATAAATCTCTTTCAAGAGTAAAAATCATTAGTATCTATTTTAGGAAATTTTGTCAAAAATAGACTTTTTTTTACCGGTGTTGCATGAAACAAAGGGAAAAGTTTGATCCCAAAATCCGCTTTAGCAAGGCATTAAATCGAAAAAAATTACTGTTTATTGTGGGATCAATGTGAGTACTGTAAGCCTTTAGGCGGGGCCGCTGTCTTCGTTAGGCGATGCCGCGGGCCCACGGCGACTGCTTAATGAAGCTAGTGCGAAATGGCCGTATATTAAAGCGTAGGAGCCCGATCGGTGAGAATCTGGCGCATGTGGGATCTGATCACGCCTAGGCTATCCTGCATGTGGAAGGGTATTGGGGACGGATAAGCGTATTGGGAGGAAATCGCTCGCGGGATGTTGTCCAAGAAGGATGCTCCCGGTGGCCCGTATCGTCGTCTCAAAACAATGTCCCCTCCGATCAGGAAGAAGCCCCAGTCCTTGATAAGAGGAAGAGGGATCTTATCGCAAAAATCAGAGATTATCTTTTCACAAAATCGGAGAAATTCAAATATAAAGCGAGACTCACTTAGAAGGTGTCTGATTATTTACGTGAACTCGCTGCTTCACTCTTCTCCCATCATTTTCTTGAGCTTGTCATTAGGAGACGGTTGTAGCGTTTAACCGAACCCCCGTTTTGTAGGTTCCATCCCAGTAGCGTCGCCGGAGTCGGGCAGTCCAGTGCGTGACCAATGATTTGAAAAAATTACTGATTCTTTGATTGGTCGAACAATGATAGTGTACAGTATGAAATGAACTCAAGACAACTTCACAGTAAAAAGAAAGTGATTACAACGCTGGTTTAATTGTTAACTAAAATAAACATGGCCAATAAAATAACAAAAACTTCGTAATAAATAAAAATAATTAACTTATTCTTAAATCCACCATCACTAATCTACCATTTTCCCCCCTATGTTCTCTATTTACCTCTACAATTTCCTTTATTACTACATAATATCTACTGTCACTCAACTTTATTTTCCTAATTATAATTTATGAGGATAAATATATCAATTTAATGACTTAAAATATGTTTTAAGTTAATTTTGTCAAACAATCTTAAATTTTGAATAAGAACTTAGTAATAAATTTTAAGGTATTAGTTAAGTATAATTTAACTTCAAATCAATTTAAATCATTAAGTAATAAGTATTTTGACCAAAATCAACAGATGGGATGAAGTAGGAGACCTTTTACAAGGGATATGATAAACTCCATAGATAGAAAAAGAAAGAACAGAAGGGACTGAACCATGAAAAGATTCACATGGTCAGGCCAACAGAAGCTGGTTTGGATGAACCTGCTACAAGCATTTGATCACCCTCCAAAAGATGTAAAGGTTTCTGTTACATATATAGATTGGAAAAACTATATGTTCCTACAGAAGCTACTATGTTTACAAACATTCTGAAGACAATTCAGGTGACTGAAGATTGTTTAAAGTTCTACTCCATGAATCCACAGACACAGGCTGCAAACTGTAGGTTCCAAAGGACATCCTCAACCGAAGGCCTCTCGCTCGGTTCATTGTGCAGACATCTGATGCAGATCTCCATCAGTGTCTTCATTGATTCACCTGAACACTCCTTACTAACTGCAGGATCTATTATACTTCTTCGGGCGATATCATCAGTTTTCATGCCTACGATTAACTGCACCGAAAAGAATTCAGTGTCATGATTCAACAACCATATAACACCACTTGCTATGGTTGGGTCAGCTTTAGTCTATGCCATGTCAAGAAATTGATAATTGCCCAAATAAGTAAAGGGTTCTGACAGAATAAGATATTGAAATACGGGGCCAAAAGAACACTTACAAGATCCCTTCCAACAACTATGTCATTTTTGTACATGATTGGTCTTCCAACAATGATTTCGAGTAATATTACTCCTATGTCGTAGACATCATTCTTATCCCCATCTTTTGCCCTGTAAATGGCCATAGAAAATTTGAGTATATAATGAAACAAATATCTGAAGTATTGTTGCAGCATTTTTTATAGAATAGCATGTCACCCATGTTCATTGATTTTTTAGAAAGGAAATATACCACCGCAGGTCTGCATTGGAAAGAAATGAAAGAAAATATTTAGAAATTCTGTCCATGTTTTGACAGCATTGTACTCCAAATGGTGGTTGCTTTTAAAAACAACGCATAAGGGGGAAAGCAGAGAATGACAACCTGATATCAGATATCCTTGAAGTGGTGAAGTTTAAATCTATGAGAATGAGTGAGAGAGAGAGAGAGAGAGAGAGATCTACAAAAGGATGATAACAGTCATGATTCTCTGAATCTTTCATGAGTGAAATAAGATTGAATGACTACCCATAAAATACAGCCAGACCGATGAAGTGAAAATGCATTTGAAATATCTTGTGACCATCAATGTCTACTTGATTATGTAGGAATTTGCAAAGTCTTCGGGTTTCTTGTGACCGTTAATGTCTATCAAGTTATGCAGGAATTTTATGAGATAGATAGGTCAAGCTGTACCTTATGATTTTCTTTTTTCTTTTTTTTCTACTTATCACCCAAGCAGTAGCTCATAAAACATATTTGTAACAGAAATTAGAAACCTGAGATCGATGAGTGACAGTAACAAAGACTAAAATAGATGCCTTAGATAGAAGAAAGGGGTTGGACCAATAATTCAAACCACCTCTTCAAAGGCAGAAATCAAGGCCTCAAGAATTCTAACTTTGAGGTGAGGTTGCCAAAAAAAATGATGTTATAAGATAGTTATTGTATATGGATCTAAAGAGAACAAAACTACCCCCAAGTGACTAAGACAGGGTTTTGTCATCTAAATTGGAAGGCCTTTAAACAAGAAGAACTTGATAGATCTACAAATCAAGATGATGATCCTCCATATTCAATTGAATTCAAGATGTATCTTTTGATACAAACTGGTAGCTCAATTGTTTCGGGTCTTGCCTCCAGAACCCCAACAATAAGGTTTCTAAGCTGTTGATGGCCAAATAGGATTCTCCTTATAATTATTAGTTTTATTACGCTGACTTATGCGCCAGAAGAAGAACGGAAAAACATGCCATACCTTGCCTGTGCATGCCCTTTTAGTCCAGAAGAAACACCAACACCGACCTGAAAGATTTACAAAGCAGACTATCAACTCAGAGAATATGCTTCAATGGAAAAAAAACATCCAGCTATATGAAGTACGGATTTGCCACACCTGTTCCCTGCTTTCAGCTAACAAATGGAGGTTAAAACTGCTGATTTTCACGTGAAGATTATGATCCAAAAAAACATCTGTTATCTTCAGATTGTTTGAAAATAAACCAGGCACAATCCCAGTATGAAGAAACTGAATACTCTTTGCAACTCCTACAGCAGCTGCTATCCTTTGTGTCCAATTAAGCCTTAGTTTCTTATTTCCTGCCAATTTCAAGTGTCAAGAGTGAAAAAAAACAGACAAAAAGAAAAAAAAGAAAACGGTACTAGTAAGATATTGTATACGATCCCTGCACAATACAAAACACTAGGTGTCTGAAACAGCACTCTTCACAATGATTAGAATAATATTTTAATAAAAAAAAATATTATTCTAACCATTGTGAAGAGTGCTGTCTCACAATTATTAGAATAATATGGCATTTGTCCAGAAAAAGTTCATATTTTATCTTCGAGTTTTGACCTCAAACTCTCATCCTGTCAGACAGATTTAAGGACAGGTCCAGCAACCCAAAATGTATCAGGTATATGCTGCCATTAATATCCTGGTCTAATCATAGCACACAAAAATCGTTTCTGTTTGAGGAAATATTCCTTATTCGTTGCATATGGTTTCAGTCTTTTCATGCAGCTGTAAGGAATGCCCTGATCTAACAGCTGTTTGAAAGATTTCTTACAATGGAGCACAGTCCTTATAGCATTCATGAACAATCACAGAGAATTTTGAAGAGCCAGTGAATAAGGATTTCTCCACTGAGATTATATATAATTCACTTGATATGAATAACTACTAAATAGAAGTAATGATCAATTATTTACCAGAGATGCAACCCCTTAGTGTCCAATCTGGTATGGACTCAGATATAAGAAATATTCTGTTGACGCATGAATCATCTGGAAAGCACTCAAAGCAGTGTCCAAGAGCACTAACCAAATGGCAGTGTCTAAGCTTTGAAATCAGCTCAATGTGGTGCATATATGACTGGCTTCGTAGGTGCCTTCTCATGTGCAAGCTTCTTAAAGCAACAAGAGTGCCATCGGTGAGCCTACCTCTGTATATCTGATTTCATCAGGTAGCAGAATAATTCCGCATGTTTCAGTGAGAGCATATCATGTGATTTACATCAGTGGCTTTAAAGTTATTCTACTATTGTAAGTGGTAAAGACTCCTTTAACAAGCTAGCAAGCCAGTCCAGGGCAGCGGTTAAGGCATAAAAACAAACACATTTCCACTACAAGCAAGGAGGAAGTTGATTCATAGCCATGCCAGTCACTTCAGTAAGCGACTTTGGAGACAACTAAAAACGTGGATGTAACAATTCAGATGTTTTAACATATGTATGTGATAATCTTTCCAAACAGCATGTTCTGTGGAAATGACTTCAAAGCTTTTCTTGTCCTTCTAGAGTGTGCTAAATGCTAAAATTCTCCCTCCCTTTTGAGATATATTCTGAAACTAGATACCTTTTTCTGGCCTAACAGACAGCTTTTCCCTAAAATGATGAACACTGTTGTAAGTCAAAGGCACCCCAGCTGCCTGTTGAACTCATCTTCCTGAGTTAAACATGGAACGGGTTTTGGATCAAAGCCATCAATTTAGTTCCATTGGAAATAAATCCTTTTCATTACTATCCAGTAAATAATCACATCTGAAATGACGGCATCAGAAAAGAATGAGGACTCAACTTTTAATGAGTCTGATTTAGTACATCAATTCTACATTGATCTAATCACTGGAGCAGTTAAAATTCTATTCAATTAAACTTTGTTGTGCAGCCTGAAAATATTTAAGAATTCCACAAAATAAGTGGTTAAAAACACATCCAAGCATTTTTAATGGAAAAATTAAACTATCTACTCAATGAAACCTATAAATTGAGAGCAATCCCTAAATTTTCATTCTTAAGATCCATTTCTATTGACACTGCTTTGATATTTAGCCATTTCCCAACATATTTTATCTTTTATTATTTCCATAATAACTCAGTTTCAAGAAGGGAGGCGATACACTTTCCCTCCAGGGAGTAATGAGGCAAATGTTATTTTAGAAGAGTTAGGAGGTGCATCAATAATTTGATAATGAACATAGAATCGTCAAGTTTAATCATCAAGATTTATTTCTTTCTTTAAATGGTTAAGGCTCTATAGTGCTGATTTTAGTAATATTCACATTTTCCTCAATGCAAAGGGCTTCTATTTAAGCATACATTAAGGTAAGGCAGTTTCATGGCAGACAGATAAACAAGGAAATTCACGGAAGTTAACCAAAAAATCTAAATGATGTTTAACAATACAAGATGACATACCTGACCATGAGAACCTTCAATCAGACTGGATTCGTCGAAGTTATTTGTAGCCTCTCTAAGCTCCTCCATGAAAAAGGTTCGATAAGCAGGTAGACCAAGAGCTCCAAGCTTCATTGTTTGTGATATATTTCCTGAAAGTACAAAATTTTCAAATAGCCCTATGTCATGTTTCAAAGTATAAATTTTGTATTATCATTCTTAAATTTGTCAGCTGAAACTGAAAAAAAATTAAAATTTACATCCATGAATGTCTGTGAAAGGTAAAAAATCCCAATTGTTCAAGCCAATGATTTGCAACATATGCAAGATCATCAACTGAGTAAAATTACCCTAATCATTTCAATGAAACGTGGGAGACAGGAAACTCTCAGGATTGCTATTATCAGAACAGGATACAGGAAGGCCCATGGTTGGCTGTCATTTAGCATACATACCTTCATTTGCATTGAGGAAAATGTTGCACTCTTAGAATGAATCATTCAACAAATAATGACAGGTCCTAAATCCATTGTAGGACAAAATAAAGGGGAATTCTACATTAAGTCCTTCCAGAGGAGAGTAGCATAAATCTGTTACTGTTTATATTCTGATTCTTCTCATCCTGACGGATCCATCAGCTTGCATGAGAAAAAAAATGGGAGTAAAATTTTGATGGATTTGGTCGGAAGAATGCAGGAAAATTCTGGCCTCATTAGTCTGCACTTTCATACCAAAACTAGCATTCTTGCTATTCGAGAGCAAGAGAAAATGACAGTCCAGCATATGTAGCCTTAAGTTGTAAGCATACCAGAGAAAAGAAAAACATAGATCTTACTTGCATCTACAAGATCATTTTTAACACTGCATCTGATTGAGAACTGCTCAGATATTAACCTTGTTGGAGGCGTTTTTGCAACGCTCTGAGCATGTAATCTTCTGATGAACAAAAAAACTAACCCAACAAAGTATAACCTCCAGTAATCCTCCACTATATCTTGTACAGAATTTGGCTTTCAGACATGGTCTTCTCTCTTCCTTGTGCTTATGAGGTAAGATTTTCACAGCCATAGCTTCATTTCTGCAAAGATGGGATGCCTCCTGATATCCACTGGAAAGACAATTCCCCTCATACTCCACAACCCGGCCCTCAGGAGCCGATTGTAAACAAGGAGGTAACTCCCCAGTCAAAAGATTCGAGGACAAATTCACAAAAACCAGCTGAGGATTGCAAGACGTGTTTGGTAAAAGCATTCCAGTGAATCTATTTTCTGCTACATCTAGATAAGTTATTGAAGGCAGGGACAGCAGAGATGGCAAAAATGGCCCCACAAAGCCATTAAAAGTATAGATTTCTGCAGCTGATCAACAGACAATTCCAACAGGAATGCAGAATGAAACCTGTTGTTTCTGAGTACCAGGGCAACCAACTTAGAATGCAAACTAGGAAAATGAGGCCCCAAAAAATTATCTTGTACATCAAGAACTTGAAGGTTGGTCAAGTTCTGAAGATCAGGCACTTGCCCAGATAAATTATTCTTTGAAAGGTCAAGGATCCTGAGGTTTCTCAAACTTGACAAAGAATCCGGAAGAGGCCCATGAAAGGAATTGTTCTTGAGACTCAGAACAGCCAAGAGTGGGAGAGAACTCAGCCAAACAGGAACAGTTCCAGAAAGCATATTACTATCTAATACTAGTGTTTGCAGATTCTTCAGAGATGATACTGGAACAGGAATAGTGCCATTGAAGGAATTAGAGAGTAGATTAGTATTTCCAGGGAGAGATAATTATAAATTAAGAGGAGCAGGGGCCCCATGCCTAGGGACACCATAGACAGGACCTTCAAATTTGGGAGACCTGTTAGAGCTTCAAAGAAAGATTCCGGGGAGAAATTTTCCGGCAGTGGATGATTGTTGCCGCTAATATGGAGCTGGGTTATGCTGTCTTCGCGCGTGCAACGTGAAGGCCCAGGAAGATGACTCATAGTTTGGTCGGTTGAGTCCAGCCTCGATCTGATAGTGTAAACTGATGGGTGGTAGAGAAGCTCCCGGATTTTGACAATGGCCTGAGACTCAGACGGGTCTAGCTGGGTTGAATGATGGATTGTTGACAAGAAAACCGCCATTAACAGCCAGAGATGCTGCGAAGAAGAAAGGAGTTGGTTACCCATTACCAGTTCTCTAATAGCCCACCTCCTCCAGGGTTCTACATCAAGAAGAAGAAGAAAAAGAAGCTTGTTTCCTTTACTCCTCCAGTCTCCTGTGACTATAACACCCACAACGTCAATAAATGAACAAAACTCAAGGACGAAGGCTGTGTCAGCTTCCTCCCATTAACCAATGCAAAAGCCAGGGGTCTGCTCTGCCGCCCTCAGCCCATGACTGCTTATCTTAACCACACGCGCCACTTTTAACGGTTACAAAACCGTAATCTCACCGGAGCGATTGGATAAAGATTCGTATATAGTCTCAATTCTCAAAGCTAATATTCACCCTCAAATTCTGGAAGAGAAATTGGATTAAAGGGACCCAACCCAAAAGTATTTACAAAAAAGACCCCCTTTTTTATAATATCCGGATCGGTTTGAATGCACCTCCCACTAAGGGGACTCGAATTGCTAATCATTGGGTAAACCCCAGTGCTTGAGAATAATTTTACCAAAGAATAACCTTAAAAATATCATATATTAGAACAAAAATGCCCTTTAAAAACGTAAAGATAAATCTCCCATATTCGAACAAAAAATATATTTAAAAATGTAAGATAATCTTTATTTTGATATTAAATGTTTCGATGGACGTTACCAACCATTATACTTTGATCGCACTATAACTATATCACTTATGGGTATTTTTATGCGAAATGATGTATTTTGTTTAAAAGAGGTTAGTTTACGAGATAAGCACTGATTTATCATTTAATCTCAAATTTTTAATCTATTATGTCAATACCTTTTTTTGGTCAAACACTCAACAATTTTATTTGTTTTTCCATAAATAATCATATATATATATTCGGATTCCAAGAAAACTTCTAAATATTCTCCCTTAATACTCTAATAGAGCAAGGGATATCATCATAGCAATGTATTACTACTTTGGATTCTCCTTCAGTTTCAAAGTTTGAAAAACCATTATTGTTTGCTGTTAATATATCATCTCTTAAAGTTATATATTTTGATAATAATTATTTAGGACTTTCCCAAGTATTTACAGGAAGTCATTTTTATAATACCATTAATGACACTAACATTGAGGTAGACACAAACTTAATTGTGATTAATTAAGATATAATAACTTAGTGATAGAGATATAAAATTGAGTTGGGGCCTGGGGGAGAATATTTCATATTATCAGGAAGGTGCTTTTTGCAAAATCCCAAGTGGAGAAGACGTTTGATTGGGGATAAGTCCAAAAGGCTAAGTCACGGACTCAAAAAAAGGCCAAATCAGATGGAGTCACGGATGGTCTTTGGCTATGCAATCAGTGAATCAGTGAAGCTATCTTCTACACATTTCTTTTGGATTTTGGACTCATCTATTCACATTTCAGATACGATCTGTTCATCCCCTAATAATTAGAATACGTGTTAGAGTAACAATGACACTTCAAAAGTGTTGTGTTACGTGGTTTATAATGAACTCCATGAGGATTAGATAAATTCCTTTGTGACAGTCATGTTTGGCCTCAAAGCGTTTGCCTTCATCTATCTTATAACTTTGTTGGGGTTTGCTCTTGGTGTACGGTATGTTTAGGATATAGGGATGTTTTGTAATTTAGTGCATGTGAGGTTATTATAAATCACATACTGTCCAGTATATTTAGAGCTAGTGGAAAGTTGGTAGACAGTTTCATGTGGATGTAAGCATACTACCGAATCACGTAAAATCTATGTGTATTCTTCTTGCTTTTTCTTCTTTGATTCTTATAACCATTGTTGAATGATTCACAACAAAAAGCATTATCGATACTAAGGATAGTTTAATTTATAGACAAACCTCAAGCATCAATGGATTATTTCTTGAATGATGATAAAGCATTTGCGAACAAGCATCTATTGGTTATTTCTTGAAGGATGATGAAGCATATGTGAAGCGATCGTGTAGATATTTGTATTACACTTAAATCTTATAAGCTTGAGCATTTAGGAAAATTAGTTATTTAATATGGTATTAGTGTAACGATCCGGTCCAACCATATAGATGTTATTTGCTTTGGGCTCAAGGGACCCTCACGGATTTAAAACTCATCTACTAGGTTGAGATGAACTCATATTTATTTAGTGCCATGAATTTTCTCCCTTATCTAATCTAGCAATAATTGCACAAAATGTAGTGAATAAGGACTCTAAAATGGGCAAGTTAATTAAGTAGGTGCCTTTGAGTGGTTAATCAATCAAGAAGAACCTTACTTAGGCTAGATCAAGTGAATCAACCCGTTATGGGCTCAAGTCACATAATCCTTAGTTAAGGTTTCCATAACTTAGATGTTGTCTAATCTCTAAGAGAGAAAGTCGTAATGAGAGAGAATATCGCATCCCATGTGGATATGAGAGAAATTTTTATCTTTATAAGTATAGGTTAAATGGCCTGTAATTTCGTTTTAAAGCGTAGGACCGCACGGGCCAGCGGATAATATCTATATGTTTAGGTTGGGTTGTTATAAATTGTATTATAGTCGATCCCCGACCTCGATGTGAGGGTTTGTTTCGTTTGGTTTAGTTCCATGGGGGATGTTTATTCGTTTCTTTCCGTGATCATGGGAATCTGTGATAACGTTTATTAATACACATAGGAGGTGTTTTGTCGCATCCTGCACGTTAGATAGAGGAAAAACTGCCCAGTCTTATATAAGTATGAACCTGTAGCAATAGAGGCGTTTTGGGAATTGTGAAGTACTTACCTTTAGAGAGCGAGCAAATGTCATATGATTGGAGTTGGGTGTTCTGATGGGATTTTTCATGCTTCTAAAACCCACATCTTAAAGTACTAAGCCATGGTTCCAAGTCATCTAACAAAAGATATTGGATGAATGAGACTTCAAAACCGTGTAGGAACCTTCTTCACCATGAGAATTAATTTATGAGTATTACATCTGTAAATCTATTGCTAATAATGGTTTTTATTACTATTATATTCACTATAATATAATAAAGATACCTAGGATCTATGCATACCTTACCGGAGTATATGACCTAGGAATGGAGTAATCTGAGGATTTCCATCACTTTGAAACAATGTGTCCCCTTAAATGATCCTAATCATAAGATTAATGGGGCATGTATCGAAGTAGTATTTTGTTGGGATTTGACCTATGCTCTTATTAATCGACATGGCTATGACGTTCGATCATATTATATGAGGATTGTAACTCAAGGATTATAAAAGTAGTCTTGAAAGGGTATCTTTCACCTTATAAGAAAGACTATTGGATGATAGGTTGACTATATACAATGGGTAGTAAGTAGATCATGAATTTAAGTACTTAGTGTGTCATTAACTTCATAAGAAAGACTACTGTAATGTACATAGAATATTGAAATGTCTTTAACTCTCCATAATTGGGCGTTGAATTAACTTCAGAATTAGATTTTGAGTTCTTGTTTAAGCTCATATTCCTTAATTATAAATTTACGAGAGTTGGATGAGTTTTTAGTTTACTTATATGCATACAAACATTTTGATCATTAGATAAAGTTGCATAACGTTAGTGAACTGTATCTTTATATTGGCTAATCGATTAGTTGACGTCTTATTGGATGACTTAATTAATTAACTTTTTAGCTAGGTAATTAAATAACCAAGCCTATTGTGGACTATAGTTATTTAGGTCTAATGAGAAACCTATAATCTCTTCTTGTGGACAGAGTTAATATCGCCATCATTTTTGTGTCTAAACCTAAGGAGGAGCTCTCAAGTATATTATTATTGAGTTTACAATGTCATCTACAATATTTAATCATTTTACATCCATTGGAATAGACTTGGAAACATCCGAATTATAAGAATGACCCCTTTTCATTTTTTTTCTTATTTTTTTTGAATTTTAAATATTAAAGTTTTTTGTTGTGCATGCTTAGGCTAAAACCATGGCCCATATCGTTAAATCAGAATTAAATGCAATAAAATGATGAATGAACATTTACACAATGTCATAATTGTGATTGAATGTTAAATTTACTTACATATATATATTAGGTTGTATGCTTGGTAGTTAGGAATGTGAGTTTTATGATTGTAGGTAAAAGAATTATGAGGTTTTATTTTGAAACAAATTGGAAGCTTTGGTAAAAGAATTCGAGGTTTTTGCTCTCAAACGAGTTGGAAGCGTTGTTTCAAAGGAACATATAACTTTTCCCTTTCTCGAGTAACTAATGGCAAAATTAAACTTCAGCTGTAGTTTGGTTTATGAGTTGGGTGTCCAAATAGGACAGACCAGCTCGACTAACAGAGTGGAGAATATAACTAGTGCAGTTTCTAGAAGTTACGAAGACATCCCAAAAATCACGTAATCATAGAGAAATTTTTTTCTCTCTATTATTTTTCACTTCTACGATAAGAAAACATTCATTTTTATTATTTATGTTTTTATTTTCTTCGTGAAAACACGATGGTTAAGGCATTTGTGCTATGGAATAAGAATGGTTCTCATTCTTGTGGTTCCAATCATGACTCAAGCAAAATAATCTAGCCAATGAAACAACTAAACAAATCTTGGGCATGGACATTGTAACCCGGAGAAAGAGGTTCCATATTTTTTCCATCAAAAGCATTTATATACAACCATGGTGCAAAAAGCCATTTCAAAAGGTGGTTCTTTAGAAGAAACAATAATAATAAAATAAAAAATAAAAAAGTTATTCAAATAGTCTTGAAATTTGCATATGGGATTGAGTAATCTCAATAGTGATTGGATTGGTATCAAGTGCCTCAAATGATCATTTCAACTATCAAAATTGTGATAATAACTATATAGACTGTTGTTTAAATAATATTAAGGCCCATTTGGTATCTTTATATAGAAATTTGAAAAAGTGATTTTAGTAGTGTTTTTTTATATAAGCACATAAACATTTTTTGTAAATGAAAATTAATTTTATTGATTCAAACTTATAATAAATTGATAGATCCAAGATACAAATTGCTAAAAACCGTAAAGGATGAAACAATATCCATAGCATAATAAATTGGTATAAGCCTATAAATTTGATAATGTAGTGACTATAATATCCGTAACTCTAGTTCTTCAACGTGTATTGACGATCATAATCTGATATATTTGATTGTCTAGTTGTAACGCCTTATTTGTGTGGGAGCGGTTTAGATTGGCAAAACGGATTCGATCAATCAAAGTCTAAAAACAATTTTAATATTATTAAAAAAATATTAAAAAGAACATTTAAAATTTAATTACAAAAATTGAATATCATAATAAATAAAAGATTCTATTACAAAAATATATAAACACATGTAAACATTCGTATAAATCCACAAAATGATTACTTTTATGATTATAAGAATTTAGGAAATATAGTTAAAATATTTTTCATTAATGAATAAACATTTGTATTAATAAAAAACTAAAATAAATGACATTTTTATCATTATAAATTTTTAAATATATATGTCGCCCTATACCTGACCCGGCCTAGAGTACAGTTAGTCAAGGACCAGACAATTTTGCCATATATACATTTTCAAATACTGCAGAAATAAATGTCGCATAATCATTTCGGTTAGAGAGATTCGCGTTTTGTCGATTATGAGCTTTTCGTTTAATATGACATGTATGCCCTTTTAACATTATCACTTACAAAAAACATTATCAAAGTTCATCTCTGAAATAAATCAAATATGTTCTTCTCATGAAACACATACATTTTTGTTTCAAAACACAAAAATGATCAAATAATGTCATGGGATGAAATTTATGCGTAAGAGACGGAGTGTTCTTAATCTTTCGCACGATTTGATGGTATTCGACTCTACATTGTCTTTGCTCTTATCCACAATTATACCGGTACATGTGTGATGATAAAAACAACGCTAAAAATTTTCATGCTTAGTGGTTTATGCGGTCTCTGTTCGTTTGATTAAACAAAAATATACGCTTTTAAAACAATATTTTGGCACCAATTTCAATAGTCCATTACTATATACATTATATATATGTGCTTATTTCACATTACTTTCATTTATAATCGTTTGATCACTTCAAAGTATACAATTTCATTTGCAATATTTCATTCGAAACTCAAATCACGCATTTAACACATTTACTTATAATTTTGCCCTTAAACGAATTTAATCATTTTATTTGAAACTCTTGGATGAGGAATCAAGCAGTCATTGGGTACAGGTAGATAGAAAAACATTTATAACATGATGCGCTCCCCTCTTGGAGCTCTTGAGTGGTTATTTAAATATGCGTTGTGTGTACACTAAATATTGTTGTCTCATTTGTGTGACGCCCACTTTTCCAGTCAAATGGAGTTAGGCGGATCCGAGCAGTCGGTGCGACACTATATCTTGTTAGGACTCATTGACTGTTCTTTCTCAGTTTGAACTTGTACTGTGGTTATCTGATCAATTCTGTAATAACAAAATCATTTCCATATATAAAGAACTACCCTTAAGGTGGTGTCCTCAAACATCATATACATATGCGAGGGTCTAAGCTAGCATACGTATGCGTTTTCTTTTCTGCAAAATATGTCAGGAGATCGCGGAAGCGATGCGTGAGCACTATCTACGACCTTTTCTGCGATGTGGGATGTCACATCCTCTATCTTGTCTTACGCCGTACCTACAGCGGATTGAACACGTCTTGAGGCTTTATCTTAGTGGGAATAAGCATGGACAACCTATGGTGGCAGTGCAAAGCTTATACATATGCGTATAAGCTTATGTTGTATAAATGCTACATTACCTCCATATCGCATGTTCTCATCTTTGACATATCTCCTATCTATACTTTTCTTGTATTATAGTCTTGTCATGCCTGCCCTCTACATCGTTAACTGGCATATGCATTTCTATCAATATGTATAACACATATCTATTATGTGCATGTCATATTCTTATACATATATTTCTTTCATGTTTATATACTATATATACCATTTGTTGGCTCTATTTTCATGTCTTTGTTTTTCATATCTGTGATCCTATTTAACAATTTAAAACCTTCAAATCATTATGGATGATTAATATAAATACGATACATATACTTGTTTTATATACAATTAGTCATGATTCATTGATCATCCCAAAAATGCACTTTCATTTTCAATTTTTCGCGATCTCAAATCAATTCAATTATGCTCACAAATTCGATTCGAGTTACGCAATTCCAGTGATTGTAACGAGATCAATTCGATTATGCAAATCAATTGATTGTACGCCCGCCAATTTAACCTATGTCTTGAGTATACGAGGATATCGAGTCAGGCATGGTCCGTTGAGTGCGAAATTTGGTATCGAATGGTTTTTATAACCTGATGCGGTCCATTTGGGTTCTTTATTTGATTATAAACAATCAAATGATGAACACTCTGGAAATACAGTCATGTACTGATCGGATGACAAATCAATACAATAGTTCACGATCTTTTTATTTATTTGACCTTTGTTGATATACGATCTATCCTTAATGCGAAATAAACGGTTAACATTCTATTAAGGCGTTCAAATCCTTTATAGCAAAATATGAAGTACAATATATGCGCTTGTATAAACGATTTATTTTCAATAATCATGCGATTTTTATAAGCGAACATTTCCACAATCGACTTTTCTCCAAATCAATTAAATCGATACGATATGCTTTTAGAAATAAACATGCAAAAAGCTTGAAACGAGGAATGGGTGGTAGAACAAACCCGTTCTTAGTTTCGGTTTAAATCACATTATGCAATTGCCACATATTTGCCAAATCTATATAATCGTTCTCATATACGCTAGCTTCATATTATGGCTATCATATTTCTCTATAATACATATATTCCTATAGTTTTATCGCCGTACATTTCCCTCATTCTTATATTCATATATACTTATCATTCGTATCACCGGTGCCATTCTGGTAACATCTTATATCTTGTTAACTTATATCTTCATATACTTTATTATACTATCATATCTTATGACATATACCTATACATTTCTATACTTGTGCGTTTTACTTGTGCTTTATCAGATTGTTCTATCTCTCATAAGAGTGCAGAACCTAGACTTCTTCTTAAATACCCTTAGGTACCCTTCATGTCCAAACTATTACCTTTTTTATCCTTTCTTATTGAGGATACACCGCATTATAAATATTCGCTTGCTTGGGTAGAGATAAGGAATGAACAAGACTTCGATTACAATATATACAGGAAGGTCTGATGCGATCTGAGCGACGTGCGCGCGCGTAATAGAGATGTAGAAACAGCGAAGTCGAGAAGCGATCATGTATACGTGCCAAAGCACTAATCTTATGTACGTGCACATACGTGATAGAAGCTGGCAAGTAGCACTAGCGAGAAGTGCGAGAAGCAGCGATCATATGTCTTGTCATTCAATATCGGTTTAGCGATCATACGATTATCGTTTTCTCTGAACTTATCATTTTATTCTTTTCTTCTATATTCCTTTACATATCAAATCTATATATTAATAGTTCTTGTTCATATCTACTTACTATTTTTTCCTTATTTCCTGGACCTAATATGAGTTCCACTTTATCATATTATGCTATGGCTGTATTCTTGACTCAATGGGTTTTCCATAGAGTCTAAGAACACCCGAATCGGAGTTCGGACGAAGGAGATATGACCTTCCGAAGTTGGAGGTCATGCATAGTCAACCTAGACGAGCTGCATCTTCTATTCTCCTCAGGCATATCAATGTATTCTTGACTCAATGGGCTTTCCATAGAGTCCAAGAACACCCAAATCAGAGTTCAAACGAAGGAGATATGACCTTTCGAAGTTGGAAGTCGTCTTACATGTCCAGTCTTGACAGTAGTATAGATGTGGCTGCCTCTGATGACGAAACCATTTATGCTTTTTGGAGTCTGACATCTAATATCTTCCTCAGGTATATGAATGTATTCTTGACTCAATGGGCTTTCCATGGAGTCAAGAACAAATCGGAGTTGAAGCAGAAGGGTCCTGACCTTCCAGAAGTTGGAGGTCATCTGCTTGATCAGTCTTGACAGGGCGACACAGATGACTGCACTGAAGTGACGAGCTCAGTCTAACACCTCAGTCTGACATCTAATATCTTCCTCAGGCATATGGATGGATTCTTAACTCAATGGGCTTTCCATAGAGTCCAAGAACACCCAAATCGGAGTTCAAACAAAGGAGATATGACCTTCTGAAGTTGGAGGTCATGCGCAGTCAGTCTTGACAGGCGGCTGGGTGACGAGCTGCGAAGTGACCAGACTCAGTCTAACCTGTAGTCTGACATCTACTATCTTTCTCAGGCATATGGATGGATTCTTTACTCAATGGAAGCTCCATAGAGGTCAGAACACTCAAATCGGAGTTCAAGCGAAGGAGATATGACCTTAGAGTTGGAGGTCATGCGTGATCAGTCTTGACTAGCTGACTGGACGATGTGTTTGCGAAGTGACGAGCTCAATCTAACACCTTGGTCTGACATCTAATATCTTCCTCAGGCATATGGATGAATTCTTGATTCAATGGGCTTTTCATAGAGTCCAAGAACACTCGAATCGGAGTTCAAACGAAAGAGATATGACCTTCCGAAGTTAGAGGTCGTACGCGGTCGATATTGACAGGCGACAGATGACGAGCTGCGTTGAAGTGACGAGCTCAGTCCTAACACCTCGGTCTGACATCTAATCTTCCTCAGGCATATGGATGGATTCTTGACTCAATGGTCTTTCCATAGAGTCCAGAACCTTTCGAATCGAGAGTTCAAGCGAAAGAGATATGATGACCTTCAGAAGTTGGAGGTCATCTTGATCGATCTTGTGGTAGCGCGGGTTGTGGCTGCCATTGAAGTGGCGAACCAACTACGGGGGCGAGCTAGGCTCTTCGGAATGAGCCTGGCTCTGTAACCGAGTTGAGCTCTGCATGTTTTAAGTTGAGCTCTGCGGGACGAGATATAGCCCGACCTCTATTGACGACCTCTATGGGTGACCCTTCCTTGAATTTGGTACATTCAGGTAAAAGACCATAACTTGGTCTACGGGGTCAGTGAAATTCAAAGCCTAACATCAAGTTCACGGACGTGGCTACAATTTCCCAGAAGGACTTACTGCGCCAAATTCTCTTTATTTCTGACCCAAAAACCCGTTCTACGGTACAGCTAGTTGACCCAGTGTGAATGGCTAGACCAGATTTTAATTTGGGCGACCTCCAAGGACTATAACTTAGTCACGAGGTCCAAATTGAGGAACTGGCTGGCATTCAAAATAGACATTATGACACAATTTATCAGAAGGACTTACTTCCAGATTCCTTTTCTGACTAAAAACTCGTTCTAAGGTCCGGCTACTGCATAATGATCAAAAATAGGGAATTTTCTTGGTTGACACAACTAGACCCTTCTAAAGAAACACATATCTAGGATCCTTGGAAAAACTCAGCAATCTGCTTAAAAATGGTGGGTTTCAGCTGAGACCACATATCCATATTCAAATTTAGTAGTTCGAGTACCATGACGTGTGTGATGTACAATATTCACGGTTAAATGCGCATGATCTTATACTTTTTATTTTTAGCCCCATTTACTTAGCGTATTTTCTCTTACTTCTTTATTCTTGAGTTTTAATATATTATATACAAAACGAAATGGGTATTCTTTTGATGCCCTCCTTATTGATCTTATCACATGTTCACTTTCGAGAGGAAAGCATCATAACTTTCCTTCGAAGCCCTTGTCTCTTCCTGATTTTCTTCTTTATTTTATTCTAATATCTTTCTTTATTACTCTTTAGTTATACTTTTAGTTTATTCTCTATTCAATTATCAATCCCTCACTTTGACATGACTTATTATATTACAGTATGGTTATGAATTGTAATTTAGTAATTTATCCTTATTTGTATTAATTCGAGTTATAATATTTATTGGGATAAATATACTTTTACTTTTTATTATACACAACATGTCCAGCTGTTAGGGAGTGTCGTGAGAGGCGTGTAGTGTGGCGGTGTCGCCTAATGCATGTGTCTATGTGACATGACACATAGATATGAGAAAAAATCCATAAACTCACCATATTAGGACGTGTGTCTTACATGGTAAGAGAATTGAAATTGAGAGGAATAGGAAAGTAAGAGGTAGTTTCCTCTTTTGGATCAAATAGTCAAAAAGTCGATGGATGAGAGAAGAAAGAAAGAAAATGAAAAGAAAGAGAAAATGAGAAAAAGAAAAGAAAGTAGAGGAAAACAAAAGAAAAAAGAAAAAATTCGTGCATGGGAAAGAAGGAAAAAGGGGAAAGAAAGGAAAATGGAGAGAGTTGATCGTGCACTCTCCGATCCCTAGTGTTCCAATAGTCAAAAGTCGATAGGTCAAGAATTAAAGTTGGTCTAATTGCCGCGAGCTACGAGTAGGTGCAAAAAGAAACAAAAACAAAAAAACAAAAAGAGGTAGTGTTTTCTCCTATAGTGGTTCCTCCTAATCTAAGAGCCGTAAATGGCAGTGTGGTTCAGCCCCAACCATGGGAGTAAGTTTTCGGACGTTGAGACTGTTTTTCAAAACAGTTGTTTGAGGACTGCTTCATGACTAAATTTATAGTCATTAATGACAGTCTTGAAAGTTGAAATAAAATAAAACAAAAGCTGAAATTTCTGGGCTGAGTCCAGAGTATTTCTAAGGTCGAATATGGCTAGATTTATGGCCGGGAATGGCTATTTTGTGTGGACTATTTTTGTGTGTTACTGCTGGAAATTTTATAACATGTTGAATGTGTTGTAGAATATAAGTCGATATATTAGTGTTATATATATATATATATATATATATATATATATATATATATATATATTAACATGAATTGATGTAAATTATATAAGCCGATATAATTATCCATTAAGATCGACATAAAGTACGCCTATAAATTGTTCCATGTAGTGTTCATTATACATGTAACATGTGAGATAACATGCAAGCACATTTTGCATTGTATATGCACAAGACGTATCAGCCAGGCGAGTGCATGGTTTGTAAATCGACAATCGCGCCAGTTGATTGGGTAGGCTCGATAAATGGGACAACATCCAACAAAGTCGCATTTGGCCAGATGAAACATAACATGTGCTCTGCATCGCAAGAAGGAATAGATCCCTCGAAAGTTGAAAAACCCGCCAATTATTGTCGGATTATTAGTCCCCAACCAAGTAATGCCATAAAGTGTTCGGGTTTTACTTTAGCCCGCGAATAAGACACCAAAAATTCAAGCACCACAAAAAAGGCATACACGGATTTGGAATATAAATGATCATCGTGGATGCATCATTCAAAAGCTTTTGTTTATAAACAAATAAAATTTGTTTTGAAAATGATCATCGATGTCATCCACGACGGTTTTCACACATGACTTAGGGATTCAAGGTGAGTAGCGTCTGCGATGCACCTGCCGCATGGTACATGATGTGTGACTCCAAATTAAAGGTTCTGCTACCACCCACAACTCCGCTTAAACCTATGTCTCATGTCGAGACCCATACACATGAGTAAAATGGCCACATCGGGCTCATACATCATACTCATAAAAACACATCAACTATATTACTATACTTCAAGAGCTATCACATTACTCTTACTACAAATATATATTAAAATTTAAAATTTAATACGTTATAAAAATCATCAAAGCCACAATCCTGCTTTCTTCTAAAATCGGCCTCTAATGAGCGCCGGTTTTCCGAATACTCCTCAGACCAAATACCATCCGATGCGAACACCACCAAGAGTTGAATTATCCTACACATACTTCCCACCAAGTCATGAGAGATGATGCACGATGAATGACAAACACATTCAAGCAAATACATTTATCCTACTTGAATGTCTATACGCCTAACTCCGCTCTCGAAGCCTCACCGACTCTTCACGCAGATGCCTAAGCCAAATGCAAGAAAAACATCATTTCTATTTCTTTCATGCCATGCACTCATCCCATTTTAGTCGCCTGACGCATACGAAACGATTACGCCATTTCCAAACCACACACGCAAATATATCAATTACGTGATATATTAACAACATTTACATACATACCACATGTTATTTAATTGTCATCATTAACATCAAAATTAGCTCACTGAGCTAATTATAATTCATTTCCAATACTACACACAATTATATTTTATATAATTCCACATCATGTTAACACATTTAATTATATGCCTTAACAATTTCTTCACACAATTCAGCCTATCCACTTAACAATATTTCGTCATAAATATACACATTAACCATTTCATGGCCCAACCAAGTAAACCGACTATTTTTAACAACCCTTGGGAACGAGCAAAGGTTGTCCGCGGGGCGTCTCACTTACTTGCTACATCGTTCCACTTGCGGAACTGAAACTACTGGGCCATTCCCAATCAATGCTCAAACTATAATTTATCAGACAATTATCACACAACCACCCAAAATGCCTCTAACCGTCCAAACGGGTTCAAAATATTTTCCAACACCAGGTTCAGTTTCAGATCGATCAAATGTACCCACTCACTACCAAATCAACCAACCATTAACACGGCCATTTAAAATCGAAAACAACCTGAAGAGAGTTTAAGACCTCTACCTCTCGGGAGCGCTTGTCGAACTCCACAAAACCCAAGTAAGGCCCGTGAGCCCCACCGCTGCAGCACAATTTACTTTATCAAGATCCGACGATCCGGAAATGAAATTGCAGGTTGAAATCTTCTATCTCGCACTGAACCTCCACTGCACGTGACTTCTCCAAATGAGAGAAATGTTCTTTCTCATTTATTCCTTGGTCTCATCGCCACTTCGCTGCCCACTATCGAAGCCATCGCGATTTTATCCAATTAATCCAATCTTAATTTTTACTTTCTACCCACTGTGGACGCCATACATGTCCATGCTGACCCCACTTGAGCTCGTCGATCGATTCTACACCGACACGCCGCACAATCATGGTCACTTAAATGCCACAGTTCATTCCGTGATTACGCCATCGTCAAATTCTTATCGCCTCGAAATTCTGACGCTTAGGTCGCCGATTTCATGGTATCTATTCCAATCACGTAAGATTCGCTTTATTATCCAGATAAAATTCCGATTCAATCTAAATTACCATTTCGCCTCTTTCGGTACCATTTTCCTCAAGCCATACGATTTCTAGCCGATCTCATTTCAATATATTTGACGACACTTGTGACTCCATTTAGACCGACATATTCTTCATCGCACGCCGACAGACTTCGCGCTGGTCACGACATCAGATACAAGACTCCTGTGCAGTGAAAGAACTCGTTGTGATTTATCCCACGGCCATCAACGCGAACCACCGATCTACTGTCCGACCAGAACCGCCGACCGCCATGTTTCGGCCCTATCAGTTTTCAAACCGGATATTGACCGAATCGCCAACCGGAAGTAGAACCGACGGCCAGAACTGCTGCACTGCCAGAACCGGGTGGTTTTGGTTGAACCAAACGGTTCAAAAATCTGGGAAACAACAAACTGTCAAGAATTTAATGCATCTTGACCCCACCGCATGCAAGCATTTAAAGCATTTAATGCATTTAATGCATCTTGTCCAGCTCACGCGCCTGTGGCAAATAGAAAAGTGAGCAAGTCTTATAAAGGCTTGTAAAACTTTATTCTTGTCCGATGTGGGACAAGATAGAATGTTTCAATAGAAAAAAGAAGAAGAGCTTTTATGGTAGCAACAGAGGATCGAACCCATGATCCATTGATGGTAACCTGCTGAATCCACTAGGCTAACCCACAACTTGTGTATTTATAACAAAACACAAATTTTATTATTTTAAAAAATACTTATTATTCTATCTTTCAATTTATCAAATAGGAAAATATATTTATAAATCTGAGGTTCAAAGGATTTTGCAAATTCAAGCCCTAACTAAGAAAATTACAAAAACCATGCACTCAATTTTTTATTGTAAACGAGTTGCATTCTAGTCATTGGTAATCTTACTTGCACAAAAACTGTTTTCGCGCTTTTTACTGCTTTTAATTCGCATTTAACATACACAAAAAATCTTCACCCCAAGGTTTTTATGCTATTTTCCCCTAAAAATTATTATGTTTAATATTATACATATTATGTTAATATGTTTCATAGAAATTAAATTATGAATAAATAATATTATAAGTATTAAATTATGTTTTTCAATTGTAAAATTTAATTACTTTTTAAAAATATAAATTATATATTTATGATATCACTCTGGGTCTGGACTGCGGTTCGAATTAATCGGCTCGACTAGTGAACCGTGAACCCAGAACATTTCTGCCTTCAACGACCTGGCTCTGCTTTTAAAACATCATTTACATTATCACACCCCGTCGTGGACCCTTTTCAAAGAACATGATAGCAATAATTTCATCCGAGACCCTAGGTGTGAAGAAAGCCAAACTGTGGCTTTAAGAAAACTTTTGTAAAAACTAGATTTTGCTAATGAGACATTTCAGATATAAAGAAATAGAATCGAACTCTACGAATTGTTTTGATAAACTTGTATATTTTTCTAAAATATACATGCATGAATGGATCCCGTGGAATGTGGCGATATGGTGGTATCGGGTGATATGCGACACCCACGTATTCCGCGCATCAAGGGTCATTAAATCGAACCCTGTGTTTCAAAAATGGCCACGCCGAGACGAGCTTGCAGATACAAAGACTAAGGTCGGGCATGGGCCTAGGCCATGAAATTATGAGCATCCGACACCACTGGCCACAAATGCAGACGTGTTCCCCACTATACGAATACCTAAGCTTAGCGGGCATAAGCCAGACACGCCGGTTATAGTACGTAGCCAGTTATGAATGTCTAGTGGCTCCTCGATGTCCGATATCACCATACTTGGTATCAAATTCATTGTGCATTCTTATGGATCGCCAGGTAATAATGTGTTAAGGCTATGTGGGATAAGGTGTTACAAATTGTGGAAAATATATGCATGCTAGGATGTGTATAGCAAGCGAAGAACACTAGGGTTAGAGAACATAACCTTAGGGGTTCGGAAAATAAATGAGCATGGTAGTTCAGGAACTGATAATTACTAGTGTTTGGCATTATCCACCACTTAGGAAAAAAAAAATCTCATCGTTGCATCATGTATGAAAGAATCGCTTAAAGGTTGAGACTGAAAGCTATCAGACAAGCTCTCCCTTAGGAATTAAGGTGAATGTTGATAGATATGCTCAGATTGTGGGAGCAGATGTCACGCCCCTCTACCCCGCCTCAGGGGTAAGATAGGGGCGCAACACAAGACTGTGACTCCTTTACCAGACTTTCTGACATTGGTAGGCCCATTTCAATGAACAAATCCATATATCATAATATAACTTGTATAACTACCATTGTAGTGGTGTTTAACTGTCTTATACATATTCATGAGTCTCATTTACTTGTACATAAACAGATTCCATTATTACAAAACTTGTACATTTACATTACAAAACATATTCAAAAACCTACATCAAGTGGACTCCTATAGTTGTGTTGGCCCTGGCTGATGCGGAATGCCATAAATGTCCTCTTCAGTACCTACACGGATAAACACCCGTGCTAAGCTTATAGCTTAGTGGGAAACAAATAACAGTTATGACCACTAAGAGTGGTCCATTACCATGATACATATATGCCATGTCGAAGCTTACGATAAATGTAATTTTCATATAACATAATTTTATCGAATTTTCATATCTCCCGTAGGGAGTTCTAACATAACTTATTTCTTATACTTTCTTCTGTTCATTATTTATATTCTTATCATGTACATGTTTGCATAAGTCAAGGCTATTCGTATAAACATATAAGTATTTGCTTGCATAGACCAGTAATAATGAATGATAGGGACACAAAGACAATAGGGCACCAAGGTACCTGGTGACAAGATCAATGTAGACGCTATTCATTTCACGAACAAAAGTTGTCAGAAGACTAGCCAGGAGTGACTAAGACCGATCGTGAGACGTGCTTGCCCACATACCGGCGTCGCGGCACCAGCGTATGTTGAAGCACTGACCATGCACGTGTCCGCCCACGCAATGCAAGGTGTCATAACACTGGCCAGAGCGCCGGGCACCGATCGAGATGCTTCACCCACGTAACAGAAGTGTTGTAGCACTAGCAAGAGTGCCGAAGCACTGAACAAAGACGTCTATTCATTCTCTATTCGGTCTTAAGCAGACATATAATTATATGTCTTATTGAGCTTATTATAATATTCTTAATCTCATTAGCAAAACGGAGTAAGCAAGAAACCATGCTCGCTCAACGACAAGACGCGAGGCTAAGCGTATGTAACATTTTCATATACTTTTATACTGTGATGAACCATTTCATTCACTTATTAGGGATCAATATTATCCAATGGATGATTGTTGATTTAATGAAAGAGAGAAAACCAAACAAAGACTCATAGGTACACCTAGGCGGCGCAATGCTACACTTAGCGAAGAGGTTCGTTTGAAGTGAGCACCGCTACGCCTGACCAGAAAAATGCAACCGGGCCTCGGTTCGCCTGTGGAGTAAGCGAAGGGGTCACTACGCCAAGGCACTCCTACGCCCAGCGCACTCACGCCGTTTAGGGTGTCGAAAGGCACGCCAAATGGACCGGGCCACATTAACAGAATCTTTAACCAAACTACTCATTCAAAACAAACTATGTTCAACTTAAACCAACCAAAATACATACGATTAAGAATCAGCTTTTCCTTTAACCTAACTTAGATAAGAAGAGATTTATGGTATTTCCATACAAGAATCCAAACAACTTCAAACCAAGTTCCAAACTTCCACAAAATTCCATACATCACATGGAGAAATTTCCAACCTGATTTCTTCTTTTTCTCTTCTTCTCTTCTCTTCTCCCCATCGAAAGCCCTAACATCAATGCAAAAATAAAAAAAAGGGATTTTCCTAAGGCCACGTTTGGTCTTATCCAAATTTGACTTAACTTTCCCTTTTTTCCATTTGGTACTTCATTTTCATTTATTCTCAATTCAACTTATCCATATTTCCATCAGAACGCCTGGTCTCCAAGAGGGTGTGTGTGCGGTAAACCTTGTGGTCGTGATATGTACCAAGAGCTTCCTTAATTAGTTGAGTGACATAGTAGTATTTTTGGAAGTTGTTTTTAAGGATGAAATTATAAAGTTTTCAAAGAATGTTGACACTTTTACAATTAAGGAAAGTGGAGAAAGTATTAAATCATGAAACTTAATTAATTAAAAGACAATAATAATAAGTTACTAGAATCACGCGTAGTTCTGTAAAATTCTCTGCATCCGACGACGAAACGGATCACACAAGAATTTGTCTCAGAAAATCTAAATAATTAAAAGTTTTATCGACTTCAGACTGCCAAAATACTTTTTAACATTTTTCTGGTGATAAGTCGTTAGTGATTTCAAGGACAAGATTTTTAAGAAAATCTCGGAAGTCAGGAAATAGCTTGAACTAAGTTAATTTAAAATAAAGTGAACTAAAAATAAATAAATTATTTCGGGGTAGAAACAAATCCGAATAAGGCAATATAAGCCATGTATTTAAATAATAATAATAAAAATAACAAATAATAAAAACTTTAAAGGAAAAGTCAAAGGAAGGCCATATTTACGAGAGACTTCAGAGAAGGGAGATTTTTTTTTCTTCGCTTCTCTCGCCCTACTTTAACCCGATCGTAGGTTTTTATCGAGCAAAGACAAAGTTTGGTCATATTAACGACAAGAGCTACTATAGTACCAAAAGTCAGGTGTTTCACAAACCCAAGAGATAAGGAATTTCCTTACCAGTTATTTCTAATTAAAGGCTATGTAGTAATGGCTTGGAATTTTCTTTTCATGTCGTGAGAGGTTATAAATCAGTCCCAAAATTTTCGTACCGAAGCCAGAATCTTTAGGGAATTTTCGACTATTTTCGATGTTCAGTTTCAATTTCTCGGATTGCTGACGTACTCGTTGAAATTTCGGGATTGTTTTCAAATAGTCCTAACAAGATTTTCATAACTGTTTTTGGGTAGTCCCGAACTATGTTAAGGTTTGGTTTTGATCCTGGGACTGATGTTTTCGGGTTTTATGGTGTGTTTTGGTATCACAATAACTCGATGACGAATCGTGAAGGGACCAAGAGGTGCCCCTGTTTATGGGTCCAGAGATTCACTGTCATTTGTGGGTTATTGTGAGAAAAATAAATAATATGCTATTATGTGATAAATGGAAATTATATGTAGGGTAAAAGTGGAAACGGAGAAATTTTGAAGTCGTGCTCGATTATTGTAAACGGAATGGTGAGTGTTCTAAACTTTATTTTTCAATACTAGTGTATTGTTTATAAATCAAGCTACTTACTCAGATGTTATGGTTTCAATTGTTAAACCATATTTTAAAGCTATATTTTGATTTGTTAAACCATATTTTATAAAGAAAGCAACAAACAATATGTTTTATTACAAAGGTTAAACTATATTGTTATGTTTTTAATTGTTAAACCATATTTTAAAGCTTATGGTTTGGATTTGTTAAACCATATTTTATAAAGCAAGCAAGTAAGCAAACAAAATTATATTTTATAAGTCAGGTCTTAAGAAATCCCTAGTTTTGCCAGTTACTACCGAGGTATTCTCAGAGCATGCACCTGAAGTTAGGACATGATTGCATTGCATTGGTAGATTTGTTCATCGGCAAACTTAACTCATGCATTGTGACATATTAGAGGAGACTGCAAAGACGACGGAAGATATTAGCATAATATACAAATATTTGAGGCAGATGAAGCATTCCACCATATTTATAGGAATAGGTGATGTGACACGAGGTCCTTCCACTGAAGACAGAAGACACAAAGCCTCTGTAGGTTACTGCTAAGGTACAAAGAAGGCAAGAAAGGCTCTAGGTTGGATCTTTATTTTTATAAGCGCTTACATACGCTTTAAATCGACCACCGATGTTAGCAAAGAATTTATAAAAAGTTTTATAAACTTTTATAAAGAAAGCAAAGAAAGAATATAAAAGTTTTGTGGGAAACTTTTAGAGCAGTTAGTGTTACTTTTATGAAAGTTTTAGAAATTTTATAGCAAAGCAAACAAGGGGCTTATGAAAATTTTTAGAAACTTTATAAGAAAGTTAGTAAGGTTTTCTAAAAATGTTTTGTAAAAGCAGATAGTTTCATAAATTTAAGACATTTAAAAGCAAGCATTTTATAAAGTATACATTCACCGAGCTCTTTAGCTCATTATTCGTTTCAAATTATTTTCAAGTACAGTACGCCGACCGGGTCAAATCGTATCCCTCCGACTACTAGTTACATGTGATGTATTACCCACCATTGTATATTTGTAAGAAAGTACTTTGAACTTGTATAGTTGTGCATATGTATGTACATAGTTTGTTTTACGAAATGTGGATGAGCCTCGAGGCTCTTGAAGAAGGTTTGGTTGCCATACTTGGAAGTGTAAATTGTATTTACTGTAAGCTAGGGAGGCGCCCATGTAATCGTTATGCTGCCGAAATTTTATAAAATCTGGGTTTAGAAAAGAAAATTTTTATACGTTTTCAAGAAGCAACACTACTAGCTTCGGATTTCTAGTCGTTGAAGTATCAGCTCTGGTTTCGCGAGGTTGTCAAGACATCGCTCGCAAGAGGGGTGGGGTGTCAAGTCGGGTATTGGAAAGGTGGTCTTGTGAAACCTGCGTTATACAATCAGAGTTTTTTATACACTATTCTACACTATTGACAACCAGCGCACTTTCGACCAGCACATACATATTAAGTGTTTCAAAGTACTAAACAATTGATTTTTTTCGCGAACAGCACCATGTTAGGCGCAGACACGAGGTCGCCCCAGAGAGCCATTCAGGCTTCGAAAGGCATCAAAGAAGATCGCACTGGTGGAGTTGAGCACGCGCGGTTCTTCTACCACCTCCATGAATCGCCTCCAAGCAGGTCGATCAGGACCATCTAGGCCACTGTAGGGAGCTCAAGTTCCGTGGATTGTTTATCGTTGCAGGCGTGGCACGTGACGTCGGGACAGAGAGCTATACTGACCATCACCACAACACACTCCTCACCACTGTCGCCACTCAACAGGTTCCTAAAGAGCCTGGGAGGTCTATAGAAAGAGCACAGACGATGGGTGCTAAGCCATATGATGGCAATGGCGATCCAGAGGTAGCCTAGTTAGCGGAGGACGTAGTAAACAAGATTTACGTGAGTTACGGATCGCACGATGATCAGGGTCCCCGTTTTCGGGATAGAAGATGTGGCTAGGATTGGGCGGGATGTCGAGATAGGAAGTATCCTCGAGTGGCATGTCATGGGAATCGCCGCTTCAGCAAGAGTTTACTAATAGATTCCTTTCAGTCACAAGGATTCGATCGAGGGAGTTCTTCGTGATTAGAGCAAGAACATGTCAAGATCGGGCGTGAAACCTAAGAAAATTCTAATTTTCTGAAGAATGGTAAAATGGTAATTTCGGTCAAAATCCTAAATTTTTCTAGATCTCGGATGGACGAACTGGATTTCACCGTTGAATCGTTCTCGCCGAAATCTAAATACCATGTCAATTTCGCCGACCGAGACTGCCTGAATTTCGCACGCTTCGAGGCACCGGGTGTCACGCCATATGACGGCCGAGAGATATTGATGCCGGCTAAAAGTCACTCACTACATACACCCATATGACACATGTTGCACGATTAGTGAGAGGATGAGATGAATCGGTTGACACATGTGTCAAAAGCTTTTAAAAGCAACCAAAGGACACAATGGAATTTCAAGTTAAAAGATTAAAATAAAGACAAAGACCTTCATCTTCCACTTGAGAAAACGCAGTAGAGGTAAGAACCAGTTTTAGAGAGAAATAGTGAATTTCTAGATTTCCCGATCTGGGATCTGTATGGTTCTCACTGAGCAAGAAGTAAAGTTGTTCTACGTACCGGCTACGCGTGGGGCACCGATTTCAGGAGTTCCTATCTCCAAGAGAGTAGGGATATTTTCCTACTTTGTTTATTCTTTTGGCTAAGAGCCATTTTTTAATGGACTATGATTTGTCGAGGCATGGACGGCCGTGTTTCTGCCTTAAAATCTTGAACCGAGCCAAGAAAACCTCATTTATGGCCTTGAACAATGCCTAATCTAGGGTTCCACGTTCACTGATATGTTATATATGATTTTTGTGTTGTCAAGGGATTCAAAATGAATTTCGATTGTTATTAGCCCATGTGAGCTAATTGTAAGATTGACAGAATCGAATAACATGAATTATGTGAATTAAATTTTGTTAATATATACATTTAAAATATATTAGCATGAATTGTGTGGAAATAGCATAACGTATTCCATATGCAATCGGCACTTAGATGGTAGGTGTGAATTACATGACATGAAAGAAAATGAGTTAAAATGAAAACTATTGGTGGAAAGTGAATTTCAAGGAAGATTTTCTCCAAGAATCGTTTGAAAGTCATTCAACGCTCATCTCTGAGGTTTGACTATGACTGCTTTGAGAATTACCCCAAGAATTCAATTCTGAGGGTTGTCCAATATATTTAACAAATCCCTAAAGAGTAAGTTTTTGAGAACAAAAAACCTTTTGTTTTAAAACTCGCATTTTTCACATTCGGGCTTGCACGGTAGCAGCCGACGAGACTTCAGACATGTGGATTTGGGCATGTAGACATTCAAGTAGAATCATGTATTTGGTTGAATGTGTTTGGTTGTCATTTCATGTGCACTTAGGTGGGAACCATGTAGGAGATTATCATTACTAGGCTTTGCTCACCCTGTCGAGGGATCATTATTTCGTGCAATGTGGAGTGTTCGTGAAGACTATACTATTGGGAGGCCTATTTTCGTAAGAAATGATCATGGTTTTGATATTTTATTTGTAAAACATGTATTAGAACTCCAAATTTTGATATATGTTTTCGTTAAGAGTAATGTAATAACTTCACCATTGTATAATTGGATGTATTTTTGTGAGTATCATGAATGGGCTCAAGTGACCATTTTACTCTCATGTGGGACCCAGCGGTCAAGTGTAAAATGTCGGGACAAATAGATCTTAGGCAGAGCCCCCTCAAAGACTCTCATCGATTTTCGTTAAGTCTTAAGTTCTGAAAACGGACTCACTGGAGTAATGCTCGTTACCCGATATCCACGATCGTTCCACGGTCGACGAAGTCACAACGACCCCTAGAAATAAGTGTCACACTCAAATCGTATTTCAGGTACAATGTAATACCTGTAGGCTGATGGAAATCCAAGCAGATCATGCATCCATCGCGGTACTTGATGAATGATATATGACGGTGATCTGTCGCGGTGAATTGTATGCTCGGGTGAATAATTACAGGGAAGATCGCTGTTACTGTATTGTCGAGAAAATAAACCTTAGAGGTTGAGAAATTTTAGGCAAAATAGGTAAGAATTAAATGAAAAAAAAATGTGTGTTGAGGGAAAAAAAATTTATGTTAGTTTTACAGTGTGTAAAATAGGAAATAAATAAATAAATAAATAAATAAAATTATGATGAATTTATTTGGTTCTATTGAAGACATGAAGAATTTTTTTTTTTTTTTTGTGGTATTGCAAGAATGGATCAAAGGAAAAATGATGAGTAAAAAAAGGGGTTTTAGGTACCGGTGGGTTACGCCCATTTCAGCTTCGTCACAATACAACATATTGTATCGCGGATAGCAGTGGACGCCAGTGGCACGATGCACCGAGCGAAAGTGTTAGTGCACAAAGATGGTCGCACACGACCAGCCACGCAAGCGACACGGCCCGCCACACTACCGGCCAAGGCCACGGGCAAGAGGCACACGCATCTACCGGGCTCACGAGGTGGCCACGATAACGCTTTGCATCATGACAGAGTGGCGAATCAAGGCCATGACGCCACGCGCTGCGGGTTACGATAAGGCAGGAGCGCCCCACGACATCTGGCTGCGAAGAAGCCGCGCGCGACACACACACAAATACAAGCACAGTGGGATCGAAATATAATGACTAGATCGCGGGGACTGGGGCTCGCGACCGCACGCGGCACAGCGCGAAATTACGCCTTACACAACACACCAATGAGCGTCGCGACACGGCCTGGAGCAGGGCCAATGACACGGCGCTAATGCGCCTGAGCACGACACGGCCACAGGCGCACGGTTTGGGCTTAAGTGTGTCTGATTAGCGGCTCAAAAAGTTGCCATTAACCCATTTAAAATAGATTTGAGCGCTTTTTGCGCGACTACAATCATACGAATTGAGCTAATTTTCATGTGCATGTCCACTTAGTAATTACCAATTTGGTTTCCTAGATTGTTTTGGATAGTTTCACAGTCTCTGGGGAACTCACCGCCAGGCCCGGTCATCGCGCGCCGACGCCAGAATTCTATGATTTCATCAACCCAAACGAGGAAATATCAAGTGGAAATGATGAAAAAATGAAGATGGCAAAGGCAACAGAATCTTGGGCTACGATCATAAAATTTACTAAGATTATAAAATTGCCAAGATTGGAGAAAATTTCAATCATAAATAAAATTTCGCAACCCAGCGAAAATTGCATGCGGAAAATTTCGCTACCAGCTTAATCCCATCATGCTAGAGTAGGTTCTCACTGCTTATTCACAAAAAATTTCACAGTTAATAAATTTCTCGCTAGCATAATGGAATTACATACTATTAAATTTTCGCCATACTAGCTAAATTGTCGCGACAAAGAAATCGTCACCGTGTTTCGTGTATTTTTAATCCCCAAACACCACGCTTTTGATCAATTCACTATTTGGTCCTTATCAGAATATTATATTTTAGGCATTTTTATTACATATTTGGGTTGGCTATATAAGCCACCATAAACTTTGTAACCCTAACTTCATTTTACCAAGCTAAGTACTTATTTTAGGTCGCGCTTGCTCTCTTTCTCTCTCTCTTTCTTTCTCTCATTTTCTGGCCGCCAAACACACTTTGAGGGATGACAACTCAAGGGATGTTTGGCCAAGCCCCCTTTCCTTGAAGGGGAGGGTCACCGTGGAGGTTTGGAGGCAAAGCCATGCCCTCTCATTTATCTACACCGCATTTATGAGCATTTAAGCTCCTCTCACCCAAAGCTGAAACCTCCAGATCCAACCTCGCCAATGTGTATTTGGCAAGCCAGGTTACAAGGATGCTTAATCTTAGATCCACTGGCCATCCACTTAGTTGTCTCCTATTAGTTGTCGTAGTCGCCTTTCGAGGCCATATGCACACCGTGTGGCGACTCAATGCTCAATGAATGCCATATCTCATGAGGAGTAATTTGTGGTTTAGGTTTTAGTGCTAACCAAGGTCCGGTTTGGGAAAGATCATAGGTCATTATCCCCAACGAGAAACAAACCCGAGGGCATGAATACACCTTAAAAATCCAATCCAAGACCCAAGACTTCAAGGGAGTCTTTTCTAAATTTTCCTTTGTTCATTTATTTGCAAGCTACAACCATCCAACTCACCTGCTTTTGAACAAACCTTAAAATCCAAAGAAATACCATTTTCAACTCAATCGCACTTCTCATTTCACGAAAACCCATCTCTTGTTCGAATTCTAGACTATTATACCGTTAAAGAGTTCGCTACCAGAAGATAGTGACACTCAGATACAAATTTTGTTGATTCCATACCCCATCGTGGCACGTAATCACAAGTACTGGTTTAGTGGTGTGCACCCCGTGCACTCACTTCCGCCACTCGTTGTACTGCTCGAAGTCAATGTTATCAATGTCTTATGAGCACTCGCTCACAAAAATTTAAAAATTTTCTTAAGGAGGATTTAATATATGGGATATTTATATCAGACATTATAAAATGCATCGACGGTGTGAAAAAAAATTCGTGTGTGAATAGTTCCTGTGGTCAGATTTACAATCTTTTATTATACCATGATTAAAACTAACTTCTGTCATTTCCGACATGTGTAGATGGTTAGTCGGAGAGGACGAGGTCGTTCACTTGTGCTACCAAGCACCACCGCAGATTGACCAGCCTTGCTAAGGTCGATTGCGACTCGCTACTGTACGTGCTGCAAGGCAAAGCAGAAGCCAAGGGGAGGTCCGAGTAACCTCTAGAGGTTCAGTGGGCACATCATCCCATATTCATAGGGGAGGAGATCCGACATGGTGGTGTATCACTGGCTCATGCGAGTGTCGAGGTGCGTACTGAGGCTATGGAGACACCCCACGACGACCCGGATCGACTAGCCGCATTTGAGCTAGAGAGCGAGGCCTAAGTGTGGTGAATCAAGAAGACCTCTAGAGATCTAGAGGCAATGACTTCAAGCGCAGTTCCATGATCTTTTCACGTGGCAAGTATTTTCGGACCGGCCGGCCACGTGAAGGCTCAGAGTTCCTGCAGAGAAGTGTGGGACTGCGACCGTGATCGAGTACGCGGGCGACTCACGAGCCAACCCGCTTGTTGATGACCACGCGACCACCCGACATGGCCAAGGTCAGAGATTCAAGAATGGCCAGTTGTCCATTCGGCAAGGGGATCGTAGACTGGCTCATTAAGATACGGACTCCCAGGTCGGGACTACCTCGACCATGAGAGAGATCGAGGATGCCTGCAGCACTCGGATGCTGTGTTAGCAGGCAAGAAGGAGAGTCGCCTCTTCTAGTTCCCGGAGCAGCGTATACTTAGTTCACGAGGTTCCGCAGCCACGCACCATCGTGGCTGTGACGCATCGTGTTGTTAGCCAGTCAAGTGACAGGTGGCTACCAATGCCAACTCCGCCCGACATACGAGGGAGGGATCGGCTCTGCAGGCTCGGGATCCTGTTTTCGGGACAAGGCATCCCAACAATGTAGGGACGTGGAGAGGATACGCTCATCTCCTCCAAAGCCTAGTGGCACAGCCAAAGAGTCAAGATCGCTCGTGGAGTCGCATTGTGCACCTCCCATCACACAAAGGTGCCAGAGAGGCCGTGTTACTGGCTGAGGCAGGACGAGGCCCAACGCATTAGTGGGACACTGGGTTCAAAGGCATGTTCACTATTACACCATCGGGCCGAAGGTCACGACACAATTATATGTATGTTTTTGCTATCTCTCCTACGGCAAGAGTGTTATTTTGATTCGTAAGGCCGCATTCATACATCACAGATCTGGTGGATGTAGCTGGGCTTTGGGAGGTCGAGGCCTCGAGGAGCCTTGTATGTGAGTTCTCCCCAAGTGATTTGGGGCGAGATGTGGATGATATGTCGTGGTTGCGAAGTTAGAGATCTCTGTGATTCTATCACAAACAGACCGAGGGTCATGGACATGTCGAAAGTTCAACGCCATCCCGATGGATCGGGTCAGACACTACGTGGTCGCCATCGATCGTGAGCCGCAGGATGGTTACCGCCACACGCCAGGACTCCGCATCAGAGCATTTCTGTGGGGACAAGCACGACATTTTTGCCCCAAACGGTGTACGAGTCCAGATGTCATAGACAAATACATGGTCACTAACAAGCCTTTGTTCTAAAGGACGAGGTAAGACCAAACTTGTGGATCTACCTCGAGTAATCACAGAGTATGAGGATGTTTTTCTCCGGGACAGAGCCACCGAGATTGCCCCTCGTGAGGGTTGTAGACTTCTGTGACGAGTTCACTACACTCGTACTTCGCCCATCTCTACGATCAAGATGATGGCACTACAATGAGTCAGAGGAACCTCAAAGTCCAACCACATGAGCTACTGACAAGGGGTTCATTGCACGCAAGACTTCACCATAGTATGTTTCCGTCTATTTGCGAACAAGAAGGACAAGACCCTTCGACCGTGGCATCGGACACAAGCAATGAACAGTGGTTACCACAAGAATCGACACCAACATCGAGGATCGACGATTTGTTTGATCGGGCTTAGAGAGCTGAGTCTACTTCTAAGATGTATCTTCACAGACTGTTACCATCACCAGGTTGTGAGACAAATATCCCTAAGACAAATGTCGTGAAGCCGCTATGGGCACTTTGAGTCATCATGATGCCCTTGATCGACGATCGTGTCGTTGAAGATTCATGACCTACGCATAGGCATTCCAACCTACTAGATCATTGTCGTAGCCTTTTGTGAATGACATTTCGATTCAATTCGCAATGAGTGGGAGAATGAGTATCACTTGAGGATTGTTTTTACAATACTGAGAGACCATCAATGACGCCAAGTTCGCAGTTACGGTTTTCGCTTAATGAGGCGATTTTCGACACGTGGAAGCCGGGCCAGCGCACAAGAGACCATGAGAAGGTCGAGGTTGTGATGAGTCGGGAGCAGGTCAAAGTCGCCTCAAGATACGTATTTCTCGATTGGCTAGGTACTACAGAGATTCACTGAGATTTCCCCGACAATGAACACCTATGACGAGATTGACCCTGAAGGAGGTCAAGTTTGACTTGATGACCGATGCAGGAGGCACTTAGAGTTGTAAACGAGGAGGTTTACTTCGCCCCTATCTTGATGTCCTAGATGTGGGACAGGGGTACACAACAGGTCAGGATACTCGAGGTCGATCGGATGTGTTTTTGATGCGCCGGAGGGTAAGAGCTATGGTCCCGTCATTGAAGAATCATGAGCATAATTACCCCAATAACGCATGGAGTTAGTGGCCGTAGTCTTTGTTTTGAAGATTTGGCGCCACTATTTATATGGCGAACAATTCGAGGTACTGCACCATAAAGTCTGGCATATTCACGCAATGACTCAATACGAGGTAAACGCGACGGATGTGAGTTCCTGTGAGGATCATGACTTCACTTTGCATTACCATCTCGGTAAGGCAAATATGGTGGCCGATGCATGCGCACTCGGTCGGAAGTCACGGGGAGCATTGGCTAGTATGGCTTCGAGTGAGCGGATACCTGAATTTGTGTTGGGACCGGTTGGGAACACGATGCGGCCGGCGGGGCTCGAGTGCGTTGGGGGTTTAGTAGCTACAGGTCTCTGATAAGTAGAGTGATCGGGTCCGGACGGTAGGCAGAGATAGTGTCCATCGGGGCCAGGGTGCAGTCAGTCTCGAGATGACGAGGTTGGACCGTCCACGTAGATGGTGGTCTTTGATATGAGACGGGTAGTGGTTCTCACTCCGATTAATAGGTGAGATAGAAGATTCTCGGGGAGTTTCTTTGCTCGATTTGCCATCGTGGGTGGCATGAAGATGTCTTAGGATCTTTATCGTCGGTATTATTCTTGGAGCGAATGAAGAGACATGTAGGGGACTTTGTTCGGCCGTGTCTGCGTGTCGGCCGAGTTAAGGCGGGCACCGAGGAGGCGTGAGCTGCCGATACATTAGGGTGGGTGGGTGGAAGTGGGAAGGCACGTCCGTGGATTTGTGACCCACTTGCCGCGGACCGCGGAGACATGATGCGATATGGGTGATAGTGGACCAACTCAAGTCGGCACATTTTTCTAGCGCCGTGCGGATGGCCTTCACATTGGAGAGATTTTGCACATTGTATATGGGAATTGTTTAAGTGTTTGCATGGAGTGCTAGTGTCCTTAGTGTCTGAGACGAGACCCAGGGTTTACAAACGCACTTTGGAAGAGTTTCAGGCTATGGGCACATGGTGACCATGGTCTGACTTTCACCACAGAGACGGATGGTCGGTCGAGGGGACCTGCGGGTCATTAAAGGACATGCTACGAGCATGCGTCTGGATGGGGGTAGCTAGGGGAGAAAAGCATTTGCCCTTGGTTGGTCTGCTCTGACAACGATTATCGGGCGAGAATACGGATCTTTCATATGAGGCATTGTATGGGGGTATGCGAGATCAGAGTATGTTGGGTAAAGATAGAGAGAGAGTTCCATCAACGGTCTGATCTAATTAAAGACACCTCAGGAAGGTGAGGAGGAAGCAATGCGACAGCGTCTTCTCGTTTCCGAACTGTAGAAGGTATCTTCAGTATGGACGTCGACCATAGAGTTCGAGGTTGGAGATCACGTCTTCTTGAAGGTGATGCTGGGAGGAGTAGTCGGGTTCGACGAGAGCACGGCGAGGAGTATCGCCCAGGGTTCGTTGGGCCGCGAGATGCTCGAGAGGAGTAGGCAACATAGCATGAGGTTAAGCTTCTCTTGACGTAGCCAGTGTCGCCCAGAATTATTTCACGTCTCCATCTCGGGAGGTACCTCCCGAGGATCCAGCTCATGTAATTGGATTGAGGGGAAGATTGAGGTTGACACGGATGGGACAGCCGAGGAGGACCGGTGTGCATTATGAATATCGAGGCGTGAAATTGGTAGGGTGATATGGCGACGCGGGTGGAGTGGAAGTCGGCGTGGGAGCGGGGATCGATCTGGATTTTATCATGCTTGTTTAGGGATTAAGGTACGTGGTTTAGTCGTTTAATGCTTAAATGACTAGTTTATATGCATGGCATAGTGCACGTTGCATATGCATGTGATTTGTTAGGATTGTACGGAATTTTGGGACAAAATTCTTTTAAGGGGGGGAGAATGTGAAACCCGAGAAAATTCTAATTTTCTAAAAAAGGGTAAAATGATAGTTTTGGTCAAAATCCTAAATTTTTCTATATCTCAGATGACGAAACGAACTTCACCGTTGGAATCGTCTCTCGAAATCTAGATACCATGTCAAATTTCGTTGAACACCGAGACAATCGGAAATTTCACGTTTTCCGAGGCACCAGGTATCTGGTGTCTTATGACGGCTTATGAGAGACATGTAATGTAGTGAAAGTCCTTTCTTACATGTCATGTGGCCAGCGTGTTGCGTGATTAGTGAAAGGATGAGATGAATGGCTTAGATTAAGCCATGTGTCAAAAAGTTTTTAAAAAGCAAACTAAAGGACACAATGGGAATTAAGTTAAAAGATTAAAATAAAGACAAAAAGACCTTCATCTTCTCCATTTGGATAAAAGCGATGCGATAGAGGTGGCTTAGGTTTTAGAGAGAAATAGTGACTTCTCTTTCTAGAATTTCAGCGTTCGATTTGTCGGTTCTCAATGGAACGAAGCAAAGTTGTTCTACCTTGTGAGGGCTACACGTGGGCACGATTTTTTGGGTTCCCATGACTCAAGAAGGTAGGGATATTTCCTACTTGGTTTCTTTGGCATTTAGAGCCATTTTAATGGATGGGAATTTGTTGAGGCTTGGATGGTAGTGTTTCGGATCTCGAAAATCTTTGAGCTTAGAATTGGAAGAAAATCCACACTTGTGTGGCGAGTGAGCAGTCATGGAGCCCTAGGGTTCTACGTTCACGTGATATATTATATAATTTTTGTATTGTTGGGTGATTCAAAATGAATTGCTTGGATTGTTATTCTTGATGTGAGCTAATTTTGGTGTTATTTATTGTGAATTGAATAACATGAATTATGTGAATTAAATTTTGTTAATATATACATATAAAATTTTTTTTTGATCGATTTAAATGCGTGGTATTGGATAAATTTGTGTTTTTGTATTTTTCTTTCATTTTTTTGTTATTAGCACTTATATTTTTTGGTTAATATATACATATAAAATATATTAGCATGAATTGTGTGGAAATGGCATAATGCATTCCATATGCATCGGGGCACCCTAGATGGTAGGTGTGAGTGCATGACATGAAAGAAAATGAAAGAAAAATGAAAACGGTTGTGAAAGGAATTTTAAGGAAGATTTTGTTGCCTTGAAGTTGTCCCGACAATTCATCTCGGTGACCCGTGACCCATTTGGGAGAATTACCATCAATACACCTCGGAGGGTTGTCCATTATATTTACTGAAACTCGGTAGTAGGTTTTCGAGAACAAAAACCTTTTGTTTTGAAAACTGTATTTTTCTCACATTTGGCTTAGGCATATGTGAGAGAGTCGGTGAGGACTCGAGACATGAGATTGGGCATGTAGACATTCAAGTAGGATTATGTATTTGCTTGAGTGTGTTTGGTTGTCATTTCATGTGCACTTAGGTGGGGAGTAACCTATGTAGGAGATTATCACTACTGGGCTTTGCTCACCCTGTTGAGAGATCATTATTTCAGGTACAGGGAGTGTTCAGAAAGACGGCGCTCACTAGAGGCCGATTTTCATAAGAAAGCCGGATTATGGCTTTGATATTTTATTTTGTAAAACATGTATTAGAACTCCAAATTTTGATATATGTTTTGGTTAAGAGTTATGTAATAACTCTTGAACTATTGTAATAATTGATGTATTTTTGTGAGTATAGATGCATGGGCCCAAGTGGCCATTTTATTTGCATGTGGACCCGGTGTGGTTGTTGTAAAATGTTAGGACAGGTTGTATCTTGGGTAGAGCTGTCTGAGGAGACTACGCCCGATTTTCGAATGAGATCCTGAGTCTTGAAAAATGGGACTCAATGGAGGTGGTGTTGGGGTTGCAGAGCATTCCACGGGCTCTTCTGCGGATTGATAGGTTGTCAATGGACCCCTAGGAAATGGGGTGTCACAATCAGAGTATGAGAAGAGGTTCTCAGAGCTAGTCAAATTGGTTCCATATATTCAGGGTGATGAAGTCCTGAAGTGCAAGCGGTTTCTAGCAGGATTACAGCACCGGATCAGAGTTCATTTGTCTGTGGTTCCTCAGAACATATTTGGGGACTTAGTTAAGGCCGCTCTGAGGGTTGAGAAAAGTACTACGGCTGTGTATCATAGTAGGCAGGAAAGTAAGAGGAGTGCAGACCTTCCCAATGAGCTCTAATGGTTGATCCGGTAAAAGAGAAGCAAGGGTAGGGGTTCTGAGGCAGAGGTGCGGGTCGAGGGAGTGCCTACTCGAGGGATCGGTGGGGCCCCGATTTATATGATGACATGAGTATTTTCGGGTTTGTGAAATGTGTCGGCGACATCATGGGAGTGTAAAAATGTAAATGAGTGCACCACTTATGGCGAGAGAGGCCATTTCATTAAGGAATGTCCTCAGTTGATTGGTGCGAGACATCGATGCTTGACCCGAGCTACCACCAGCACTTAGGAGATGAGCACTCATAGACCTTCGGGGAGGTTTCTTAAGCGAGGGCCGGTCACGACCCTTAGTAGAGCGGCCAGGTGGTAGAGGAAGGTAGTGCCCAGGGAGCGGCAGGACCCGTACTCGGGCCCCGAGGAGTTTATCTTTGTGACTTGGGATCTGAGATGTAACTCCAAATGTAGTTTGCTGTGTGTTCTATCCTTGATCATGATGCATATACATTAGTGGACCCAGTTGCCACGCATTCATTTGCATCTAGGCCTTTCTTAAATCGCTTCCAGATAGAGGCCCAGCCGTTAGGGGGTTGTGTAGAGTTTCCTTCAACGGGAGATCAAGGTATTCTCGAGACCAATTAGTCGAAATAGTAGAGTTCTAATTGGGGGACAGGAGTTCCCAGCGGATCTTATGGCCTTAGATGATATTGCAGGATTATCTCCAGATAGAGAAGTGGAGTTCACCATTGATTTGATCCCAGGGATTGACCCCATTTCCATTCCTCCTTATATGATAGCTCCTGTAGAGTTGAGGGAGCTTAAGGCTCAGTTGGAAGAGTTGTTGAGTAAAGTTCATTCGATGACATATCTCCATGGGAGCTCAGGTTCTTTTTGTGAAAAAAAAATGGGAGTTCTTGGTTGTGTATAGATTATGGCGGCTGAACGAGTTACCATCCGCAATCGGTATCCACTCTCTAGGATCAATGAGTTATTAGTGGCTCGAGGGTCTGAGTGTACTCGAGATAGATTTGAGGTCGGGGTATCATCGGTTGACGGTGTAGGAGTGATGTTCTAAGGCTTGCATTAGGGGCGCTCCATGGGCGTTATGGAGTTTACAGTGATGGTTTGGTTTGGCCTAATGCCTCGGCCGGCGTTTATGGATTTGATGAGGCAGGGTATTCCGATACATATTTGGATAGGTTCGTCCTAGTCTTTATTGATGATATCCTAGTGTATTCAGGTTATCCAGAGGAACATTCAGAGCATCTGAGGATTGTGTTGCGGACCGCAAGGGGTGGGCGGGTTGTATGCGAGTTGAGGAGCAGAGTGCCAGTTTTAGCTTAACAGGGTGACATTCCTAAGTCATGTGATCTCAACTGAGGGGGTGAGTGTGGATCCCCATAAAATAGAAGGTGTGGTAAATTGGAAACCGCCAAAGAATGTGTCAGAGGTCAGAACCTTCCTTGGTTTAGCAAGGTATTACAGAAAGTTTGTTGAAGGGTTCTCTAAGATAGTAGCCCATGACCAGGCGATGGGAAAGATGTCAGTATGATTGGGTGGATACATGACAAAGTTTTGAGGAGTTGAAGAGAGATGGAGGTGACCATTTCTAGTTCTAGCTTTTTACTTGATGGGAGATGGGTTTATGGTTTACGGTGATGCTTCCAGCGGGAGGTGTGATTGTGTTTGATGCGGAATGATAAGGTGATTGTATGCCTCGGAGTAGGCGAAGAAGCATGGGTAGGGTATCCCACACACACAACTTGAGCTTTACAACGGTCGTGTTTGCCACGAAGATATGGAGGCATTACTTATATGGTGCTCCATGCGGGATCTTTACGAGATCATAAAGTCTGATATATTTTCACCGAGAAGAGTTAAACTTTGAGGCAAAGAAGATGGCTTGAATTGATTAAGGACTCTGTACTGTAGAGTACCATCGAAAAGCTAATGTGGCGCGGTGCAGCGCCGAGTAAACGGCGAGAGTTCATCATATGAGATCGAGGTTATCTTCCACTTTGTTGGCGGATCTAAGAAATTTAGGGGTGATATTGGAAATTTGGATTCGGGAACTGTTAGCCACATTTCATGTTAGACCTCTCCCAATGGATCAGTTCGGGCGAGGGCGGTTGCGGGATCCACCGGATGATTAAGCAAGGAAGATAGAAAGGAAGAAGCGAGTTTCAAATCGGAGATGATAACATGATAGTGAAGAAAGGGCGGAGAATGTATGTGCGGGTATGGCGAAGAGACATTATGGAAGAAACACATTCATCTGCTTATGTATCATCGAGGTAGTACCAAGATGTGGGACTTTTGAAGAGAACATTTACTAGTGGAATGGGATGAAGAAGAGATCTCGTAGGTTTGTCTCCCGGATCTTTGGCACGTCCAGCGGTGAAGGCGAGGAGCATCGAAGGCAGTGGGAAGATCACGATTACTCCTATTCGATATGGAAATGGGAGAAGATCACTATGGATTTTGTGACAGGTCTTCCACGGACTCAAAGGCAGCATGATGCTATATGGGTGGTAGTTGATCAATTGACAAAGTCTGCTCATTTTCTGCCAGTTAATGTTAAGGATTCTCTGGAAAAGTTGGCCTAGTTAGTGAGACTTCATGGGGTTCCAGTTTCGATAGTTTCATATCGAGACCCCAGGTTCACATCCAGGTTTTGGCCTAGTTTGCAAGCATCTTTAGGTACTCACCTTCATTTCAGCATAGCATTTCATCCTCAGACAGATGGCCAGTCGGAGAGGACCATTCAGACGTTAGAGGATATGATGAGAGCTTGTGTGATGGAATTAAAGGGGAGTTGGGATACTCATTTGGAACTGATGGAGTTCGCCTACAACAACAGCTATCAAGCCAGTATAGAGATGGCTCCATTTGAGGCGCTATATGGTAGAAAATGTAGGACTCTAGTGTGCTGGGATGAGGTTGGTGAGAGGAAATTTGTGGAGTCCCGAGTTAGTGCGGGGTCACTTCGGAGAAGTGAAAGTCGTCGTCATGGCAGAGACAAAGAGATAGACGGAAGAAGTTATCACGGAACCGTCGCGAGAACTTGCGATTCGAAGAGATAGGTGGCCGAGGTCTTTCTGAAGATTTTCCCTTTGGAGGGTGTTTGAGATTTGGGAGGCGAGGCAAGCTCAGTCCGAGATTTATAGGGCCTTATGAGATTGTGAGCAAGGTGGGGCCAGTAGCTTACAGGTTGAAGTTACCCCTAGAGTTATCCAGGATTCATGACACCTTCCATGTGTTGATGTTAAGGAAATACATCCCAGATCATCACATGTCTTTGAGAGAGCGTCGGTGCGCTAAGAGGAGCGACTTATGAGAAACACTGTATGCGGATTGTAGATCGTAAGGAACGGGTGTTGAGGTAAGGTGATTCCCTTTAGTTAAAGTCTGTGGAAGAATCATGAAGCGTTGCACAGGACGAGAGGCTCGAGATGCGTCGTACATCCTCAATTATTTCTTGAGGTAGTTTCCTTTTCTCCCTTTGAGTTTAGTTTGTTCATTTCGAGGGCTGAAATGTTCTAAAAGGAGGAGGATTTATAACACCTCATCCCAGAGAGGTGTGCAGTGCGATGTAAGCTGTAGGATCGTATATGTGCACGAGGGCTTCATATTTAGTTGAGTGTCATAGTAGTATTTTTGGAAGTTGTTTTTAAGGATGAAATTGTAAAGTTTTCAAAGAATGGTGACACTTTTGCAATTAAGGAAAGTGGAGGGGTGAAAGTACAAATCATGGAAACTTTAATTAGTTAAAGGATAATAATAATAAATTGCCATAATATGGTTCGAGGGGGAATCTAGAAAATCCTACAGATCTCGAGATGATGAAGCAATTTGGAGTTGTTAAATTCGTGCTGCCAATCAGTGACCTAGAAAAGTTTCATCAAATTATGAAGACGATCGGAATATTTTACGATTTTCACGGGTGATAATTTATTAGTGACCCGGGATGAAGTTTCTGAAAATCTCGAAATTAGGAAATAGTTTGAGCTAAGTTCATTTAAAATAAAGTGAACTGAAAAGAAATAAATTGTTTCGAGGAAGAAACGGACCTGAATAAGGTAATATGAGCCATGTATCCAAACAATAATAATAAGAATAAAAAAATAAAATAAAATAATAAAAACGAAAGAGGAAAAGTCAAAAAGGGAGAACGGCATATTTCGGTCAAGAGACTTGGTAGAAGAGAGATTTATTTATTTTTTATTCTCTTTGCTTCTCTCTCAGATTCTGGAAATCCCATCATGAGTTTTGTCGAGCGAGCAAAGTTGGTCTAACATTTAGGCTAGCGTGAGTCTGCCAAAGAACGCGTTCGTCGAAACTCCACGAGGTAGGGCATTGTTGTGTTATTTTGGCGCAAGGATTATGTGTGTGAGTATACTGATGTCGAGTCGAATTCGATCAATTGGTGGTGAATTCGATTGCCGGGCTAACACTAGAATGATCAGTGATCGAATTAACATTCGGTGATTCGGGATTCTGATTGTCGAGATGATCAGATGGAATTTTCATGCGTTCTTGATCTGAGATGTATGTTGATTTGGTTTTAGTCCAGATGAATGTTGTTCAGTGTATCAGGTGTGTTTTGTATCCACGTGTGATTGCGACGTGAGTATTAAGAGATCCATATTCTATCAGATCTGTTTGCCATTTGGGTGCGAAAATAAACAATAATGTATTGTTGATGAGTGCTGTAGGAGTAAGCGAGGCGGAGAATTTTGGAAGTCGTGCTCGATTATTGTAAACGGAAGGTGAATGTTCTAAACTTTATTTTTCAATACTAATTATTGTTTATATATCATTTCACGATTTGTATGTTATGGTTTTAATTGTTAAACCATATTTTAAAGCTTATGGTTTTGATTTGTTAAACCATATTTTATAAAGCAAGCAAACAAGCAATATGTTTTATTAAGCAAGCAAACAAACTTATATTGTTATGGTTTTAATTATTAAACCATATTTTAAAGCTTATGGTTTTGATTTGTTAAACCATATTTTATAAAGCAAGCAAGCAAAATTATATTTTATAAGTCAGGCCTTAAGAAATCCTTAGTTTTAAGCAAGTATTACCAATCAGATGTATTCGGTACGTGCACGGTGAAGTTAGGACATGATTGCATTGCATTGTAGATTTGCCTGGTCGGCAAACTTAGCTCCTGCATTATGGCAAATTAGAGGAGGATTGTAGCACGTACTGGAGTATGTAGGGTTTGCGTGCTACCTATTTATGTGGTGATGAAGCATTCCACCATATTTACCGGAATAGGTGATGTGGACACGAGGTCCTTCTACCGGCATGGTAGAGACACAAGTTTCCCGTGTTTACTGAATGCAATGAGCAAGAGAAAGGCCTCACATTGATTGATCTATTTTTATAGCATGTTTACATACAACTTTAAATCGACCACTGATAAGCAAGCAAACAGTTTATAAAAAGTTTTATAAACTTTTATAGCAAAGCAAGCAATCAATTTATAAAAAGTTTTATAAACTTTAAAGCAAGCAAGCGGTTTATAAAAAGTTTTAGAAACTTTTATAGCAAAGCAAGTAAGCATTTTATGAAAAGTTTTAGAAACTTTGATAACAAAGCAAGCAAGCAGCTTATGAAAAGTTTTAAAAACTTTTATAGCAAAGCAAGTAAGGTTTTCTAAAAATGTTTTGTAAAAGATGGTTTTATAGTTTTGAGACATTTTTAGAAAAAACAAGCATTTTATAAAGCATACACTCATTGAGCTCTTTTAGCTCATTATTTTCCTGGTTTTAAAAATTATTTTTTAGGTACAGGTACATCGAACACTGGGACAAATCAAGGTCCTCTTGACTACTAGTTATATATGCTATATTTACCCGCCATTGTATATATTTGTAAGAAAGTTCTTTGAACTTGTATAATTGTGCATATGTATATACATAGTTTGTTTTATGAAAATGTGATGAGCCTGAGGCTCTTTTGAAGAAAGTGTTGTTGGTTTGCCTTATTTTGGAAGTGTAAATTGTATTTACAGGCTTTGGGACATGTCCTATATGCAGCTGTTATGCTGCCGAAATTTTATAAAATCCTGTGAGGATTTAGAAAAGAAAAAAATTTTATACGGGTTTCAACAAACTGACACGGTTTAACTTCACTTAGGATTCTGCAGTCGTTGAAGTAATCGGGTGGGGGTTTTACGTGGGATTAGGCACAGCTTGCTAGTAAAGGTGGGGGTGTGTCATCCACTTTATCATATAATCTTCTTAAATTATGACTTTTGGGTCCTAGATTAGTAAATTACTAATTTACCATTGGCTTTTGTATTAATCTCCTGTTCTTATCCTTTTTCACTTTTTTGCACTTAAATTCCGAAAAAATATGCATTTACTTATATTATACCCTGAACATGTAATAAAACTATCAGGGTATATTTTGGGGTGTTACAAGAGATCTCCTGGATCCTACTCACTATGGATCTAAGGGTCATGGACATGTCGGAGTTTGATATCATCCACGGGATGGACTGGTTGACGGCACACCGAGTCGTCATTGATTGCAATCACATGAGAGTTACTGCATACACACAAGACGGTGTTTGTGTTGTGTTTCAGGGAGATAAGCACGATGCTTTACCCCAGACCGTGTACGACTCTAGGTGGCACGAACAGTTGATGGGTTGGCTAGCAAGCCTTACCTTGGAGGATGAGGTGAGATAGGGTTTTAGTCTACCTCGGGTAGTTTGTGAATTCGGTGATGTCTTTCTGGATGAGATACTGGGATTACCCCCATAGAGAGATGTAGACTTTATCATTGAATAACACCACACAGTCGTCACCCGTTTCTATGACCACAGCATGGGATGGCGCTGATAGGATTCTTGAGCTCGAGAGGTCAATTACAATTATTGAATGAGGTTTTTACCTTAGACCCGAAGCACTTCACCTTGGCGCTCAATTATTTGCTAGAAAAAGGACAAGACCCTTCGATTGTGCACGTGACTCGCAGACGGTTGAACAAGGTTACGATCGAATCGGTCCTTTGTCGGATTGTTGATTTATTTGTCGGTGAGAGGCGGAGTCTACTCAGAGATGATCTTCATCTGGAATTATCTTCAGTTGAGAGTTAGGGAGGTTGATATCCCTAAGACAATGTTTAGGACACGGTACGGGCATTTCGAGTTCACAGTGATGTCTTTCGGATTGACGAATGCACTAGCAGCATTCATGGATCTCATGCATAGGGTGTTCCAACCCTATTTAAATAAGTTTGTAATAGTCTTCGTTGACGACATCTTGATCTACTCCAAGACAGAGGAGAAGTATGAGGATCATTTGAGGATTGTTCTCCAGGCCTTCAGAGAACATCAGTTATACGCCAAGTTTAGTAAGTGCGAGTTTTGGCTTACCGAGGTGAAACTCTTGGGACATGTAGTGTCAGTTTTAGGTGTATCAATGTACCCGAAAAAGGTAAAGGCAAATATGAGTTAGGAGAGGCCGAAGTCAGTCTTTGAGATACGTAGTTTCCAGAGTTAGCAGCGACACACCCCCACCTTACTAGCCGAGGCGGTGCGGTAACCTGAGAAACCAGCCATTACTTCTAGCGACAGAAAATCACGTGAAGCGAAGCCATGTTGCTTCTTTAGCTTCGTATAAAAATTTTTCCTCTCCAACTTGTGATTTTATAAAATCTCAGCAGTATAACAGCTACATATAGGACATGTTCCAAATCCTGTAAACACGATTTACACATTTCAAAATATGGTAACCAACACACTCTTTCAAAGAGCCTAAGGCTAAATCACATTTCTAACACAAAACTATGTACATACATATGCTCCAATTGTACAAATTCAAAGTATTTTCCTTCTGAAAAGATAGTGAATACTGACACTATACTAGAAGTAGGGGAGAATATTAAAATATCGCATTAGAGGCGTGCACATGCGGAAAAATGATTTTTAAAGCAGAAAATAATATTTAACCTAGATGATAACTATCTTTCTATAAATCTTCTTTCTGAAAATATCTCAAAGCGTAGGCTGCTATTTTACAAGACATTTCCATAAACACTTGCTTGCTTTCTTACATAAAGACTATAAAACTTTGCATGCTTCTTGCTTGCTTTGCTTAAAAGTTTCTAAAACTTTCAAGTAATTGATAACTGCTTTGCTTTTGCATTAAAAGTTTCTAAAACTTTCATAGATTCTTTACTTGCTTTGTTTTGCTTTAAAAGTTTCTAAAAAACTTTTCATAAAATTCTTGTTTGCTTACCAGTGGTTGATTTTAAACGGTATGAAAAATGCTTATGAATAAAGATCAACCACTAGAGGCATTTCTTGTTTGTTGTACCCTAGTAAACATGGGAGCCTGGGCTTCAACCGTACCGGTGGAAGGACCTAGGTCCACATCACCTAGGTGGAAGGGCCTTGTACATCACCTTTCCGTGAAATATGGTGGAAAAGACTCTCATGTCTACATCACCATATGCCCCAGCTAGCGCGCTAACCACATATCTTCAAATACGTGCCTGAGTCCCCTTTGTATGCCATGATGCATGAACTAAGTTTCTTGACGGCAAAACTAAAATGCATGAAATGATATCACCAACCGTAGTGCGGCGTGCGGAATCATACGATCGGTATGCTTGCGTAAAACTGGGGATTTCTTAGGAGCTTTGTTTTATAAACACACTTTGCTTGCTTGATTTTCAATATAGTTTTACAAATCAAAACACTCTTTACTCTAAATCACATTGCTTTCTTGCTTTTTCAAATATGGTTTCTGATCAAAACCATTGTTTGGTTGTTTTTCAAATATAGTTTACAATCGAGCCATTGCTTGCTTCTTTAAATATGGTTTTAAATCAAAACCATTGCTTGCTACAAGAATATGGTTTAATACTTTAAAACCATTACTTGCTTGAAATATGGTTAATACTTTAAAACCATAACATACCAATGTAAAGCATGATTTATAAATAATACATTAGTAGTGAAAAATAAGTTTAGAACACTCACCACCGAGTTACAAACTTGGCACGACTCCTGGCACACTTCTCCGTCTTTGCTTTCCCTGCCACACCTCAAGATGAGAATACGACGAAAACATTAATCGCCTGCGTAATCACGTAAAACTTAACGTAGGTTTACAAAGCGACTATATTGAAACGAATTCGGATTTTAACGAAATTCACACGCAAGTCACTTAGGGTCACACAACATTCATATAAAGCCAAATGAACAAATTATTCTTGAGCACAAAAAGCCCCTAAAAAACCCACTCATTTTGGCAATTTTTTTTTTCTTTCCAATAGTACTCTCTGGACTTTATTACCCAAAAATTATTCAAACGGTCTTCAAAAATTATGAAACTCTCCAAATCAATCCTTTATATATCCAATGACATCTCTTTAAATTTTAAATTTAAAATTCCTTCTCTAAAGCCCCTCAACCACATAACACAAGTTGATTTTTGATGCCAAATTGTTAGCTCAACGGATCACCTACTCGGTTATCCTTGATTCCTGGGTCTTAACTCTATAAATTGAAATAGTTTCTTCACTCATTTGAATATATGGTTCTAAGGTTTCTTCTCCAATTGAATCGTTCAATTTGGATCACCAAAACTGTGTTATTGTATTTTACATATAGATTACTTAAATTACATAATGTATCTCACATACCACTTGGATAGATTACTGGGCACTTTGGGGTTACAATTTGCTGTGCACTTCCTTCAAGTAACTTATTCCCCTAGAAGTCTATTTTACCCAAAATTTTGAATCACTCAATTTGGGTGAGTGAAACTCAACTTATACAAAACACTATAACAATACTCCAAACAGAGATAACCTATGAGCTAATGAGCTCACTTTTTGAAGTCTCGTATTTTTGGGAGAGCCTTGAGATAGAATTTGCTCTTGGTACCTTCTATACATTTGTAGCCATATCTCTTATATTTCTTTACCAATTGGAATCACTTAATTTGGATGATTATAACTTAATCTATAGCCAAAACAATAATAGGGGTTTTTACAAAATTTTGACAGCATTTCCTTTGAAAACCCAACATTCTCCTTTTTTTACAACCATTCCTCAAAACCAATCCAACAAATCAAGATAATAAAAAACAACCTCAAAAACCAATAGGGAATTTACCCAAAACCACACCATAAACACTTGTATTGGTGTAAGACCCGAGAAAATTCCAATTTCTGGAAAAATGGTAAAATCGTAAATTTCAGACAAACCGGAATTTTTCTGCGATGATGAAACGGATTTCACCGCGGAATTTCTCACGAAATCTAGCTAACACGCTCTAATTTCGTCGAATTCGACATTTGGATTTGCACGCTTTTTCTCAGACATCGAAGATCAAAGCACATATAAACGATATTCACGCGATGTTTTATGTACGTGACTCACGCACTATAAGCTTACGAAAGATAAACTAATAAAATTAGCACCATTTGTATATAAGGCTAAATGTCAATAAATCCAAGCTTTGGGACATATGCATTTTTTGAATTATAGTGATACAGATTAAAGTAATAGTGTCATCTCTTTGTATTAAAAGATCAAAACAAAAAACATGGCCGGAGAGGAATCGTTACGAGCCGCTATGGATTTTGAGTTTTGCTTAGAGAGAGTCACTTCTTCTAAAAACATCAAGGAAATCGGATCATGAACTTCTTCTGACAAGAAGGAAGGTCGCTTCACGATCGAGGCTCACGCCAGGCACCCGCTTTGGGAGTTTTTGACAAAACTCCGTGAGGTACGCCGGGTTTTATCCTACTTGGTTTTTTACACCACTTTCATGGCGTGTTTTATGATGTTTCGATCGCTTTGAGGCCTCAATTCGCTTGATCGGCCTCAAATCTTGAACCGAATTGTTGTGAGTTTGAAACTATCGTAGTCCGGTGATCGACCACGGGCCGTTAGTTGTTGGATCAGAAAATTTGTAATACCCACACGTCACGACTGTAGACAAATGTCTATAATCGCTCATAAGGTGAAACCAATAGTTGTATTATTTCGCAATAAGCAAGATTCTGGTGTTTCATTGTTCATAAAGATAATGTATTCACGAAAATAAATTTTCGTGGAAATAATGTGTTTGGGTGGAGTAATTCAAATTGAATTGTTTCAGAGGTTGTTAATTAGCTCAACAGCTAATTTTTTGGTGTAATGGATTGTGAAATTACACGATACGTTTACACGATTTAATTACAATATACGCATGATTATATATTACACGTTAAGTATAATCAGACGCACCCAGATCAAGATTCCATACGACCCATGTGGGCAACTTTGTGAACGAGCAGGAGCAGAGCAGATGGTGGTTTATCGAGAAAGGGTTTCCTGAGGCTGACTAATAATAATAATTGGCCTGAGTGGTAGTCCATATAAAATATCAATCGTCTGAGTCGCCAATTGATATACACGGGGAGGGTTGTCCACCAAATAGATCACTCCGAGTCGATCCAATTACTTATATCTCCGGAGGGTAGTCCACAATTAAAAAACAAACATTCTTTGTTTTGAAAATAATGTTTTTCATACGCGGCCTAGGTGTGAGGTTTCTGCATGGTGACTTGCAGATGAGTTGATTATAGACATTCAAGAGGATCATGCATTTACTGAACGTATGTTTTCATCGAGCATCGAGATATGCACTTGTGCCGAGAAGAACTCCATTTAGTATGATTCGACCACCCAATGATAAACACCCCGTCGAGGGATACATTAGCATGCGAAACGTCAGAGCACCGTCATCCTAGAGGCCGTTTTAGAAGAAAGCTGGGCTGTGGCTTTGGTTTATATGGTACACATGTATTGAACTTATAAGTTTCATATATGATGTATAAGGATAATTTTATTACCTCTTGAACTATTGTATATAGTTTGGATTTATTTGGATGAGTATTGGTTTCAGGGCCTAAGTGGCCGTTTACCTCATAGTATATAAGTCATATTGAACTGCTTAGAGGTTTGTTTTTAGGTGTGAGCTCCTCGCATAAAGGAGACTCATTCGATTTTCGTGAATAATGCCGCTTACCCGACGCTTACAAGTATTCCGTGGTTGACTGCAGTCAACGGACCCCCGGATTGGGGGCATCACACTGGTGGTTTGGAACTTACAAACCAAAACCCTAGGTAAAAATCCCAAGAACCATACCAAGGTCCACCAATTCATATAAAACCATAGAAATATGATGGACTCCATGTTTAATCTTATACTAACTGTGTGGTTTTACCCACACAACTTCAAATAATTCTGGGTTAGATGATCTCCTAACAAAACCCTAGGCCTGAATCAGTTGCAATCCATACAAACCCTTTAGTAATCCATACAAAGTCCAAACCCATGCAAAAATCTAAAGATCCATACCTTTTTGCTCTTCTCTCCCTCTTTCTTCTTTTTCCTCTTCTTCCTCTCTTCCCTTCTCTAAAACGTGAAGTCTTAATTCCGGAGACCAAATGAGAGATTTGTTCGTCTCATGCCCTTTATATTATCACATTGCCTTTATTTGCAATTAAGTCCTCAAGTTTTTTCTTTTTGCAAACAACTTATGTTATATTCTATAATGGCATACTTTCTTTATTATGACCTTCATATCCCTTTTCGATCAATTCAATTGCAACTTACCCTTGTTCTAAGAGACAAACTAAAACACATACGATACTGTGCACATATTGCCTCATATTTGCACTGCAGATCGTAGACACCTCCCGGATGTATGCGTATGCTGTGGTAACATCGAGATTTATCGAGATTTCTCTTGTAATTAGTTTGTAAAATTTGCGACGAGATTAACCCAGTAAAGAGGTCAAGTTTGAGCGGAATGACCAGGGAGAAGGTACCTGTGAATTGTGTAACGAGGCTTATGTCACTTCACTGATAGTCCCGAATGACATATGTACACAAAGAACGCGATGTTTCTAAGGACGAACTGTGATGTGTTTTGATGCAATCCAGGAGGATGGTAACTTATGGTTCTAGGAAACTAAAGAACCACGATGAATTACCCACATATGACAATGGAGCTAAGGGGCTATAGTCTTCGCCTCAAGATCTAGAAGTTTTTCACTATCTATATGGTGAACAGTCCGAAGTATTCTCAGACCACAAAAATCTGAAGTATATCTTTACACGAGACCTCTCAACACGGCTAAAACAAATGGATGGAGACCGAGGATTATGACTTCACTTTGCATTACCATCCTAGTAAGGCAAATGTGGTGGCGCATAAGCTCACTGGTCACAGGGAGTGCTAGCTAGTGTAGCTTCCCTGACAGCAAATACCAAAGTTGTGAGACTTTAGACTACAAGATAATGATTAGGCTCGTGGGTGTTTTTTGGGATTTTAGTGGCTACGCCTTCCCATCGAGTGCAGAAAGGATTTGAGTCCTCAGACAAGACGCAGAGATATCATCATGGACCAAATTCTTTTTTCAGTACAGGTGATGAAGGTCAATATTCACACCGATGATAGCCTTCTAAAAGATAGGATGGGTCATGATTCCCCAAATGACATATTTGAGAGAGGAGATTCTCGGGAGTTCTATCGCTTCTCAAGCTTTCATGGCATCCGTGTGGCATGAAGATGTACCAAGATCTTCGTCATCAATATTACTGGAGTGGGATGAAGAAACATATGGCAGACTTTATTCGACGATGTCTCACGTGTCAACAGGTAAAGGCTGAGCATCAAAGGCCTGCAGGTTACCCGCTCTCCTGAAGCAGCCGAGCGAAGTGGGAACATATCGGCGACGGATTTCGTGACTCACCAGACTTCAAATTATACCCTGGGTCGCTTTTATAACATGTTTTGGGTATAATAAACTAGCGTATATTTAACTGAATAAAATAAAGATAAAAACAAAAGCAAAGAATATGCATAAGTTAAATTACAAATAATAAAGTTAAGATTTGAGGCTATCAGAAAATATTATAAATCGACGGCAACATTATAAGAGTTGGAGGACCAAAGTAAAATAAAAGGGGATAAGATCAATATGATAAGACCAAAAGAAATATCTTATTTGCCTCTTTAGAAAGCTTTACAGCAACATGTACAAATATATAAGAGTAGAAGAAGAAGAAGAAGATCAAGGTGCAATGGATACATGTCTGGGTTGTATGGAACTCCAGAATATTCGACACACATGTCTTGTCAGATGAATTTCATGGATACATGGTTTAGAACCCCCATCTTATGTAACGGTTTGGGTTTTGGGAACTCCTAAACTCATTTCTTGTAGGGTTGAATGAGAAGAGCTTTTAAGACTCCTAGATATGTGTTTTGAGAAGGTCTAGTTACAAGTTGGAACCTTAAATTTAGTTTTCGATCATACGTGAAGAAATTTTGATCTTAGAACCAAGTTTCTGGCCATCAGAAATACAGGAATTCAGAAGTGAGTCCTTCTAGTAATTGTAGCCACATCAATGAAATTGATAAGCTTAGGATTTTAATCTTCAATTCGACCTCGTGACTACAGGTCCTTTTACTGAGGTCACCCATTTAGATCTGGGTCGGGTCGCTCGCTGCACTCCGGGTCAACTAGCCGGACCTTAGAACTGGTTTTTGGGTCAGAAATACAGAAAATTCAGAAGTGAGTCCTTCTAGTAAATTGTAGCCACATCAATGAACTTGATGTTAGGCTTTCGAATTTCTCGATTTGGACCCCTGTGGACCAAGCACCTTTTACTCTCGGTCAGCCAAATGAGTAAGAGGTCGCCAAACGCTGGCTCGCCCAACAGCGGGTCGCCAAACAGCTGGTCAGCCCAATCAGGGTCATCAACAAAGTGGTCGCCCAACGCGGTCGCCAACAAAGGATCGCCAAACAAAGGTCGCCCAACAAAGGGTCGCCACCGCTGATCGGCCAAACAAAGGGTCAGCCCAACAAAGGCCGTCCAACAGTTGGTCACAAACAAAGGTCAAACAACGCCGCCACAAGATGTACCGTCGCTTGTCAAGATCACTCACGCATGACCTCCAACTTAAGGTCATATCTCTTTCGCTCGAACTCCGATGGTGTTCTTGACTTCCTATAAGTTTCCATTGGAGTCAAGAATACATTCATATGCCTGAGGAGAATATTAGATGCCTAACTACAGGATAGATGAGCTCGTCACTTCCAGGTCAACTCACAATCCGTGTCACTGGTTTATTTGCCTTCACGTATGACTCTGCAATGAAGGTCATATCTCCTCTCTGGTCTAACTTTGATTCGGTGTTCCTCGACTCTGGAAAGACCATTGAGTCAAGAATCCATCCATGCCTGAGGAAGATATTAGATGTCAGGACCGCAGGCCGACCGAGCTCGTCACTTCAAGATACCGCCGCACCGTCGCCACAAGATCGACTAATGGCGACCTCCAACTTAAGGTCATAACTTCTTCGCCTGAACCCCAGCCCGAAAGTGTTCTTGGACTCTGAAAAGCCCATTGAGTCAAGAATCCATCCATATGCCTGAGTGAAGATATTGATGCTCGATCGAGACATGTCGACCGAGCTCGTCACTTTAGTACACTGGCTGGCCCAGTCGCCGGCCAAAATCGATCGCGTGATGATCAACTTCGAAGGTCATAACTTCTTCGTTCACCCGATTCGGGTGTTTCTGACTAGTGGAAGCCCGAGTCAAGAATCCATCCATACCTGAGGAAGATATTAGATGTCAGACCGAGGTGTCGTGATCGAGCCTTTCACCGCCAAAGAGATGTACCGTCGGGCCCAGTCGCTGTCAAGATCGACCGCGCACGACTTCCAACTTCGGTACATAACTTCTTCGGTTCGAACTCCGATTCATGTTCTTCGACCTATGGAAATCCCATTGAGCGCGAATCCATCCATATGCCCGAGGAAGGTATTAGATGTCAGACCGAGGTGCCGATCAGCTCACTTCGCATACCGCCGGGCCTAGGCTCACTGTCAAGATCGATCGCTAAGATGACCTCCAACTTCTGAAGGTCATAACTTCTTCGTCAACTCGATTCGAGTGTTCTTGACTCGGCGGAAAGTTTCATTGAGTCAAGAATCCATCCATATGCCCGAGGGAGATATTGTACGCCGCAACCGAGATGTCGACCGAGCTCGTCACTTCGCATGTACCGTCACCCAGTCACTGTCAAGATCGATCGCGCATGACCTCCAACTTCTGAAGGTCATAACTTCTTCGTCTGAACTCCGATTCGAGTGTTCTTGGACTCTATGGAAAGCCCATTGAGTCAAGAATTCATCAATAGATAGCATGATAAGATTGGAACTCATATTAGTCCCGGAAAACATGAAAAATGCAAAGTTATGAATAAATGATGGTACATATATATATATATATATATATATATATATATATATATTTCCATATATGATTACCGAATGACAATAATTATTCGAATATGAGATATATACCGAGATAGTACACATTGATTGTCCGCTTTAGAACCCGGTAGAGGATAGATGGGCATGCCTATTAGAAAAAATAAGTCCGGCAGCGATATAAGTTATGTTCGTTTCTCGTTTCGATATCGAGGCCCCGCTTGGTCGGCGACATAGATCCTCGTTTGGATCAGGTGGCCCCGAAAGGGTCACCACTGTCCCTGCGCCTTTATAAGATGATCATTGTCTCGCATAATGACAACAAAGTGTTTGGGCCTTGCAGCTTCCCCTCGTATCCACTTCTAAGGTTTATGCGCATACGAAACATAAAAGAAATGACCGTATATGCAAACGAAAAGGTGTGGTATTATATGACATGATACGAGAAGATAGCATTGCAATGCGATGCAAAGTATACGCTATGTTAATAAAGTAAGAAAGATAAGATGATATGAAAGATATGGAAGATAACAAGAAATGAAACTTGTTATGAAGAGTATATATATGAGAAATGATAAGTAATCAGAATCGTTATACGTGATATGCATCAGATAGAAGGGGGTGACCCTTACGGGAGGTCAATTCAGGTGTATTTATTTCCACTAAGCGCAAAGCTTAGCACGGGTGTTCAATTCGTAGGTACGTAAGAAGAAACCAGGGTCAAGCAATCCACATCGCAGCCAAAGGCCACACAAAGAATGTGTGCTCCACCGGAAGACCTTTAGGTCTATTTTGTATATGAAAGTTTGTAAACCAAATGTAAATATTATAGATGTTGAACACTTCCATATATGGAGCTTGTATATATATTCTTTGTAATCCACTGCATGTAATATAATACAAGTTAATTGTTTAACATTATATGAATATGTAAGTGTAAAGGTTATAAGTTTAAAAAAAAAGATGACCCCTCACTTGACATCCTATGCCGAGTTGGGGGCGCTACAAATAGTTGGTATTAGAGCCTAGGTTTGAAGCAAGCTCGAAAAGCCTAGGGTTTAGGGCGGCTCTTGGAATAGAGTATATGGCGATAGAAAAGCCTATGTATAGAAATGTGTTGGCCTGATGTGGATGTCCTTGTGTTTTATATGGATCGTCTCAAGAAGTCACAAGAAGTGTTAACCCAATTGAACAAGGGTTATCACTTGAACCTTCTCGAAAAGTACGTACCTAATGAGTCTACGTAAGCCTTGGCTCGAGAATATCGCAAGACATGGCTCTCGTTTTGGATAGATTGACCTCCTAAAGCTCCAATAGACACAAAGAAGAAGACATGGAGCGCAGGAATCTAAGGGTCGAAAGCATGGAAGAGTCAGTGAAAGCCGAATTATGGTTAGAAAAGTTAGAAAGGGTATTGGAAGAGGTTAGATGCTCTCCGATCGAGAGCATCATGTGCGCCTCACTATTGCAGGTGAGGCATACGACATTGGTGGAAACTATGTCTAAAAGTCCAAGATTCAAACTCTCGATACGGGAATTCCTTTGTCCAAGAGTTCAGGCAAAGTATGTTACCGAGATGTATGTGGATTCCGAAGTGGAACAGCTCGAATTTGAAGCAAAGGAACTTACTCTATAATAACATGAGAAAGAATTTAGTCATCTTAGTATGCACCGTAATCGTTCTCGCTGCAGGCATTTTGTAGGCAATTTGAGGATGGATTGCATGATTCCATCAAAAGATATTTGGCACCTATGACTTCTCTCCAAATGAAGTGGATTTTTATCGTCCAAGATGAAATGCAGAGAGACTAGAAACGAGCAACAAAGAAAGATTTCAAAAGAAGAAGTTTTCTAGAGGAGCTTCATCCTCCTCGGGAAAAAGAGCTAGAGAATCTCCAGCTCAATCAGAATATAGTTCCGCTACGAGAGGTAGAAGGCAAAGGTCCAATGTAGCACGTAGTACAAGTAGGGTGTCAAAGGAGACAGGAGAAATTCCAGAATGCCCTCATTGCCATAAAAGGCATTTGGGAGTTTGTACGTTAGTAACAGGAGGGTGTTTCCGGTGTGGAAGCCTTGAGCATTTGATATACAAAGGTCCCCAAGAATCAAGGGATAATAAGTCAACAAGGAAGTGGTGAGAAGATCTATGGCACCACTTCTCGACTCGCGATCGCTGCAGGGGGTCGTGAGTGGTCCATATCGCGATAGAGGACGAGGAGGCATAGTTTCGTAGACAAAGGATCGTCCATGCCTACAAAGGAAAGACCAGCACGAGCAAATGCTATGAAGGCTCGTGGAGGACTTCAGGATGCTCCTGCGTTATAGGGAATGTATATTTTCTTTATATGATATCAGATGGCTGCATTGATCGGGATCCTCGATCTACTCATTCATATGTGTGCATGGAGCATGTATTTGACAGCACAAAGAATGGAGAAATTAGCATGACATGTATGTAACTAGTCCGTTGGGGCACAACGTTGCTGTGAATAGCATATACGAAATCGGTTTCATTGTTATACAACAAGAGTTTCTCGATTTGATAACCTTACTCCTTCCCGAGAGTTTGACTTGATTCTGGGGAATGGGGCTGGTTGTCTACAATCGAGCCATCGCTTGATTGTGTGGACAAAAGACGGTAGTGCTGGAAATGCCTCGACCAAACTGAGGTAATAGTATTACAAGTATCGGATCAAGTGTAATGCCTAATGTCATTCCACTATGCAAGCCAGAGAATTACGAGGAAAGGATGAGACATTCAAGCTTGATACTGACCAAGAGAGGTCAAGTTGATGTAGAAAGATCCCGTAGTAAGGGAATTTCAGATATTCCCCCGAAGAGTTACCAAAGATCCACATGAGAGAGGTGGACTTAGCCATAGAAATTGTACCAGAACAGTCCTCTTATGTCAAGGGCACCAGACAGATGGCTCCAAATCTGACGAAGAGTGAAAGAGCCACCAAAGAACTTTTAGACAGCGATTATCCAACCTAAAGCAGGGTCCCTTGGTGCACTTGTTTTATTTGTGAAAAGAAAGATGGCACTTCTACTGATGTGCATCGATTATCGGCAGACAATTAGCGCACAGCGGTTCGGGCACCTATCACGTAGAATTGGAAGATCTTTGACAGTCAAAGGAGCGGGTGTCTTTTCAAGATAGACCTAAGCATCGCAGGCTATCGCTGAGGGTAAGGAATGAGATAGCCAAGACCATTTAGAACCCGATATGGTCATTGGCGGGAGTTTTTGGTCATGCCATTTGGGTCGACTAATGCAATCAAGAAGATTCATGGGATTTGATGAATAGGGTTTTCCGACCCTATGGATCAATTTGTCGTGGTTTTTATTGATGACATCCTCGGTGTATTCTAAGGATGCACAGAACATGAATGAAGCACTCAGAATAGTCTTAGAGACGTTAAGAGAAAGAAGAGTATGCTAAGCTCAGCAAATGTGATTTTCGCTAAAGAAAGTTTCATTCCTAGGCCATATTGTGTCTCGTCAGGTATAAGAGCGATCCCCGCTAAGATCGGGCTAGGGACTGGAAATCACCTCAAAATGTAACCAGGCAGAAGTTTCATGAAGGTGTTATTATAGAAGATTTGTAAGAGGGTTTTCTATCATAGCTTCTCCGCTCACCAAGTTACTCAGGAAAGGAATAAAGTTCGAGCGTGACGTATTAAATGTCGAATAGCTTTGAACAAGCTTGAAAGGATGCTGTCAAGACCAAGATTGACATCCTACTCCGGAAAAGAGTATACCTTGTATAGTGATGCTTCATGCATTGGTTTAGGATGCGTGTTAATGCAAGATGGGAAAGTAGTGGCTTATGTCCGCTGCATGTACTGGGCTTACATGAACAAAATTATCCCACTCATGACCTAGGAGTTAGCCGCTAGAGGTGTTTGCTTTAAAATATGGCGACTACTTTATACGGAAAAGTGTAGAATTTATTAATCGATCATAAGAGTCTTCAAGTACTTGCTAACGATAAAGAGTTAAATTTGAGACAAATGAGGTGGTTGTGAGTTATTAGTTGATTAAGGATCGCATCATAGATTACCATCCCGGAAAGGCTAATATAGTAGCCGATGCTTTAAGCCGAAAGACAATGGTAGCAATATCACTACAGTATAGTGATTGGAGACTAGGAGATGATGGAGCTATGTTAGCTCAATTAGAAGCGCAACCCGTTTTAAAACAAATGATTATAGATGCGCAGAAAAATGATGAAGAGTTACAGAAAAATTTACAGATGGCATGTAGATGGTGACAAGACCGAGTTTTAGAGAAAGAAGCCGGGAAGCTCAGATTTTAATAGATTATGTGCGCGATGATAAAGAGCTAAAGAAAAAGTTGCTATTTGAGGCCTATAATACAAGATTTACCATGCATCCCGAGGGAATAAGATGTACCAGACTTGAAACAATTTTATCGGGCGGAAAGGAATGGAAAAGTAGACGTGGATCAATATGTGTCGGGCGCTTGACGTGGTCGCAAGTCAAAGTCAACACCGCGCCAACAGTTTGTTAAATCCCCTTCCAATTCCTCAATGGAAGTGGGATAACATTACCATGGATTTGTGTCGGTTTAATTTCACACAACAAAAAACATGACTCGTACGGGTGATTATAGATAGCTCACAAAGTCGTCCATTTATACCGCCAGATCGACTATTCTATGGATCGGTAATTAGCTGAGTTATATGTAGATGAGATTGTGCGCATTGCATGGTGTGCCGCTTAAGTTCATTGTGTCGATAGAGATCCGCGATTTACATCAAGGTTCTAGAAGGAATTACAACGCCTTTAGGCACTAAGCTGAATTTTAGTACGGCTTTCCATCCGCAAACAGATGGACAGTCAGAGAGATTGATTCAAGTACTCGAAGATATGCTTCGAGGTTGTGTCATAGAATTTTCGGGAAGTTGGGATAGGTATATTCCATTAATGGAATTTGCCTATAACAATAGTTTTCGGGCCAAGCATCGTACGGCACCATATGAAGCTTTGTGAAGGTCGAAATGTGTAACTCCCGTGTGTCGGGACACTAAATGAGCATAAACTGATAGGTCCAGACATAGTAAAAGATACAGAAGAGAAAGTACAAGTTATTCGGTAGAGGTTAAAGGCGGCTAGTGATCGACAAAAGTCGTATGTCAACCTAAAGAGGAGAGATATTGAATATAACGTGGGAGACAAGGTCTCTTAAAGGTACTGCCATGGAGGAAAATTCTAGGCTCGTCAAAGGCAAGTCGAAACCAGCGGGTTCATAGGGCCATATGAGATTTTGGAACATCGCCCTCGTGGTTTATCGACGCACTCTACTGAGTCAGCCAAATTACACGATGCTCTCATGTGTCGATGCCTCCTAGATACCGCCTCCGATGAGTCGCACATACTACCAGTGCAAGAGATACAAGTACAAGAAGATTTGTCATATGATGAGGAGCCAAAGACCATTCCTGCTCGAGGTGAAATAGCTATGAACAAACAAGTACCATTAGTGAAAGTGCTCGGGCAAGGGCAACAATAATGAGAGAAGAAGCTACTGGGGAGCCAGAAGCAACCATGAGCGCAGATCCGCAATCAACTCTTCGGAATGTGTATGAATTTCGAGGACGAAATTCTTTAAGGGGGAGAGTTGTGGACTCCAAATTATACCCTAACAGTTTTATAACATGTGTTGGGTATAATAAACGTAAAGGTATATTTATTCTAATAAAATAAACATAAAAACAAAGAGGAATATGCATAAGTTAAATTACAACACAAAGAAGATTTGAGGCTATCAGAAAAAATATTATAAATTGATTTGGTAAATATTATAAGAGTCGAGGACCAAAGTAAAATAAAAGGGGATAAGATCAAGCCAAGGATAAGACCAAAAGAAATATCTTATTTTGGTCTTCGAGAGCGAGAGCAAATACGACAAGAGAGAAGAGAGAAGAAGAAGAAGAAGATCACTGTACGGATACATGTTCTGGGTTGTATAACTCGTGAATATTTGTATGAATACACATGTCTGGTTGTATTTAATTCTGCACGGAGCATATTAGAACCCTCTATCTTGTGTACGGTTTGGGTTTTGGGAACTCCTAAACTCATTTCTTGTAGGGTTGAGTTGAGAAGAGCTTTAAGACTCCTAGATATGTGTTTTGAGAAGGGTCTAGTTACAAGTTGAACCCAGAAAATTTCCTATTTTCGATCATATGCAGTAGCCGGATCTTAGAACGGGTTTTTGGGTCAGAAATACAGGGAATTCAGAAGTGAGTCCTTCTAGTAAATTGTAGCCACATCAATGAAATTGATGTTAGGCTTTTGAATTTCTCAATTAGGACCCCTGTGAACAAAGTTATGGTCCTTTTACCGAGGTCAGTCCATTTAGATCTGGTCGGGTCAGTTCTGCCAATTCGGGTCAACTAGCCGGACCTTAGAACTGGTTTTTAGGTCAGAAATACAGAAAATTCAAAAGTGAGTCCTTCTAGTAAATTGTAGCCACATCAATGAACTTGATGTTAGGCTTTTGAATTTCGACACCGACCGCATGACCTTTTACTCAATACTGAATGAGTGAGAGGCCACAAACAAATGGTCGCCCATCACGGTCGCAAACAAACGGCTGTCCAACTGTATCGCTAATAGTGGTCGTCTAATAGTGGTCGCCCAAACGTTGGTCGCCCAACAAACGGCCACAAACAAGCGACGGCCCAACAAACGGTCGCCAATAGCGACGCTAAACACAAGGTCGCCCAACAACGTCGCCCAACAAAGGGTCACAAACGCTGCTCGCCACTTCAAGATGTACCGAAGGTCATATCTCTTTCGCTCGAACTCCGATGCAGTGTTCTTGGACTCTATGGAGCCCATTGAGTCAAGAATACATTCATATGCTTGAGGAGAATATTAAATTCTGACCGAGGTGATAGATGAGCTCGTCACCAGGCTCAACCTGTCAATCCAGCCAGTGCCTGTCAGATTTGCCTACGCATGACCCCTCCAACTCTAAGGCTCATATCTCCTTCTGTCTCGAACTCCGATTCCTCGGTGTTCCCCTTGACTCTATGGAAAGCCCATTGAGTCAAGAATCCATCCATATGCCTGAGGAAGATATTAGATGTCAGACTAAGGTGTCAGACTTAGTCGTCACTTCAAAGATAACCTGTCACCAGCCGCCTCGTCAAGACTGACCGCGCACACCCCTAAACTTCTAAGGTCATAACTTCTTCAACTGACTAGTGTTCTCGACTCCCCATGATAAGTCTATCGAAGTCAAGAATCCATCCATATGCCTGAGGAAGATATTAGATGTCAGACTGAGATGTCATAATGAGCTCGTCACTTTAGTACAGCTCGTCAGTCCAGGTCAGCTCTTCAAGACTGATTGCGCATGACCTCCAACTGTGGAAGGTCATAACTTCTTCGTCTGAACTCCGATTCGGGTGCTCTTGGCCTCTATGGAAAGCCCATTGAGTCAAGAATCCATCCATATGCCTGAGGAAGATATTAGATGTCAGGACCGAGGTGTCGACTGAGCTCATCACTGCAAGACAGCTCGTCGGGCCAGGTCACCACAAGATCGACCGCGCACGACTTCCAACTTCGGGCGTCATAACTTCTTCGCCTCTGAATCGATTCGAAGTGTTCTCGACTCTATGGAAAGCCCATTGAGTCAAGAATCCATCCATATGCCTGAGGAAGATATTAGATGTCAGACCAAGGTGTCAGGACTGAGCTCGTCACTTCCGCACAGCTCATCATCTGCAGTCAGCTCATTACATCGACCGCGATGACCTCCCAACTCGGAAGGTCATAACTTCTTCGTCTAAACTCCGATTCGAAAGTGTTTTCGACTCTCATGAAAGCCCATTGAGTCAAGAATTACATCCATATGCCTAAGAAAGATATTAGATGTCAGACTAAGATGCCGACTGAGCTCGGGCTACCAAGACAGCTCGCTGGCCTGTGTCACTGTTAAGACCGACTACGATGACCTCCAACTTCGTATGTCATAACTTTCGTCTAACTCGATTCGAAAGTGTTCTCGACTCTATGGAGCCCATTGAGTCAAGAATTCATCAATAGATAGCATGATAAGATTGGAACTCATATTAGTCCCAGAAAACATGAAAAATGCAAAGTTATGAATAAATGATGGTACATATATATATATATATATATATATATATATATATATATATATATATATATATATATATATATATATATATATATATCATGATATGACAACAATGACAATAATTATTCGGGAATGAGATATACTGAGTATAAAATACACATTGATTTTTTGCTTAGAAACCTGGTGTAGAGTGGGATAGATGGGCATGCCTATTGTGAAAATAAGTCTCGGCAGCGATATAAGTTCTCGTTTCGCTTTGTTCTCGACATCGAGGTTCCGCTTTCAATGATGACATAGATCCTGCTTTGGATCGTGGCCCCTAAAGGGTCACCACCGCGCTTTTTGCGCCTTTATAGATGATCATTGTCTCGCATAATGACAACAAGGTTTTCTGCCTTAAGGCTTCCTTCAGATTCACTTCTAAGGTTTATGCATAGATGAAACATAAAAGAAAATGACCGGTATATGCAAACGAAAGGTAGAGAATATATGACATGATATGAGAAGCATAGCATTGCTATGCGATGAAAGTATACAAGCATAAGAACAAGAAGTAAAGTACAAGATGATATGAAAAAGTATGCGGAAGATGACAAGAAATGAAACTTGTTATGAAGAGTATATATATGAGAAATGATAAGAATCTGTAACTGTTATATGTGTTATATGAATTTGTATAGAAGTGGGTGACCCTTAATGGAGGTCATCCAGGTGTATTTATTTCCCACTAAGCGTAAAGCTTGAAGACATGCTCAACTGCAGAGATACAAGAAACCGTAGGGCCGCAATCCACATCGCAGCCAAAGGCCACACAACAACAAAAAGCCCACCGAAGACCCCAGTCTATTTTGTATATGAAAGTTTGTAAACCAATGTAAATATTATAGATGTTGAACACTTCCATATATGGAGCTTATATATATTTGTAATCCAGCCGCTACTTAATATAATACAAGTTAATTGTTTAACATTATATGAAGGTAAGTAGTAAAGGTTATAAGTTTTAAAAAAAGAGTGACCACTGATATCCATGCCGAGTCAGCGCCACATCACTTGCCATGACACGCGGCTACGATGCATATGTGATAGTGGACCGGCTCACCAAGTCGCCACATTTTCTGGTTGTGCAGATGACCTTAACACTGGAGGAATTCTACAGGTTATACATACGAGAGATCGTCTAAATACATGGAGGCCTGCTCATCATATTTACCCAGACCCTGGTTTACGGCCAGCTCACTTTTTTTGGAAGAGTTTCTAAAGAGCCATGGGAACACAGTTGATGATGAGCATTGCTTTTCATCCACAGACATACAGCCAATCGGAGAGGACCATACAGGTTTTGGAGAACATGTTGTGGGCATGTATCCTAGATCTCAAAGGTGGCCGAAGAGATTACCAGGTGTGGCTCGCCTATAACAACAGTTATCACGCGAGCATACAGATAGCACCCTATGAGGCTTTATATGGGAGGCCATGTCGATCTCCGATTTGTTAGACAGAGATGGGAGAGAGATCCACTACGAGCCTGGGTTTGAATAGAGACACCTATAAGAAGGTGGATTTGATACTTTAAACGCCTTTCTCATAGCTAAACAGAAGAGTTATCAATGTACAACAACGACGCTTGTATTTGAGGCGAATGATCATGTCTTCTTGAAGGTGATACCTAAGAGAGGAGTAATCAAGTTCGGCAAACAGGGAAACTATTGCCAAGGTATATCGAGCCCTTTGAGATACTCGAGAGGGTGGGTACGGTTGCTTATTGTTTGCTTTACCCCGAATTTTTCGGGTGTCCATGAGGTATTTCATGTCTCCATGCTTCGAAAATACACTCCGATCCGACCATGAGTGGATCGGGGCTACTTATATCGGAGCATAGATTTTGACCTTCGGCGGCGACCTACGATATCGCGGATACCGAGATCGCTTCGACGCAAGACCGTGCGCTAACGGCTGCGTTGCAGAAAGGTCCGAGGAGTGGAAGAGGCAACATGGGAACACGAGGACACGATGCGTGCCACTTATCCTTTCTTATTTAAGGATGAAGGTACGTTGTTTAGTCATTTGGTATTTAAATGACTGTTGCATATGCATGAGATTGTAGGTATGTGTGTAATTCTCGTGGATGAAATTTTTTTTTAGCGGAGAATGTGAAAACTCGAAAAATGCAATTTTTAAAAAATGACAAAATAAGAATTTGACGTTGAAGTACAAAGTTGAAAACTCAAATTTTCAGATCTCGATGACAAAACTGACTTCACCGTCGAATCTCGCTAAATCTAACTACCCTTGAATTTATTGATTCCGAAACAATCGAAATTTCACGCATTTCGAGCAAGACGCAGCCATTTGGATGACACATTGTTTTACACATGACACACCATGTGGGATGCCACATGGCAAGTATAGAGGAGGCACATGGCACGGAGACACGCGGCCGCGACAATCAAGCCACCCACGCTGGTGTTTGCGACACATGGCCCATAAATAGTAAAAGGACAAGATCCATGGTTCACCTTAGGACATGTGTCATGTGGTGAGAGAAGTCAAAATTGAGAGAGGATCAAACCAAGAAACAATTTGATGGAAGAGAAAATGAAAAGAAATAAAAAAGAAAGAAAAGGAAAAGAAAAAGAAAATGAGAAAAAGAAAAGAAATGAGAGGAAAACAAAAGAGAAAAGAAAAAAAATATGTGGGTGGGAAAGAAGGAAAAAGGGGAAAGAAAGGAAAAGGGAGAGAGCCACGTGCACTCTTCGATTCCCAGTGTTCCGACGGTTGGAAGTCGATAGGCCGAGAATTAAAGTTGGTCTACTCGCCGCGAACTACGAGTAGGTGCAAAAAAACAAACAAAAAGAGGTAAGATTTTCTCCTACACTGGTTCCTCATAATCTAAGGGTCGTAAATGGCCGTATGGTTTAGCCCTAACCATGGGACTAAGTTTTCGGACGTTGAAACTATTTTTTCGCATTAGTCAAGCTGAGGTCCGTTTCATACGAATTATACGCGAGTCATGCCTAAAGTTGACAAAAAAAATGATAATAAAAAGTAAAATAAAACAAAAGCTTAAATTTCTAGGCTGAGTTCAGAGTATTTCTAAGGTCGAGTACGGCCTGACGGTGGCCGGGAATGCCATTAGCTCAGGTGGGACTATTTTTGTGTGTTATTACTAAAAATTTTCATAAATATTGAATGTGTTGTAAATATGTTGATATATTGGTGTTATATATATTAACATGAATGGATGTAAATTATATGTTTTCAATATAATTATCCATAGTACTTGGCATAAAGTACAATTTATAAATTGTTCCATGTAGTGTTTATTATACATGTAACATGAGATAACATGCAGTGGCATTTTAATGTATATGCAATGGGGCATCGTGATCAGTCGGGTGTGAGTGCATAGTCAAGTAAATCGACAATCGCATTTGGTGTCGATCGGGTGGGCTCTATGAAACGGGACAATCGGGTCCAACAAAGTCACACTTGTCGCATGAAACTAAAATGTGGTTCTGCATCGCCAGCATGAATAGGATCCCCTGGGTGAAAACCCGCTTAATTATGGTCAAGATACATTTGAAATGTCGTAAAGTACTGGGTTTAATGGTTCGTATGAGACACCAAAAATCTGCTACCCACAAAAAGGCGCATGAATTTTGAATATAAAATTATCATTGTGATGTATCATCTAAAAAGCTTTTGGTTTATAAACAAATGAAATTTGTTTTTAAAATGATCATTGGATGTCATCAAAATGACTGTTTTTCACACATGGGGCAGTTTGTGTGAAGTCGATGAGGACTCGTGCTCATGGTACATGATGAGTTGCATCTCATTTCATGACATGGAATATAAGATTCCATTTAGAATTGACATATTTTTTATTAGAATGTTGATATGTGTATTATTGTGTGAACATGGCATTCTGCATGTTAAGCAGGTATAGGTAATTTCTTACATGGGAGTTATCACTTCTTGGGCATTGCTCTCACAGTGGTGGGATACACTTCAGTGCGGTTTATATACAAGCGGTTGACCCCCTCATCCGGGACCGCAGGTGTGAAGAAAGCCAAACTATGGCTTTGAGAAACCTTTTTGTAAAAAAAAACTATATTTTACATGTAATATTTTGTATATAAGAGAGTTGTAATTTGAACTCTTATATTTGTTTGATAAATTGTATAATTTTCTAAAATATATATGCATGGGTGATCACAGTGAATGAGATTTCGATATGGTGATATCAGATATGCGATACCCCTGCAGGTATTCCGTCGTTGATAGGTTGTCAGGATTTGGTTTTGGGGTGTGCATGGTGATGAGCTCTAATAGGGTTTGTGAGAACCTTAAGCCAAGGCGGTAATTATTAGCAACTTTGGGAATGAAATTGTTTTTTCAGCTCCATATGTAATCCTCTGTTTGGCTTCTCTCGACATTTTTTAAACTGTGGATTAGGCCCATTCCATTATTCAATCTTTCTCTTCATCGAACATGATATTAGAGGTTTCTCTAGTCAATCTATTTAAAATAGGTCAAATTCTACAATTTTGACTCGAAATCTCTGCCAAATGAGGTATCTCTTTAAGGCACTTTTTAGAACTATTCATTTGGAATTACAATAATATAGTAATATGCTAGCAAAAAGTTTTGAACTCTAATCTCTCCCCTCCCTATGCGTGACATAGCGCTTTAAACCAACTCAGCCTAAAGGTATGGACTTTTTAAAAAATATATATGCTAGACTTCACAAATGTGAATAGCTTTTAATATTATTAAAATACAAAAAATGACATTTAACATTTTGTTACAAAAATAGGATATCATAATAAATAAAAAATTTATTACACAAATGTATAAACACCTATAAATATTTTTATATTTGTATTAATAAAATCTAAAATAATTATAGAAATATTTGAATTAATGAACAACATAACAGGTATTTTAAAAAAATAAAATTAATTATTTAAAAAAAAAGAAAAAATAAAATTAATAAATAGGCATTTTAGGAATGTTTAAAAATTGTTAAAGTATTTAAAAATTTTGTCTTTTTTTTAAAGTAAATATTTTAAGGAAATATAAATAAGTATCTTGAAACGTTTAAAACTTTTAAAAAAATAAATATATTTTTAATACACTCTAGATTTTAAGGTAGTAAAACCCTCACCTTATACCCTTATAAATGTTTTAATTGTGAATGTTCTATTAATTGAATTAGACATGATGAGTTTTTAAAATTACATTTAAAATAATTATAAAAAATATTTCAAATATTTGAAGTGCTTTTGAAAATACCATAGAATATATAGGTTAATAGTTTGAGTCTCTTATAACTTAACCAGTGATTTCGAGTTCGAAGTTGAAAATGTAACTATATTATATGATATAATTTTATCGTTCTTGTGATCCCTCTCGGTTTATATAATTAGTCTGAATAGGATATGGTATAAAAAGTCTTCCGTGTATACACGAGATTGCTTAGAACATATCATGTTTTACAAAAAAAAAAACTATAAAACATATATTTTCTTTTTCATTTTTTTCAATTATTTTTGCACAAATATATAATATATAATATGTAATATATAATAAATGAATCGAGGGTTCGGTTCGTGGCTAAAGTAAGAACGAGCCACTCTCCCACCAAAACCCTTCTTTTGAACCCCTCCGTTCTCCCCCACTCGCCACTCTTCGAAAACCTAAAACCACCAAGAGCCCTAACCCCGTTCCCCGACCAATCCTGGAAACATGTCGATGTCTAAAAAAGTTCAAAAGATGCTTCAATACATCAACTACAGAATGAGAGTCACCATCCAGGATGGCCGTCAACTCGTCGGAAAATTCATGTGCGCCTGACCGCCATATGAATCTATTATCTCAAGCGACTGTGAGAAGAATTCAGAAAATTACCAGCGAAGGAGTAAGAAGAACGAGGAACGGGAGGAGAGGCGAACCCTAGGCCTTGTTCTCCTCAGAGGAGAGGAGGTCATTTCCATGACCGTGGAGGGTCCGCCCCCTCCCGAAGAGTCCCGCGCCAAAGCCGTCGGAGCAGCTGCCATGGCCGGTCCTGGAATGATGGGCCGCTGCCCGGTCGTGGAGTCCCTACTGTTATCACTCTCACGTTCAGGCTCAGCCTGGCCTTGCTGGACCCGTTCGCGGCGTTGGCGGCCCTGCGCCGGGCATGATGCAGCCTCAGATTTCACGCCCGCCGATGCCGCGGTTATCTGCGCCCCGCGACTACCCGGCCGCGCCACGTGAATTCTCCCGGACAGATGCTGGATGCCCTGGGCGGAAGCCACTCCCCTATGGCACGTATTTCGCCTCCCGTGCCTGGTCAGTTCTCGCTCCTGGAGGCCTGGAGGGCACCGCCTGGCCCCTTCCAGGTTCCCCCGCCGCAGTTTGGGGGCCGGCCAATGGGGCCGCCACCTCAGATGATGAGAGGCCCGCCACCTCCACCTCGGCCTGGAATGCCTGCCCCACCACCGCCTCGTCCTGGAATGCCGCCTCCGCCAGGCAGTGGCGTCCCTGTATTTGGACCACCTCGTCCCGGCATGCCACCTCCGCCAAATCCTCCGCAACAGCAGTAAAAGTTTAGGTATGTGGTTTATTGGTTCATTGTTTGGTTGATGTATTGATAACCTAATTTCTTTATATCGATATGTCTATTGAGATTTCTATACAATCTAAATATTTTCCCGGATATTTACATTTTAATTCTTGGAACGAGGTGATAGGATGCTTTGAGGTTATTAAAATTTGGCGTGATAAGAGAGTAGAATATAAACTTAATAAAATCTTTTTGTGAAATGAATCTATTTGGAAGTGGGTTATTATAGGAAATTACAGTTTAGGAAGAAGATGGTGCACTAGAAAAGTGTAAAAAGGAATTTGGAGTGGATGTGGGGAAAGTAATTAGATGTGGATGAGAGGCATTCAAGGAAACAATAGGTCTTTTTTTTTATCAGTATTCAAGGATACAATAGGTCTTATTGTTGACTTCGACAACATGAAATTTTGGATGGATAAGTAGTGTGAAGATAGACCGTAGACGTTTGAGGGAATCATTTCCAAATCTTTTTTCCATAGCCTCTTCAAAAGATGCTTAAGTGGTTAATATCTGGAATGGTTGTAGTTCAGTGCCTTATGTTTGTTATACAATTGGTAGCTCAAGTAGGGAGATATATTTTTAGGAAGACTGTATAAGCACTCCATTAGTTTGGTCGTTGAGGACACTAGTGTGATTGGGTTTAAAGAATGATAATTTTTTTACTCCTCTTATGACATAATATGGAACTCTTGAGTCCTAACCTGATGGGTGCTCAATTCTTTCTCTTGTAGCCTGAGTAGTTGTGCCTTTTCCCTTAACTGTGGCTTTGAGTGGTGGTAGCAGTGGCTCGTTTCTTACATGTAATAAACATTTCTTCTTCATTCTAATGCACATCATTCTTTTCTTTCTTCCCTTACAATAGGTTTAATCCATGATAAAAGACTAAGCGGGGCTTGATGTGAGATGATGAGGAAGAGCCTTTGTTCATGGAAGAGGATGTTAGGAACGAGCCTCTAAGAATGATTTTTGAAGGATGGCTTAGTGGATTTTTTTAGTGAACTACAAGAATAAGGAAAGTGGAGGCATAGTTCAAAGTCGCAGTATCGGTCATTGATTCGAAAGGTCCTAGGACGTATCTGTCTTGATGTATCAATTTGGTATTGGCTAATACGTAAATTAAAATAAATAAAGAGCTTAAAAATTATAAAATATTATATAAATTATTAGAGAATATATGTAATTAAGTGGGTTAAATTTTAATAAAATAAAAATTATTTTATATTTAATACTATTTAAATAATTACAAACATTTGTAAATACATGTATTATCATTAAATTAATTTTGTTTAACAAAGCAATATATAAAAAGGAATTATAATAGTTTATGGTAAGTTAGATATTAATTTTTTTGACACATAAACACTTTGTTACAATATAATGAGTTATCTACTTCCAGGATTCGAACTGAACACAGGAACCACCTTGTCTCTGAATCTCTACTTTTTGGCTTTAAGCGATTTGTGAGATGGGTGATGTGGACTGGTTGATCTTAATTTTTTAAATGTTTTGATGTAATATTTAAAATTCATGTTTAAATTAATTTAATGTGTGAAATTTATTGTTATAACTTTCGAAAAAATTTGTTTTTAAAAATGCCATAACTAAACTAATTTTTAATATCATATCCTGAATATAAAAAATATCAATATTATAATTAAATATAAAATTTATCAATTAAGTAGACCCATCTTCCCTCAGTTAATAAATCATCCAATAAATTTGGAAAAATTTAATAAAATAACTTTCCCTTCATTTCTTGGTGTTTAATAAAATAACTTTCCCTTCATTTCTTGGTGTTGCCCTCGCTTCGTCTTCCCTATCCTCACGCATACATCACACCGGTTAACAGGCCTTCATAGCCTTTTAAAAAAATTGATGCTCACCCCTTTCCTTGTCTCCCTTCTTTAGTCTTTCTTGCTTAAAGGAGATACACTGGAATATAAAATGTTCAATAGCCTTGACCCCTCTACTGTACGCCCTCTCATTTCCCCTAATATTTGAAGCCATTTTACGCAGCCTCCAATTCAGTAAAATGTGCACATCAAGAATAGCGCCTCTACCTCTTCCAAACTTTGCTTCATGGAAAAGTTTTGATTTTTAGTTATTTGAAGAGTAATCTCATATTTCTCTTACAAAAAATTGATTTTATTGTTTTGATGGGTAGAAACGGGTAAGTCTGCGAATCGGTTTTCTTCTCTAGAAGGCAGGTTGACTAAGTGCTTCGGAATCTTAGCGAAAGCATTTAGAGTTGGCGATTCATGGCCAAGATTTGTAGAATATCTCGTATCTGGTATCAGACTCAGCGAGGTCACCTTCAAGACAGATATGACTCAGCCAATTCATATCGGAATCAATCGAGTTTTTGAACCCTGAGTGGAGATGGTGCGAGGTAGGGTATGAGAGAGTATTGATTTGATCAAGGGGGTTGCTTCAAAGAGTCTAATATAGGAGTTCATTCTATCTAGGGGGTTCCTTCGACAATTGGCCTCTTTCAATTAATATGTTGGAGTTCTTGGGTAAGACGGTTATGAAGAGAAATTTTGGTGAACTCGGAAAAAAAAACACTCTAGGTTCAACCCAAAAGGGGTTTATAAGGGAAATATTTTGAATAGGCGCTACATGTAGAAAGGCGAGGAGTTGAGTAATCATTTGTTCCTTAATTGCCATATTGCTAGTATGTTATGACAATTTTTTTTTCTAGTTTGGTGTGGTTGAGGTAATGCATTCCTTGGCTAGGGAACTTTGTTAAGCTAACATGGTTCTTTAATGGGCAGAGAGAAAGAGAGAAACTTGAGGACTGCTCCAATGTCATGCATGGATGCTTTGGATAGAAAGAAACAAATGACCTTTAAATATTTGAAAAAATAGAACAAGCAATTGAACTATTGTTTATGGATACTTGTGCGGAAGTATGTTGATGTTAGTATTTGATAGACTTTGTAGATTGGATCTGTTTTGGGTGGGATTGGGGTTTAGGTTTTTTTTTCTTCTATCTTCTTCTTGCCTATCATTTGGTGCCATTCGTGTGTTTACTTTATCAAGCCTCTGGTATAGGTTTTGCCTTGTTAATTTATTTTTTAGATGTATTTTTGTCTTTCTTATTACTTATAAAGAGAAAAAGAACTTTGTGAGGTGGGAGAATGAAATTGCTGATTGTTAAATTGCTGATGAATCTATAAGGAACTACAGGAGCTCTGTAAGCTTCAGACAGTGGGCAGGCTAATCCATCAGACAATTCTGATTATATCAATAATCTCTTACTAAAGTGCTGATGAAGAAGGCTAAAGAAATTAGTTGTGGGTGTGCCTTTGTGGGAGAATTACATATATGTGCAGCTTAGATTGTTAATAAGGCAGTTGATTCGAGGAAAGAGAGGCTCTAGAGGTTAGGTTGGTGTGCAGGTGGATATAGAAAAGTTCTTCTGGCCATGTGATTGAAATTTCTCATATTGATGGGAAAAGGGCTTTTGGTGTTACATTGAGAAGTTGGATTAAGCTTTGTCTCTCCTATACTTATATTAGTTTTAGTAAATGTTTCCCTCTAAGAGTTTTCCCCATGGCAAGAGGTTTGTGATAGGGTGATCACCTCTCGCCTTATCTTTTTATGCAAGTTTAAGGCTCTAAGTTGTCTAATCTCTGAGGGTGAAATGAGGGAGGGTTTATTGCATTAGCTAAATTTGGGGATAGGGGGGACGGTTTCTAAATCTCCTGTCTCCTGTACAGACAATACTATTCTTTTTATGAGACAATTGCATATTAACTTAGATGTTGGTGGCGGATTGTTATTGGATTTGACATTGTGTCAAAAGCTTGAGGAATTGATCTTCATAAGAAGTGAGCTCATTTAGTGTGGAAGTGGATAGTTTGGCATCTTGCTATGATGCAATGTTAGAAAGTTTCCAATGTATTATCTCAATCCCCCAAACCTTTTGGGAGCTCCGCACTAGTCTTCCATTGTTTGGGATGTTCTTGAGGAAAGGTGCAACAAAAGATGGCCTCTTGGAAGAAGCGGTGTATGGGTAAGGGTGGTAAATTAGTTCTTACTACAAGTGCCTTATTGAGCTTACCCAATTTACTACATGTCCCTCTTTGCTATTCCTAAGAAGGTGGAAACAAATTAGAAATGATTCAAAGAGATTTAGGGAGAGCACGGACAAGTGGAGTCAATAATACGTTAGGCTGCGCTATCTCATGGAAGATGTTGAACCTATAAGCGGAAGTAAGGGTGATGGATTTCGTGTAAGAAGCTCAAAGGTGAACCACATCCTTCCACTGGTCGAAGGAGCAAATCATAAATGTCGAGGAATTGAGTAATTGGAGTCAAAGAAGATGAAGGATATGATCTAGTAAAATAGAGTATAGATATGAGGATATCAAAGAGGAAATGTACGGGTATGGGATGGAAGATAGGTAGGTATTACAAGATCGACTTAGGGGTTGTCTAAGGTTTATAAGGAAGGAAAGTCTAAAGTTTAGGAATTAGAAGATTATCTCAATATAGCCCTGCTCAGCAAATGATTGTATGAAAGTTTTATCTGAGTAAAAGCTTATGGAGGATGATAATTAACGAGAATTTGTGCAGTTGACATTTTCTTGGCTCCTTGGGTGATTAATCAAGTGACGAATTTTTTAATCCAAATGAGGAGTGAGGGTTTTAGTGTCTTTTGTAGGAAATTTTTAGTGTCCGTGCCTTGTGATTCTTTTAGGTGGCTTTTTGTTTCATTTTATTTTTATTTTGTGTAGATTGTTTTTTTTTTCATTTTTTGTGTAGCTTGGTTGGTTCGCTTTTTAGAAGGTGTTTGTCCTATTGGGCAGCTTGTACATTGCTGAAGGATGTCTTATCCTTGCCTTTTCCTTTATTGATCATACATAGTTGTCCTAACCACTCCTGATATGAACAAACCCTATCACTCCCTCTCCTCTACTTAACAATGAAAAATTAAAATTAAAAATAAAATCCTCCTGCTATGTACAAGATATAGGTTGTTTGATATTATCATTACAGAAAGTTTCATCTTGGATGGATGGTGGATGGTACATAGCAGAAGGATGTTTGCCTTCTTACTTTTTCCTTTTACTAGAAAGTAAACAGTGCTCTGTGATCAAAAGGGAAATTACTAGTGACCATAGTGACTAACTGAGCTTCATATTATTGTAATTGCAAATTAAATGATAAGAGTTAATCTCTGCATCGTGATTTTGAATGCTGGGAGTGTGTAAATCTTCATGAAATCCAAAATTCAAATGTAAAATATGGAAAATAGAAGCATAAATGAGGCAGTATTGAAGCAAGCTCCATAGCTTCGGAAATTGACTGGCTTTCTATTTTCTTAAACATATGGGAGCTCCTGGTTGATAACCTAAATGCTAAGAGGCCGCCTTTTGGGTTCAATGAAATGCCTCTGATTGGTTTATTTTTAGAGAGATTTATTGCATTGTGCTGCATTTGAAAGCACTCCAAAATTTAAGAGGTTTACAGGTTGTTTTTTGAAAAACCACTTCTTTCCCTCTAACCTGGTCCAGAAGATTTACACAGTAAAGAAGTTTAAGGTTTTAAGAGATGCATTAGCAGAAGATCCAGACAGGATCTTACTGGAAGCTACATGCTGTCCCAAATGGCTGGTTTAAGCATGTTTGGATTGGGTTTCTGCATGACTCAGAAGATTTAAAATTTTCTAATTTTAAAAAGTTTTCCTGAAAAGAAAACTGTACTGGAAGCTTATTTGCTGTCCCAAATGGCAGTTTAAAAGCTTGTTTGGATTGGGTTTCTGTATGACTCAGAAGATTTAGGGACTTTGTTTGTGTTCAGTTCTTTTTCCTTTGCATCTTCTCTCAGCTACTCACAAACCAAAGAAAAGGAGCTGAGAGAGAGAGACAGGCCTCTTTTTAAAAAGATTATTTTGGAATAAATGGGTTCCTTCCAAAATGGGCTTCTTTGCTTGGGAAGCTTGGTGGGGAAAAGTATTAACAATGGGTCAACTTAAGAGGAGGGGTTTTTCCATTGCAAACAGGTTCCCTTTGTGTGGGAAGGATGAAGAAAACATTGAGCATCTGTTGTTACACTGCCCCATGGTCTGGGGAATTTGGTCCTTTTTGTTGACATCTGTGGGAGTTGTTTGGGTGCCCCCATGGCTAATCAAGGACTGGTTTTTAACTAGAACAGCATCCCTGTCTGAAAAGTGAAAGAAAGGCTTGGAGGGACTCTCCCTTTTGTCTATTCTACTTGACTTGAATCTGGAAGGACAGGAATAGAGTCGTGTTTGAGAATGAAGAGTTCTCCCTCAGCAAACTTCGAAGTGTTTTTGTCTATTCTTTTTGTTCTTGGGTAGGGACAGTTGTAAATTCTAATTCTTTTTAGCTAACCTTATTGCCTTATTGGCTACGGGTTAATCTTGGGGCCAGGTGGGGTCTTTGGGGCTGAGCTTTTAGTCCCCTTTTAATGAATTCCTTTTTATGTAGCAAAGAAAAAAAAAGAGCTGAGAGAGAGGGTGTGATGAGTGATTTAGGGTGAAGAATGTCTATTGTTGGGTCCAATGGAGTTCTTTTTGAGGACTGGTATTCTAGTGAGGAAGGAGATGGGCAAAGGAAGATTTTTCCAGAATTTGATTTGTGGGATTGAGATCTATCTCGGTAAAGACACTACGTGGATCTAAGTTTTGTAGTTGTGCTTTGAAATTTGTCAAAACAGTTGGATCAGATTCATACACTTTCTTGATTATTTGGATCAGATTGATACACTTTCTTGATTATTTGGATCAGATTGATACACTTTCTTGATCATTTGTGGATCCAATCACATCCACACTTGGGTTATTCCCCAGGGATCCAAGTGCAGCAAAGATCTTGAGTAGCATTGGTGGATTGCCAAATCAGAGCTCCTCCTTACCCGTGTGCGGTGAAACCCGACCCCGTCTTGAAAAAATGCAGTGTGGTAGACCCACCACTCCCTACGAAAGTCGGCCCATTTCTAGGAAGTTTGCTGTACAAATAGCCAAAACAAGAAAAACCAGATATCTGAGGAATCCAAGGAAATTGGCTGCAGTGCTCAGACCAATTGAATCAGAGGATTTGTGTCATCATTGACAATTGGAAGCCTACGAGACAAATAGTGACTTACCTGTGCGAATGTTTTGCAACACACACCAAAAGCAGTACTGGGGAATAGATCAGATGGAGAATCGAGTGGGAAAGATTTGGCGGATGAGCAAGTTGTAGACAGAAAACTCCGGTATTTAGGAATCCACTGCAGTTGTTAAGCAAAAAGCATTGCACACTGCAGGAAGACAGGTTTCTAGCCTGGTCTCTTGCAAATTGTGTTTTACAGCAATTTTGACAGGTTGAAAGGCATCCTCATTAGCTGGCTGATTGAGGTGCAGTACAATTTTGAGCTGATGGATGAGACATTAAATCTGTTGGTCCATCTTATTGATAGATTTCTTTATTACTCAAACCAGTAGTGAGGATTGGGTCATGTTGTGCAGTATCTCATTCTGGTCTCAAAGTGCATGCTTGAGATGGAGGAGAAATTGGTAATTTCGATACATTACAAGTTGATGTCTGTTCTTATTCCATGTTTTCTTCAAAGCTGCTCAATCTAACACAAAAGCTTGAGGCTTTGTCATTCTTGATAGTTGGGCTTTGTTTCTTTGAAAACGATACTCAGCTAGTTATACAGATTTTTGGGTGCTGAAAATCTGGCACGAGGCTTGTTATCCTGATTTTTTTTTTCAACTTCTATTCACTTTTGCATATTACGTTGTAGTACTCTCTGTTCTTTGTTATCCTGATGAGGTACTTGAACCAAATGTCTACTCCTAATTACTATATTTTAGCTCTTTTATTAAGTGGTGTGGGTGATGTGGGTAGAATTTGTTTTTGCTTAAAGATTACAGCATGGTGATGTTTCTGGTTTATAACACAGAGAAAAGCAATATTTTTTGTTTATTTTGCTTTAAGAATTTTAATGTTGGATTGCCTGTTTGAATGGGCAGGTTGTAGGGCAGAGAGTGATGGAGAGATGTTCATTGGAGCATTTTTGGAATTCTGCTTCGGCATATGCTGGGAAGTTGGACTTAAAAAGAAAAGATGTAGCCCCAGCAGCAGACCATTTGTTTTTTTTTTTTTTTTCCTTTTTTTTTTTTTTTTTTTTAGCGATAAATAATATTATGAGAGACGAATGTTGAAGGTGTTATGGAGGATGGAAGACGACGGTTTTAAGCTTTGGTGCACCACCTTATGAGCTGCTATTATTTATTTGAGATTATTCTCCATCCATAAAATGAGCAAATCCATGAGGGGGGTTGGGTTTATAAGATGGGATCGATCCCATCCCCTTTATGATCACAATAGAGGAGATATAGTGCCCAAACCTCGTTTTCTAATAACACATTAATATATGAAGAAGGTTTTGATTGCGTTTTTATCAACTCCTCACAATTTGAAGGCCAAAAGGGCCATTCCTATTATCTCTATTATAAAAGTCACAGAAAGAATTACTTGATAATTTAAGATTTGATAAATTTGAATAATAGCTTATGAGCTTTCATGATCACTTTACAACATTAAGCTTTCCATTTTTATTTTTTAATTTATCTTGGGAGTTCCTATCTCCTACAGCAAATCATGTTACTATTTTCTCTCCATCAATTGCTTACCTCTGTATCTCAAATATCCAACCTTTTTCTTTCCTGAACCTTATGAAGATCCGGATGAGATATAGTTTGGTTTATAGCTTTTTATTTTTTGTGAATATTCTGTTGATGGACAGTAAGTTTGAGCAATTACTTTACTTATATATGGGGGTTCCTCTCCTTATGCCCTTTACTTAAATATTTTATGTGTCTGATCTCAAAGAGAAATCCATATTTTGTTTCAAGCTTTGTCGTTTGAAGATTCATAAAAATAAAATTAAATATGTAAAATGAGTTATGCGATGGTGGTGGAAACAAGAAGTTTACAAGATAAGGAAGTTTAAAATATCAATGTTATCAATTTTTTTAAGAGAAATACCTTATTGATTAAAACTGAAGAACAATACGGATAAATATCAAATACAAAACAGAAATGTTCATCACATGATATAACGACGAACGGAACATTTTATAGTTAAAATCACTGATACACCTACGCTGACTAGCATTACAGATCTTCTATTATTGATGACAATTATTTGTTTCATTATCAACAATACAACATCTTGACTTGATAATAAACGTTTGTGATCAGACGACAATCACAAATAACGAGATGATAACGGTACGTCATCAGACTGGCGACAACTAACGCATCAAGACGGCGAGATATCAAACGCACGCACCCAAATGACAATTAATCAACGAAAACAAAGAAACCCAAAGGCTGCGGAAGAACGCTCATCAGTAAAGAAACAGCAGGCAGACAAAGTTGATTCGTGGGTAACTAACACCGCAGATCTAAATGACCCCGAGATAGACGGCAAGAATGACATCGATTTCAATTGTCCCATCGTATCATGATTAAACATAAACTATTCCTACAGATTGAATTCAGCATATCAGATCTTTAGTACTGATTTCACTAATCAGAAAATATTTATACAACAATGTTAACGTTTCATTAAATCTTGAATGCAAAAGTTTTTGGGAATATTTCAATCATAATTGATTATAAATTATACATATAATTTTATTAGGTCTTATCTCATTCTTAATAATTGTTAAGTCAAACCATGTAGATATTTTGTCTAAAAGGACTCTCAAAGTTTAAAAGCCTAAGAAATCCTCAAAGACTTTAAAATACGTGTACTGAGAATTTTCAAATATTCTTAGTTCCGGGAAAAGGTTGGGTTAAGGAATTTTTTTTTTTTAGGAGATATAGGATTTCAATAAAACCTAATCTTTAACATTGTTTAGATACTATGAATTCAAAAAACCTTCGGGTTTAGACATTACTTAATTAGTTATACACATTTAAATCCTTAAACTTCATCATTAAACCAGATGTCAAAAAAAAAACCTACATAACAATTTGAAACTACGCTTTTTCATCAAACATGGGACTAGACAGACATTGAAATTAAACAATTTAAAATATTTTTTAACCTGAAAACTAAAAGAAAAATTTTCTTAACAAAAATCAATTTTCCAGTTCAGAAAAAAAAAACAAAAATTAATTTTAAAACTTGAATTCATAAGGAAACACTGCAGTATGCCTGCACCCCACCAACCAATTTGAATTTTTGAAGATAAGAGGACGAACAGATGTGGCTTTCTCGTACATATCCTATGGCCCAAACACCCCCACATCCGACCCATTGTAATAATTCAGTTCGCTTGAAATTTTGAAAAACTTAAACAAACAGATATCATAAACGTCAAAGGCTGCTGCATGATATTAATAGTACTTAAAATTGATTAAAAAAAGATTAAAAATAGTATATTCGATCAACACATAACAAATCCATCCACCACCCCAAGTCCAGCAGCAGATAGTAGCAGCACTACCAATTGAAAAACAGAGTCATAATCTTCTTTGTTTCCTGATCCTAACCCACCAAAATTCCTTCCCAATTCAGGCTTTACCAGCATTCATCTAAATCAGCACACAACTTGAGAACTTCTTCATCCTCTTTCAAACTCTACCCACCCCACCCAATTAGGTTTTGTTTCACCATTTATTGCTGGGCACACTGCACCCTCTGAGCACCACCATGACCTTCCTCATCCTCTTCATATGCCTCCTGGGCTGCTGCCTGCTTCCGCCGCATTTCTTCCTCTATGTTCACATCATGCAAGGTTGTCTCCTCGCATTCGTCGATCTCCGGGCGTCAGTCAACCGTGTTGAAGTCCGGAGGCAGCATCGGCCGCGGCTTTGCATTGATCCATGCTCAGCGAGTCTGGGAAATCCACTGCAAAGTGGATGTACAGTTTCCTTCCTGCGAATGGCCTCCTGTAAATCGGCATCTCTTCATCGTTTATAGCCTTGAATTGACCGTGCATCACAACATAGACAGTGTTGTAACTACCAAGAACAACTCTTCAAAAACCACAACCAAAACTATATTTAAGGAATACAAGCTATAGATAAAATACCCACTGGAACTTACTCAGGCTTAATAACTTTCTCCGGATTGGATTTAATGAGAAGTTGTCTACCATCCAAATGAGTCAGTATAAATTGAATCCACATAGTGCCTCAGTCAGAGATAAAGAGTGCTCAACAAACAAGTCATCACCCTTCCGCTTGAACTTAGGATGCCTCTTTCTAGTTGTGACGAAGACTATGTCGCCTGTGACTGTGCTCGGCCAGTAAGGAGCTCAAATTATATTAGCAAATCAATAACACTACCTACATGTGAACATGTATATAGACAGAAATTGGTCAAGGAAGAAACAGAATTATAAATAACAACCAGAATTTTGCCTTACCGCTTCATCAGCTTCTCCAGGGAAAGTTATCCTCTGCCCATTTTGCATCCCCTTCTCTACATTGACTTCCAACACTTTCTTCTCTTGTACCACCTTCTCACCCTTACATTGTGGCAAACGGATCTTTGGTCATTAATGGTCTCCCCGTACTTACACTCATTGCAAGGATGTTGCATTTGTTGATCATAGAGGGCCCAAAGGTGTCTAATAGAAACCTTCATCCCAGATCCTTGACAACCAGAACACTTCATTGATGCACCTGACTTGGACCCTTTGCTGCAAAATTATCACCACAATTGTGATACAATGTAAATCACAAACACAGAGTCATAAGCAGTAGGCACAAACAGCAGAAACTGAGAATATTGCCAAGTTTTTGTACTCACCCTTGCACTTTGAGCAGATCACATTGCGAGAAAGGGACAGTTTCTGATGTCCCATTGTAGAGATCTTCCGAGAAATCTTTATGGGTGGATGATCCTCCCTTCTTTGCCTCCTGCCTCTGCTGCTTCCACCACCTACAAACGCATAAAATTACATCCAGGGTTCAGTCATGCCGGTGGCTCTAAGTTCTAATTTCAAAACAAACAAAAACTCAATTCTCTTACCACCAAATGGGTTGCCACCAAAGAAGGATTGGAATATGTCAAAGGGATCATGGCCGCCAGGGCCACCACCCATTCCTTCTTTGAGAGCATCCTCTCCGTATTGATCATATATATCCCTCTTCTCCGGGTCACTCAAGACCTCATAAGCTTGGGCCAACTCTTTAAACTAAAAGACACAAGCAAAATTTCATAAGAAAATTACTATTTCGACATACTAAATCCAAACAGAATGATCATCACACAAATGCACAATATCATCACGATTCGGAACATCCATCGTCACATCGTAAAGCATAATCATCGGAAACCATTACGCCCATAACAAAAACAATCTTAGCTTTTGGAAAGATCATCATATTGAAAATACTCATAATTATGGACTTTCACAAAAATCACTTATTAACTACATTAAAAGAAAAGCATATTCAATGTGAAAACCTAGCAAAATTCATCACTGTCTCCGCTGATGATTAAGATATCCACATCCAGAAAAGAGATCCTAACAATTCAATTTCTCTTTCTTCTTTTGGAAGCTATAATTTCAGGAAGCTAGCATGATACATCCAATCGTTTTGTTTCACCGTTCGGTTTTCCGGAAATTAAAGCAACTGAATCATAAAACCAGCATTCTTCCGGGTCACCAATTTTTGTCAGGGTGGTTCTTGATCGCGGCCTTCCTGTACCTTCTTCAGATCTTCCTGAGAGGCGTTTTGGAACCCAAGAATATCATACTTAGTGTTATCGTTTTGGGGCTCTGCCAAACATTTTATCGGATTCCAAACAATCCCACGAAACCTACCTCCCTGCAAACCAAAACCACAACATAAATATTCAAAAAAAATAATCCAGCAATTTCCGAAGAAACAAACAGAAAATAGAATCTGCTGGACAATTGATAGTAAAACGAACCGATCCCGAAAAGTTAACCTAGATTGAATAGCGAAAAAGGAATTGCAGAAGATCTGCTTGGCGTAGAGAGCAGAGAGCACGACGGCAAAAGAGGGTTGCTTCGGTCTACCAAGTCTTCTATTTATAGGGATTTTCGGACGGTCCAGATTGATTCTTTTCTACCTATGTTGGGTGAGAAGTCTCTAGAATACTCTTGCACTCTTCCAGCCTCCGGTCAAATCTCCACCGTTCAAAGCCAAATAATCTCCACCATAGCGATTAAAAAAAAAAAGTTATTTATTGTGAATATTACTGTCAAATTTCTACTAAAATTGTACAAGACAACAAAATTATAACTTTACTTTATATAATTTCATAAAATTTAAGGTATTTTATATTCCTCTTAAAATATTAAAGAATTTAACGTTTGATAATTTGAAATTTATTTAAATTAAAAGAGTATTTATTTACTTCTCAATTATTTGCCATTTTATATTTAAAACTAATTTGATGGTTTTTTTTTCAGTTTAATACTAAATAGTACTTAATAATATTAAATATTGTTATTTATTTTTTAATATTAACAATGAAATACGTTTAACTCTTCTTCTTATCGAAGTAGCACATTGCTTTTTATTTCAAATACGACTCTTCTTTTTTAGAAATTTCCACAATAAACTATGTACCAAAATACTGGAAAGTTATTCACCTTTCAACAAAATGCCATCAAGGATAGCCACTTACACACAGCTAGAAGTGAATGCATCAATTTAGACTGAAATCGTCGGTTTCTTATACGTGTGAGACCTGCCCTCATCTCAACCCTTCCCATAAATTGGTTTTAGTATATAAACCTAATAAATATTCTTATCTTTTTTCCACGTAGGACAAGATCTTTTTTAAAACTATTTTTTACTAATAATTATGTCATTGTATTACTCTCGGATGAATTATTTAAGATTTCTAAAATGAAACAAAATATATGAAAAGGTTTAAGAAATACGAGGTTATAGAAGGATAGGTACAAATATTTATTTCACACCTAAGGACCCAGAGGATAAAGCTACGAACTCATACTCAAAATAATTTAATCGGAGATTCGAATGAATAAAAGAGTAAATTGGGAGTATATATAAGCCCCTTATTTTTTAAATTAAATAAAATAACTCATACCTTGATTAGGAAAATAAATTTTTTTTAAATTGAATAGAGCAACTTCTAAAAGCAAATATTTATAAAATAAATCAACTTTAAATTAGTAACATGACTCCAAATTAGACTCCGACCTTGACCTTCAATACATCCATTATCCCCTACCACTAAATGGCTTCAAGATATTTTGAAAACGATTGAGAATTTTTGTTTTAAACATATTAATTCAAAGTAAATTTAATCCAATTTCATACTAACAAAGGTTGAAAAGTTCATTATTTTTATTTTTTATAATTTTATGAAAGATTTGTAAGTTGTAACTAAAGGCAAAATATGGGTATTTAATAAATTTAAGGGGCAAGACAGGAGTTTTTAATGTAAAAAGAAAAGTATAAGAGTTGAAAAGATAAAATGTAATTAACATTAATTTAATTACATTCAAATTATTAATTTATATTTAATCGTTCAAGTTGACCTTTTAAATATTATCTTATTTAAATTATTTCATTTATATATACTTAATAAGTTAAATTAAGTGATATCAGATCTTTGAATAATTTATCAAAGAGTCTTCTGATTAAGGACTGTACTTTTTTACCTCCTATCATTTAATCTTAAATATCTCTTGTTTTTAAGATTTGCCTTTTAGACTACTCATTCTTTTAATTAAATATGTCATTTTCCTCTTCTTTTTTTTCTTTTTTTTTTTCTGAGGATAATGTCATTTTCCTCTTATTAATTCATCGAGCAATAATAAAAAATGGAGAAGAAACAAAATTTTAACATGAGTATAGAAATGGTACATGAGTAAACACATCAATTACAAATAATATTAACTAAAATTCAATGATTGAATCTTATGGTAGTTTTTTTTTTCCTGCTAAATAGAAAAGTTTATATATATAACTAATATAAACTTGTTATTAGAATAAAATAATATTATGATGCTCCCAATAATCAATACCATGGTCTAACGTACGTTCTCACGTGTTAGATCTATTTTAGATTGTGTTAATTTTATTTTTCTAGGTATATTATTTTTTCCATGGACCATTAGAATAAAATTAATTTAATATATGAAGTTATTGTGATATCTTGTAATCTCTTTTTTAGATTAATTGTGCCACCTTACAAAGGGTGTGCAGGATCTTTATGCTATCGTGAAATTATTTTCTTTTCAATAAATGAGTTTTAAGCTTCAATATAAGAAGTTTTAATTTTTAGTTCATTCCAGAAAACGTTTTTGGTCTGGTCATGAGGTGTCATGAACGGATCTGTGTACACACAAAAAACTTCTTTTAATTATATCACATCTAAACTCATTCTCATACGAGTCGAGAAGAATTATAAGAACAATAAAGTTTTATCACAGAACACAGCTGCATTTCCAAGGCTCAAACTTAAGACTACTATTTAAGCTAGAAAAGACATCGAAAAACCAAATATATCAAAAAAATCGAATCAATTGAGAAACGAAGATCGAGACCGAAAATAGGTTAATCAAACTGACGATTGGATTGATTCGTTTATACAAATGTTGGTTTCCTGATTAACCAAGTAAAAATATATACTTGAATAGGTTTTCCAATTTATAATGTAGCCATGACTTTTCCACTCTCATCCAAGAAGTACTGTGGGATTACAAATGAATAGATTACACTTTATTCATTTTCTTTGTATTTTTATTTTTATTTAGTAATTATAATTTAAACTTTAATATATTATTATGAAATTATAAATTTATTTTTTTGATTATGAATAATCTAAAACTAATATATAGTTAATCAAAGATTTGGTTGACTGTATTGATTATTATATTTTTGGTTTATATAAACACAAATCAAAAAATCAACAAGGTATGGTTCGATTAATCTAAGCAGCCCAAACATAGTTTTGAAATATAAGAATCTTGAAATTTTTGCTAAGAAGCACTCAAATGTTTTGGAAACTCTTTTCATCAAGGGAAATGGAAGGAAAAAATAAAAGAAAAATAGAAAGAAATAAAATAAAAATAGAGTTACATTTAATATTTTATTATTATTTTGTTACTTCAAATCCATTTTATTTATTTTAACTCATCAATATATTTGATTTTCTTGAGATTTTTCCCAAACAACCATTTTCTATCATTTTTTTCTTTAATAGTTTCCCTGAAATCAAATATGTACCTTAGTTGAATCTTTGTTCATTAAAGGCAATATGGATATGTAAATAAAAAGATGTAACTTGTAAGATCTTTAAATGTGATAAACAATGGACATACAACTAATGATTTATGTTTAGCCTATATTAAAACGCTTTAATATTTTTCAGGTTTGCATCCTAATAAGGATAATTTATTGTTTACTACACATTGTAATTAAAGTGTTTAGTTTTAAATAAAAAAAAAGATAGACACAAATAATGATCTAAGTACCTCCGGCCTTCAGTCATTTATCACGTATTTAAAATCCGATACACACCAAGAAATCTATATATTATTTTGTTTGAAAGCTTCCATTACCTCATTCAAAATCTGGGGCAAATAAAAAATTAGTGGGAAAGAGAAGTTGATTAATCTTGAGTTTTTAGTTAATAATTAATTTAATTTTTTGAAGAAATAATTTATTATTGTCATAATGATTATTGTTGCAATGTTGGCTATATGACAAAGTCTATTTGAAAAGTTCAAATGCAAGAGTAAAGTTGAATTTGTTAGACGAAGAGTTTTTTTTTACAATAAAAACTGAAATTTCATTGATTCAAAACTTTAATACTTTTATATCTCGTTAAAATATTGTATGATAAAACGAAACGTAAGCTTAATAAAGAAAGATATAAATTTCACATACATAAAAGATAATCCTAATATATCTAAAATACCTAAAATTTTATGTTATTTCTTTTTATAATCGAAGCAGTGCTACTGTCTAAATCGCCATAAAAACTAATGAACAAATTACAAATAACCATGCGTCGTAAAAAGTTGACGATAAAAACATAAAAAAATAAAGAAAAATCAAATAAAATATCGGATCGGATGAAAAAAACCATTTTATTAAAGGAGAAAGTCTAGATATGAGAAGATAAAATAATGGGGAATTTACGATTTAAAACGATAAAAACCACCTCTTTTTTTAATACCGGGATGAAAAAAGAACAAAAGAATTAAAAAGGCTTCCAAACGGTAAGAGAGGAAAGTGTGTGGGGGCGGCGCTTGGAGAATTTTGGTAGATGAAGAGTTAAAAAATATCTCAAATACACGTTTTTTTGGACCGAAAATACACGTTGTTAAAGGGGGCATAAAACACCAAATATTTTGATAAGACATTAGGAACTTAGAAATACGGAAAGTTGAGTTCCATTTTCCTAGTATTTTCCTATCACTGCATAAAAACATACTTTGCCAGAACTTTTAAAATTACATTAACTAGAAAACCTTTTGAGGATATTAGAATAAAACCTCTAATTTTTCTAAGATTGAAGTGTTTTTATCATATAATAAAACATTTCATATAAACCAACAAAAAATAAATAAAAGGAAAAAGGAAAATCCTATGCAAAAATAGACTTAGGGTGCGCTTAAGAGAGTTTATTTATAGCTTATTCGAGTTTATCTTCTCATATAAGTGATTCAAATAGAAACTATAAATGTTTAAAAGAGCTTATGAAAATAACTAACGCCCCTTCCCTTATAAGCCCTCCCTTTATTTCACAAGCCTTGGCGGTTAGTTTTATAAAAAAAACTTTAAGTTCTTATATTAAACATAAAACCGGTCATCTAAATGACAAAACTATCATTTTACAATTGTAAAATTCCTCTACGTATAAAGTCGCTTTTAAAATATTTATCTAAACACAAAGAATCTTATCGAATAAAAATACGGCGATATAAACCATCATTTAATAAGATCTTTATAAATGTTGCTTAATTAAACCTACATCTAAACTACTTTAAGCCCAAAGAAACATAGGAACAGATAACCTGAAATCAATTACTATAAAAATAAATAAATAAATAAACTTACATCCTTTTTTTTGAAGCCCAAAGAATATATGGTAGGAATCTTGAAATGAACTTCCACAAAACTATCATCTCTATAAATCACAGGTATTACAACACAATGCAAGCTTATTTCTAAGGTTTTATGTAAGAGTTGGTTTTAGCCCCATTGTCTTCCTAGTCTTCCCCACAAACAAGTCCTTGGATTTGATCATACCAGGTAAGCAACCAGAGATTGTAAGAAAGGGGAATTGTGCCACTGCATCTCTCTTCCCGAGCGAGACGATGGCGATTGCTGTACCAGGCTTGTAAACGGCCAACTTGGTCTCCTTCTCTCCCGATATCAACATCTTTATGTTCTTTGCAGCCACCATAGCATGCCTTTGCGCCAAATACCCCTGTTGGATTTCCTGAATGAGAAATAGGTTCTCATCAAACAGTACTACATAATTTATTCGGCGTCTGGGAAATGGGAAATCATACCATATTGAATAAGACACAACAATAATAGTTGTCTGACCTGACTCACGATCATTGTTAAAAAGAAAAAAACATGTAATTTTCTTCTGCATTCACCTCATTGAGGTGAATTCAACAATAATGGCCTGTCTGTTACCCTATATTTGCAAGGGAACTCTTTGGGGCCCTAGCTCTTGTTTTACTAGAGCTTAAAGGGGCGTTTCTGAAGTGAGAAATCGACCCGTTGATCAGCTTTGAGAAGGAGTTCATTTGCTCAGACACCACTGAAAGTAAAGCAAGAGTTGCTTACATCCCAGCAATGCCTAGAAATTCTAAAGCAAACGAAGATAGGTATATATGCGGAGGTTGTAGAGAAACTAAACTTAAGCATTTGAGGTAAATAATTAGAATGATGGCATGTTATGCGTAAGTTTCTTTGCTGAATAAGCCTCCTTGGCAATCCAGATTCAGTAAGTCTGCTAACCAAGACTGACCAAATATTACCGCTTAAAAGGATGAAGTTTAGAAGGTAAAAGGAAAGCATAAGAACCACTAGTAGCAGTATGCTTTCTGCGGAAACTAGTTTGTGGCTTCTGTTTCTAACACACTTGACTTGGGAAAAATGGTTCATCTTTTTTCCCAACCAAACTAACATTTTTTTTACCTGATGTGACAGAAACCAAATCCCATCCCTGTCCAGAAACCTCATCAAGTCAGAATTAAGCAACACCACCCATGGGAAAGCTCAGTTCAGACCCTTAGACAGTCAATGATTTATTTCCCCTCTGCTTCATATGAGAAAATACAGCAGTTGTCCCTGCCCCTTGCCGAAGAATGGCTTGGTTTCGTTTTGAGGTAGAGTTATGGGAAAAGGATAGATCATAGATCACTGCATTCAAAAACAAGAAAAAAAGAAAGTCCACATATACTTACAGGAAGAGCAGTGATATCTCCTATGGCGAAAACCTTTTTGAGGCCCCTGACCCTTAGGTTATCATCGACCACCAACTTTCCATGGCCATCCAAGTAATCCTTAAAGATGGTGTCCTTAAGCCAAGAAGAACTTTATTGGCTCTGGTACTAATAAAGTGGCAATCTGCTGTGATAGTTTCTCCACCAGACGTTCGATAAGTACCATCAGCTGCAGAGTTTGTATCAACAGATTGACTTAAGAGCACTCCTAACTTTTTCCTCGATGTTAACCAATCCAGTGCCTTCTTGGAAGCCTTAGCCCAATAAACTCTAGCAACCTAGATCCCCTGTGCACCAATGTCACCTTCTTATTAGGATCAAGCCGGGCAAATAATTTCACCAGCAAGTTCCACACCAGTGGGGCCCCCTCCAATGATCAGAATAGAATCGGCAGCATTTATCTTTTCAGACTCTGTAGATACAAAGAGGGTGAAATTACATGACACACAATCAATATTCAAAATTGGGGGCAATTTTTTCATTTGGAGGGCAATAAACTTTAATGAATAACAATTTCATACAATTCTGAAAAGGGTGAATACTCTAAAAGGGTATTACTTGAAGGCCAGCCAGCAGCCTTTAGATTAACTGAATTAAAATTATCGAAGCTCTAGCCTTAAGTTTAGAATCAAGGCTAGATTTTATATGCTGAGTATAGATTTGGTTTCACATACACAGCTCTAGCCTTGAAAGCCATATTCAGAAGGGCCAAGAAGATGTGAATGCAAGTGGCCAGGTTTGAGATCAATTCATAAAGCATCTAACGTTGTAAATATTTACCAGCTTGGTACTGCTCAAGCCTCTCAGTTCTTATTCTGGGAACATGATCCATATGACCAGTGGCAATAACAAGATAATCATACGCAATCGAACGACCATCTGAAGTCAAAACTTCGTTGCCTCTGATGTCAACCGCAGTAGATACAACAAGTTGCCCATTGGTAAAGTAATCACTGTGGTTAATCACCGATCTCTCAGCAAATGATGGCTCCACCATCGCCCTCAAGCTTGCCCATGGAATCTCAAAGTACTCCTTCCTATTTCAATTTGTGTTTTTGAACAATTACAGGTACATACACAAAAGAACTCACAAAATAAGTTTAGCATATGAATAAAACGAAGACTTTTACAAGACAATACAAGTTTTTTTTCCAGATTCAGTCGCATCTTTGGCCTGTGCAAGATCATGAATACGTCTGATGTCATTCACAGAAAATATAAATCTTAAGGTTATATAGGAATTATGCTTTGCAAACAACTTAGATTGTGTCTTATTCCTCGGAAATACTAGGAAAGGAAAAAAAATGCTAAGGGAAATATTTTTTTTTTTTCGGTGGTCTAATAAAAAATTTCAAAGAAAATCAAATATAAATAAAATCACTAAACTATATTCTAAATTATTTGGAAACTTTATATTGATGAGTTAAAATAACAAAGTGGGCTTTGAAGTAGCAAATAACAAATAATATGTGACGAATCCTATTTTTATTTTCCTTAATTATTATTTTTTTTCTTTTTTCTTTTTCCTCTCTATGTTATTTCCCTTGCAATTTCCCTAAAATTTTCTGGGAACCAAACATAGCCTTAATGAATTGCTCTACTTCATTTTTGTCTGGGAACTGGCCCAAAATTCACTCGGCAAAGCCATTAACAAATACAACCAATGTCAATGAAAAATCAGAACGCAGCAAATTAGGGTTGCAAAGGACGGCCAAAAGAATCATATCTGAATGAGACTAAGAACCTTGAGCGATCTTCCACTTACAAATATCACCAAATTCTCAATTTGGTAAAAACCTTCTCAAGATCATTTATGTTGGTCCAATTCATCTTCGTTCCGGAACAAAGAAGAATACCATATCAATACAACTGAATTACTTCTTCCATAGACCCTACGAATGTAAGTCCCAGATATAGTATGCAAGAAAACCTAGCATTAGTCTAAATGTTGTAGGATAGTGAAGAAGAGGAGAGAAATAGAGATACATACGGATCAATGAGGAAAACCTCGGCGCGGAACTGGAGAGACTTGGCGAGGAGAGCGCCGGCAATGCCACCGCCGAGGACCACCACCCTTTTAAATTCAGAAGCAAGGGGCGGAAGCTCTTCCGTCGCCATTGATGCGAGCCACCAATCAGCAACAATGAAGTCGAAGAATCCGAGAGCTCGGGGAGAGAAATTGGTGGCACTTTCAGAGAAAGGCAACAAACAAATTTCGATCCTGCTGTTTTAAAGGCGCGGACACCATTTCCTGCCGCTCTTTGCGTTTTCAATGTCCTCCTGCCTGCCATCCACCTGTGTTTTCTTATTTCTTACGAATTGGAATTTTCTCTATTTGAAATCAATGCATCCAATTTTAGAATTAAAGGAGCAAATATGGAGAACTTTTTTTTTTTTTAAAGCCATAAATTTATTGATTCGGATTAGCAATACAATTGATAAAAATATCGAATCAAATGTGCTAAAAACTATAAAGAATGACACAAAATCTAGGTTAATAGCAAAACGGATCAACTCACGGTAATACAATCTATAAAAACCATAATCAAAAATGCTAAAACCTTTAAAGAATGACTCATCATCTAAGTTAATAGCAATCTAGCATGAAGCAAACCAATACCTTATTAGCCGATACAATCTATGAAAAACCATAACTGTCGCTTAAAACTTTAAAAACGACGCAACATCTAAGTTTAATAAAGAATCTGGTTAATAAAGAAATAAATCGCTTGATAAAGAATACAACCGACGATGCTTTTTCAACCGAAACTCGGGATGAGTTTGGCGGGATTGCCGGGCCTGCTCTGGCTGACCTCGACGTCACTCTTCCGCAAAATGTTAAACAAAAAGCATCAAGGATCTCCGCTGCCTCTCCGACGCCTGCCATTCTTTCCGACGTAGCAGGCATCAACCGCTAGTGGAACGGCTCAGGCGCATCTTCACCGATGGGGTGGCTTGTATTTATAATTGACGATCATTTATAACTTTCCCTAATGGATGACGATACGATATTTCTCCTATTAGCGAGGGATTTTCATTATCGTTAACCGATTACAAGTGAGAATGATAACTTTCGGGTTGAATGATGATACCAAATTTCTCCCATTTGGCGAGATTTTATTTCTTTATCAAGTTAACTGCACTAATAAGGGATAATTGATAACAATTATTAAGAAATATCATACTTCTAATCGTGGAGATTTAATTAGGAAGTTGAGTACTTTCCTTTAATACGTTCTTTGATGTTTACGTCACCGCTTCTCGCACGGGTGATCCGAAGCCCTACCGGGCCTTCGCGTTCGCATACGCTACGTCGAGTTTTTATGTCTTTTTCAGCCGCTTTTATCCTCTCAAACCCAAATTTTTAGCCGGGCGTTTGCTCACCAAGCGTGGTTTTGGACCCTGGCGTCGCTCCAACCCTTACCGAAGTGAGCTTAGGCAAGTGGTCGAATTGTTTCTGGACGCAGCGATTTTACGTGGCTAGCTAGGGATGATTTACTAGCGTGAAGACCTAAGAAAATTCCACTTCTTCAAAGAGAAAATCGCATTTCGACAAACCCAAATTTTCTAGATCTTTGATGAAACCGATTTCACTGGTTGAATCGCTCGCGAAATTCAGCCAACACTAATTCGCAGACAATGAATTGACACGCCGGCGATCGCTTTCTACGCAAAGAACGACACGGATGTGACGAAAGTCACCTATAACACGCATCACATACACGCCGCACAGCAGCACGAAACCCACGTCGGTGATAAATGCCTAAACGCCTAAATCCAAGACGGAAGCGCACGGGCGAATACAATGATAATAAGACTAAATAGTGCATAGTATTGTATTCCCAATTTTAAAGAGACCAAAAACGCAAGGGAGAGGAAGGCGATGTAGTAGGTTTAGATTTTGAAACCTAATAGGTAGTAGCAGAAATAGCGACTTCTCTCTAAGATTACGCGATCCGACCGTCGAATTGCCGACAAGCATGAAGTCATCAAGTAAAGGAGGCCTACGTTGCAAATTCCTGGCTTTGGCCAGTTTCGGCCAAACCCGTGAGGTAGGGTTTTATCCTAATTTGTTTTACTCGATTTAAGAGCTCATGATGTTTCGGTTGGGTTGAGGCCTTAAACGGTCGTTTGATCGGTCCCAAATCTTGGAACCAAAGTGTTGGAATTTAAGAAACCCAATGGTGCAGTCCGTAACAGTTTTATGGGTTGTTTTGGGTGTTTGTGTTGTAATTTGTGAAACAAATTGTATTGTGATATGTATAAATGAAATGACTATGAATTTTGTTTGGCCAAAGTGGAACTGATGTTGGTGATTTGCTCGAACAAGAATCTTCGAGTGTTTCACTATTCATGTGAATGTTCACGAAATAAATTTTTTGGTGAAATGTGTTTGGTCGAGTAATCTAAATCGAATTGTTCAGATATTAATTAGCTCACATGAGCTAATTTTTTGGTGTAATGGATTGTGAAATCGCATAACATGTTTGTGTGATTAAATTATGTAAATGTATATCATGTTATATATATTTTCATGTGTTATATGAATCAGATTGAATCGACATCACGCATTCCATACGCACCAAAAGACCCTGTCAGGAGTGAGTGCATGAGGTGGTTTATTGAGAGAGTGGTTTCGGAGGGTTGACTGTGTCCATTACAATATCGGAGGGTAGTCCATATAAAATATCAATCGTCAAAATACCAACAATTATGAACTACATAAAATTTAAAAGGCAACTCGTAATTAAACACTTTTCATATCCATTTTATAAAAAAAAAACATTCGTCTTATCCAAAAACATAATTAGCTATTTTAAGAAAATATAATTAGATAATTTATGAAAATATAATTTGATTTTTAAAAGGAAATTATCAGTATATTAAAAAAATTATCTGCCTTATCCAAAAAATAATGGGGATATTTTAAGAAAATATAATTAGATTTTAAAAAAGGATAATAGGGAAGGATAAATAATTTTATAATTTATGAAAATATAATTTGATTTTTAAAAGGAATGTAAGATATTATCGATATATTAAAAAAATTGAAGTGTTTAAAAAAAAAAAACACTTCCCAAAGTGCTTCTCAAAAAATACACTCTTAAGTATTTTTTTTCAGAATTTTACCAAATGCCTTTTTTCTCCAAAA